>JAYESA010000009.1:130185237-130742737 GCA_036927795.1 Iris macrosiphon | reverse complement strand
TCCTGACTGGATATATTTTTCAGAGGATCCGGAGGATTGGTGTCCGATAATTTATGGACCTCAGCCTGTCGATAGGGTGCAGACAGGGACCCCCTAGTTCAGGAGTAATTTCCAGATTGGTAGCCGGGATCACTAGGACCTCAGTTGTATTTATTAGCTTTTGGTACCGAATTTGTCCCCGGCTTTTGGTTTGAGACTTTGTATTGTATTTAATTCAGGATATTGTTGTTAATATCATTATTGTAGTTGTTTTTAGTAGTTGTTGATGTTTAGACTTTGTAGTTGTTAGACTTTCTTGTTATCTTATCGTGCTTAGATCGTGATTGAGTATTTTCTTTATCTTTATCATATTGCTCCTCCATTTGGAGTTGAGATCTTGACAGGTACTTATATTATTGTGTGAGATTGTTAGCTAGATAGTAGACCTAGACAACGTTCTACCGTCGATGTTGCGGCATAGGCTGGATGTACCCACAACTCATGCCCAATTTTTTGAGTTCAGGTCGTGATAGTCCAGCACCTACATTTAGGAGATCAGCTTCACTGGTCCAGGTGGGTGTATCAACAGCAGCTTTCGGTGGTGCTCTACCTCCAGTACCGAGGACAGGGCAGACAGTTTTCGAGGATCTTCCACCTCCACCACCTGCAGTTGATCAGACGCAGATGTTCGCGCTCTTCTAGCAGATGATGGAGGAGCAACAGCGATAGTCCGAGGTCCTACGACAAAGCATGGAGAATGCTCACCAGATCGTATTTGCAGTAGTTGAGAGAGCTACTACAGTCCAGCCACATATGGCACCAGCTCAGTTTATTCTGTATCAGCCGAGGCCAGGGACTATTATAGACTTCAAGAGGATAGGGTTGAAAGACTTCAAAGGCACGAAAGAGATCTTATATGCCGATGATTTAATCGAGGACGTGGAGAGGAACCTGTTACTAGCACATATTCTGGAGGGTCTATGAGTGGAGGCAGCAGGCAGCCAGATGTTCAACATAGCATTGACATAGTTCAGGACAGACCCAAGGATCACGGCGGCAGGATTGACTTGGGAAGCTTTTAAAGAGCTTTTCGAGGAGAAGTTATTTTCGGACGTGGCTTTAGATGTCTTAGAGAGCCAGTTCCTATACCTCATCTAAGGGAGTATGACAGTGGACGAGTATGTTGCAGAATTTTACAGATTGAGCAGGTTTGTAGAGCAGCAGAATCCCCAATGGAAGGCCAGGAAATTTAGGAAGGGTTTGATCAGGGAGATTAAATCCCTTACTAGGGGGCACCGCACAGCTACTTTTGAGGAGATCCTGATGGATACACAAAGAGTGGAGGATGACTTGGATCTCAAGTCCAAGAGAGGTAGAGATATTTTGAGTAGTGCTGGTTGTCACGACCCGCACCCGATGTAAAGATGCAAGTGGAAAACAACGCCCAGCCTACGCCACAAAATCGACAGTAGAACCCTGTCTGGATAATCTATGAAGCAATATAATGAACCACCAATAATAGCAATATACTCAATCATAGAACTAAGATAAAAATAAGCACGAATCAGATAAAGAATAGAATAGTCACAATACAACTCATGAGTCTAAAATAATACATCAATGAGTCTGAAAAATAAGCTGGAGATAAATCCAGTACAAGGATACTAAGAAGCTACTAAACTCGGGTCATCTGTCTCAGTTGGGATAAGTCCCTCCTGAACCAGGGTCTCAGACTCTAGACCCACAATATCCTGAGGTACATAATGTGTAGGGTACTAGTCCTCAGTGTCATCTGAGAAAAATATATCCAGTCAGAAAAGGAGCAAAGTATATCTCTAACAGCAGTTCTAATCAATAATAAAAACTATATAACAGTAAATATATGTGAATATACAAGATGCACAATAGATACGAGAGAGATATATACAATAAGGAAAAACTGGAATAAATATAATAATGAGCAATATGTCAATGAACAAGAATACTAATGTCTAAGTGTGTGAGTACTAGCTTTAACATGTGATCGGCTTGGGAACATGATACAAGATACATGGCCTAGCTAATTATACGTGCGATATATAATTAACACTATTTAATACAAGACTTGATACAAGGAGGGTATGATCACATATCTACACTAAAATACTCCCCACCCTCAACTGGTATAATAGATCCAACCATGGTACGCTATGGCATGAGATTCTCCAAGAAGATAGCTAGTCTTCCCGAGAATCAGTGTCTGTACATGTACAAGATAATCAATGAAACAAGGCTTGCACAAGATACACCATATACCAAGGAATAATATCTCATGACGAGATCCGGATATACCAATCCGTGTAACCATCGTGTCAAGAGAACAAGGATATCTACATTAGATACAATGAACATAGAGGATATCATAAATAAGAAACTATCAAAGAGTGTACACGCCTGAAGTCCAATAAACAGTCTCACAGATGTCTGACACGGTGCCTCAAAGACCTAGATATGGAATACAACATCAATACAAGATTCCGAAAAAAAATAAGTCAAACTAATCAACTTCTAGGTCAACAAGTCAATTCTATGTCAAAAGTCAAACTAGGTCAACTCTAAGTCAACCATGGTTAACTATAGTCAAACTATGGTCAACTACCTATTTCTAGATTGCACAAGTCTAACACAAGGATATTGGGTTCAAATACTAAAAGTCTAGGTCACAAAACCATATCTTAAATATTAGGATACCGTATCTCCGGATACGTAAATAAATAGGTAAAACATCAATATATAAGTTAAACAATTATTAATAATATAGAATCCTAATTACAACACTAAATAGGTACCGTGATTTTGAACCAACTTGGTATCACAACATAAAACCAAAATCTTGATACCCAAATCCAATATCTTGGGTATCCCCAATTACTTTGGTACTTACCTTGGTTTCTCAAGATAATACCCAAAACTAGTTATACTATCTACCCGTAAATATATACATATACTACAATAATTATTATACATATAGTATATATTAAATACTATTAACACATATAAATATATATATATATATATATATATATATATATATATATATATATATATATATATATAACTGCCAAACTGTCGCTGAAGATTCTGTCCGCTGTCGCAGAAGCTGTTGTTGATATTGGTACACTACTGTTTTAGTGACAGTTTTCTGCAACTGTCACTAAAACTGTCACTAAAACTCCTGATACGCTGCTGATACTGTTGCTATTTCAGCGACAGTTTTCTGCAACTGTCGCTGGCTGATGTCGCTGTTTCCCCTGTTGTGGCCGTTGCTGTTTTACTGCTGTCGCGACGGTTCCTGCTGTTGCGACGGTTCCTGTTGTTGCTAAAACTCCTGTTCTCCCCCTCTCTTATATTTATATATATACAATGCATATATAAATATAACATATATAAATATATATATATAACACCCATAAATAGATACAAAAATACATATAACTATAATATATAACATTATGACAATATAACATATATATAACATACATACACCTCCACATATTATGTACTTATTAAATACATATGACAATAGCATAGTAATATATACATATATAACAACACATATATGTATACGCATATATAATCATACACAAAATGAATGCATATATCATATAAGTAGGTATATATATATATATATATATATATATATACTTCTCCAAGAAATAAGAACACAAAAGAATTAGATCTATAATTAAATTGCATACACATGGAACGTATCACCCCGTATCCTACTAGATCTAGGATACGCTTGCGACACGAGTCCATCACACATCCAAATGTACCCCGAAGGGCACGAACAAGCCACATATATTATTTATGAACAATACGAAGAGTCAAAAAATAATCTACATGTCCGTATCAAAATGTGACATGTACAAAGTCCCGTGTCGGAGAAAAAACTCCCAAATCAACACGTATCACCAAATTATTGGGATATGACCTACACGTACCCAATTATGGACACGAAACTAGCCCCAAACACACAAGCACATGCCAAATTGATCTATAGGACCAATTGACACACATAACAATTATCAATCTTAAAATTCTCCTAAAATTGACACAATGTATCATAACTTTCTCAATAGGCCTTATATGAACACAAAACCAAATCCTATGGGTAGCCTATGCATATCGGTTGATTTTCCATGGTTAAATATCAGATTTAGAACCTAAATTAAGAGAAAAAACTGAATTATACATATTAGGAGTTGGATTCCCAATGCAACCTCCAAATATGATGAAATTGCCTCCAACTTGTAGATCCTTGCTCCTCTTTGTAGATCCTTGCTTCCTCCTTCTAGATCCTTGCTCCACTAGTCTCTAATGGTGATTTGGGAAGGAATTAGAATAAAATTTGGTAGGGAAATAAAGTGGGAATGAAGGAATTTGGTTGAGAGAAATTCTAAATATAGTTTTGAAATAAAAAGAGGAGAGAGAATTCTCCCCCTCTTTATTATAGGCCGGCCCCTTTTTTCCTCCCTGAAATTACTATAAATTGTCCAATATACCCCTTGAGGCCTCTCATGAAGAAATAATTAAGGAGGAAAACTTCTAGTGTAGTGGTTTAATTAATTTAATCCATCTTCTTAACAATGGGCCTTCTAGTTGGGCCACTTTCTAACAATTAATTCATGTTAGTCCCTGAGTCTAACTAAACTAGTTAGGTCCACTAACACAAGTCCAAAATAAATAACTAACACCTAACAACAATTAAATAATACAACAAATAATTATTTATCATGCATAATATTTAATTAAATATGAAATTACTAAAATACCCTTTCCTAAAAAATATGGTAGTGACAAGTCTACCCTCCTTAAAATAATTTTGTCCTCAAAATTAAAAGACAAAAACTACCCCCAGAAAATAACAGAACAAAACTAAAGAACAGAACTAAAGAATCATAACTAACTATGAAAGAACATAACAATGAACACATAACTAGGAAATAACATACCTCAAGACACAAACAAATATGGATAACGCTCTCGCTTTTCATCCTCTCTCTCCCAGGTAGACTCCCCCGGAGAGTGTTGCCTCCATGCGACGAGAACCAAAAGAATAGTCTGGTTCCTCAGCACCTTCTTTCTTCGATCCAAAATCTCAACTGGCTGCTCTGGATAGCTAAGAGTAGTGCCCACCTCTATCTCCGAGTGATCCAATACATGACTAGGATCTGCCATGTATCGTCTCAACTGTGATACGTAATACGTTGTGTACTCCCTCCAATACAGGTGGTAAGTCTAGTCTATAAGCAACTGTATCGACTCTCTCTAGAATAGTGAAAGGTACGATGAATCGCGGACTAAGATTCCCGCCTCCACCGAAGCAAATCGTGCCTCGTATCGGAGAAATCCTCAGAAATACCAAACTACCCACCTAGAACAGAACATCAACTTAAGAACTTAATCTATAACAAATAACCAATAACAAGCACAAAACAAAATCTAAACTATATCTCGAACTCCAAAGGTCTCCGGTGGCTATCGGCCCAAGCTGTCTGTCCTGCGCCACACAAAGTCTATCTCTGATCAACTGAACCTTCTCTGCTGCATCTACAACCATCTCTGGTCCAAGCAAAACTCCCTCTCCAATGTCATCCCAAGACAAGGGAGTATGACACCTCCGAACGTACAGAGCTTTAAAAGGTGACATCTCTATACTAGCCTGGTAACTATTGTTTTAAGAAAACTCTACCAAATGGAGATGGTCCTCCCAAGAACCCCTAAAATATAGTACACTAGTGTGCAACATATCCTCGAGAGTCTGAATAGTCCTCTCTGACTGCCCATCTGTCTGTGGATGATATGTAGTACTGAACTTGAGCTGAGTGCCCAAACTCTCCTGCAAACTTTTGCAGAAATGAGAAGTGAAACGACTATCCCGATCTGAGACTATGCTGACGGGAACTCCATGTATCCTAACGATCTGCCTCACATACATCACTGCCAGCTTCTCCGTAGACAAACCCACCTTGAAAGACAAAAAGTGGGCCAACTTGGTCAACCTATCAACGATGTCCCAAATTGCGTCTTTTCCTCCTGGAAATAGTGGAAGTCCGGACACAAAATCCATAGTAATGTGCTCCCACTTCCACTCTGGAATGGGTAATGGCTGAAGTAAACCTCCTGGCCTCTACCTCTCGGCTTTTACCTGCTGACACACTAAGTATCTGGATACAAACTGTGCTACTTCTCTCTTCATGCCATACCACCACACACTCTCTCGCATATCCCGATATATCTTGTTGGCAGCTGGATGCATGGAATACTGAGAGCGATGTGCTTCCTACAATACCTCCTCATGCAACTCTCCACTAGGCACACACAACCTAACTCCATGTCTCAAAGATCCATCCTCAGCAATGGTGAAATCATCCTCCAATCCTGCTCTCACATGAGCTCTGATGCTCCTCAGAGATATATCCTCATACTGTGCTGCGTTGATCTGTCCATCAAATCTGAGTGTATCTACAACTCCCACATCTGCATAGCACAACCAGAAACTATCACCTCAATGCACAAGCTCTCCAAGTCCTCCAACAAATATCTATCCTGTGTCAAGAATATAGCTACCGATACCTACTCAAAGCATCGGCAACTATATTAGATTTCCCAAGATGATACTATAAAGATATATCAAAATCCTTCATCAGTTCCAACCATATGTTTATGGTATTTAAACGAAAGAACGAAATGTATATAATACGAGGTTTGCACGAAACCCGCTTTCTTTGGTTTACAAACAAACTTGTATAATTTGATCCTATACGAGGATGTAGGAGTACAATTTATTTAATCTGGGTAGATGATTGCTAAAGGTGTCTGATCTGCAGTCGATCACTTTAGCCCTTGGACTACACGATGGTGAAGAAGTGCCGTGGAAGACGGAAAGCAGCTTCATAGGTGGCGAAAGAGGATGGATGCACGATGCCAATGTCGTCGATCGCTACTCTTTGCCTGAGCTCTGGATGCTTCTCTCTCTCTCTCAAAGACTCTTCGATCTCTCCTCAATCTCTAATGTTTCGACCCGTGGTTCGATCTTCTTTCAAAGTTTCGACCTTGTTCGATTTTTAAAGTCTCGACCTGTTCCTCTGTATTTAGAGGTCTCTATTTATAGAGTTTTGGTGACAGTGACTACTCAATCAGTGTAGAAACAGAGTAGTAGAAAGTACAGCACCCTTTTATACAATGGTTAAAATAACCAAAGCCTGCGTATAGATGACCTTTTGAATAAGCGTGTGACGCGGATCCAACTAAGGGACAAAACGCGTATAATCGCTACGAAGATCACGACGTAGAAGCCACGTAGGTAGGTATCCCTCGTGTAGAAGAGGTTGGCGTAGAAGCCAATGTCTGTCACCATGGCGTAGAAGCCAAGTAGGCATAGAAGCCGAGTAGGCGTAGAAGCCTGATGGCATAGAAGCCAAATAAGCACAGAAGGCCGAATGAGCATAGAAGCCGAACGAGCATAGAAGCTGAATGGGCGTAGAAGCCGAGGTGATGTGGACGTCTTTAGCCGAAATCATGGCTCTTGGAGATATAATCAAATCTCTTGCATTAAATGCAGAGATCCGCCACCATCATTAATTGCCGAGGCGTATTCCGAAGGCCTGCCACCGTTCTGAGCATTCGGTGCAGAGACGTGCCTCGAGCCCTGTACGAAGAGCAGCTTTTGACGTGGCAGTCTGTTTATCTTCCGCAGAACGTAAATAGTTCACGTTTGCCTATGTAAAACAAGGCAGCATATCCCCTTGTATGCGTAAAAGCAGTCTCTGCTGAGGGGATGTCAGTAAACGACGGTTCGGTGATATTTAATAAAATCCTCTACATTAAATACAGAGATCCGCCATCATACTGTGGGGCACGTCCCGAGTGGTCTGCCATCTTTCCAGCCGTCGTCTGGGTAGCCGTGCAGCGCTTTTTGTCAGGAGTCAGATGTCAGGTTCACTGCGTGACTTGACAGGTTCATTTTGGGGAAGACGAAGCGTTCCTCATACGCTTTAATGCTGCTATGAAAGCGGATGAGTTTTACGCCATGGAGGCAATGAAGCACCCCGTCTACGCTGAAGCAGCCTGGACATACTATATTTACACGGACGGTCACATCATATTTTATGCCGTGCTCAGCAGAAAAGCTCCGTTGCACTCTTGATGGCCCTGGGGTCCCCTGCTTTACGCTGCCCTGCATCACCATGTTGTGTAGAGCTATCCAGCATATTTTTCATGCTTCTACACCATCGACGCTGCCTCATGTTCAACTCCTTTTGCGTGAGACTTCAAGCTCTTGTGGTCTGTGAAGATCTCCACACACTCTCCGTACAAACAATGTTTCCACAACTTCAGGGCAAAGATGACTGCTGCCAACTCCAAATCATGGGTAGGATAGTTCTTTTCATGAGGATGCAATTGCCTGGATGCATAGGCAATCACTTTCCTATTTTGCTGAAGAACACAACCCAAACCTTTCTCCGATGCATCACTATAAATAGTGAAACCTCTAGACCCTGATGGCAATGTCAAAATAGGAGCAGACGTCAATCTCCTCTTCAACTCCTCAAAAGCAATCTGACAATCCTCCGTCCAAAAAAACTCTACATCCTTCCTGGTGAGTCTGGTCATCGGCTCGGCAATCCTCAAAAAATCTTGCACAAACTTCCTGTAGTAGGCTGCCAATCCCAAGAAACTCCTGATCTCTGCTACCGAACTTGGGGTCTTCCAAGATTCCACTGCTGCGATCTTCTTCAGATCTACTGAAATACCATAACCCGTCAGAACATGCCCTAAGAATTCCACCTTGTCCAAAAAAAACTCATATTTGGAAAACTTTCCATACAGCTTCTCCTTCCTCAGCACATCCAACACAATCCTCAAATGCTCCTCATGCTCCTCCGGTATCTTCGAGTATATGAGTAAGTCTTCGATGAACACCACCATGAACTTGTCAAGATAATGATGGAACACCTTGTTCATCAAGTTTATAAATACCGCTGGTACATTAGTTAAACCAAACGGCATCACCATAAACTCGAACTGACCATATCTAGTTCTAAAAGCAGTCTTCGGTATGTCCACCGGCTTCACCTTTACCTGATGGTAGCATGATCTCAAATCTATCTTAGAAAACACCTTCGCACCACTCAACTGATCGAACATATCATCAATCTATGGCAAATGGTACTTATTCTTGATAGTGAGATTATTCAAAGCCCTATAATCAATGTATATGAGCACCAATGTATCCTTCTTCGGTACAAACAATACTGGGGCTCCCCATGGTGAAGAACTCGATATGATAAACCCCTTATCCTGTAATTCGTCCACCTGCTTCTTCAGCTCGACCAGCTCGTTGTTGTTTACTCTATAGATATGTTGCAAAATTGGTTCTGCACCTGGTACCAAGTCTATAGAGAATTCAACATCTCAATCTGGTGGCAAACCTAGCAATTCCTCAGGAAATACATCCAAGAACTCTGCTATCAACGGATGTGGCAACTCCTTGTCTTCCACTATAGCTACACAGATAATGCTTTCTTCCTGCTCTGTAGCTCCTCTAGCAAACTTGAACTCTGGCTTTCCTGGCGGACCAAACATAACTCTACCTCCTCTACAATCTATGCTAGCATAGTGCCTACTCAACCAATCCATCCCAAGTACAATATCGTAGCTCGAAAGTGGCATTACAAGTAGACACGCACTCAACTCTCGGCCTCCCAGAGTAACTCCTCGATCCTTGTAAATATCATTAACCAGGATAATACCTCCCCCAGTCATGATCTTGCAAGTTATAAGCAAAGACTCAGCTACCAAACCATGCTTCAGAGCAAAAGAAACATATACAAAATTATGGGAAGCACCAATATCAAACAAAGCTAAAGCTGGAATAGAATCAAGAAGAATAGAACCTGCGATGACATCTCCGGTGGGTTCATCCTCCTCGACGGTTATAGCAAATACTCGTCCCTGACGTGCACCTCCCTGCTGCTGATGCTGGACATAACGCTGCTGCTGTGTCGAAAGCGATCCCCTCGGCTATATTGTAGGTGATCTCGTCTGTGCCCTCGGGGCTGAAGCTGCTCCCGAAACTGCACGACGAGGATTGAAAGGACACTCCCTCAGCTGATGCTCTTCAGTACCATAATACAAACAAACTCCCAACCTCCTCCTGCAAACTTTCCAGATGTGGCCGGGTTTCTTGCAGTAGTGGCAGGAAGTTTGCTGTAACTGTCTCTGCTGGTGTGGTACCTGGTGAAAAGGTGCCTTAGCTGGAGTCTGGTGCTGTTGTTGCTGCTGAAAGTTCTGGACTGGAAATGAGGACGTTTTACAGATACTACACTGCTGTTGGCCCCTAGGAAAGAATCACGGTCTCTCTTGGGATTCAAACCCAACTTTCGCTCAACCTTGCATGCCTCCGTAAGTATCTTCGAGTATGTCTCATAAAAAGATGGAATAAGGATCTTTAATTCCCAGTTTAGACCCTCACGAAAAAGAATATCCTAAACCTCCGACTCTCTCACCAAATACTCTGCAAATCGGCTCAACCTGCTAAATTATGCAGCATACTTCTCCACAGACATGCTCCCCTGAATGAGACTCTCGAACTGCCTCCCCAAGTCTAGCCTGTCTGCCCGGGCGAAGAACTTCTTTTTTAAGAGGTCCTTGAATACCTTCCAAGACTGTCCTGCGTCAACCAGAATTGGCTCATTCCTGAACCAAGTATCAGCGATATCGAACAGTTGAAGTCCTACCACCTCAACCTTCAGATCCTCAGAAAGACGAGATACCCTCATAAGACGCTCAATGTCCTCGAGCCAATAATCAGCATAGACAATGCCCTCCGTCCCCATGAAGATCTTAGGCTCTAGTTTCTTGAAGTCCTGAATGTTGCCTGGCTGAAGCTGAGCAACCTGAGGAACAACCTGCTGCTGGACCGGAACTCCTCTCTCGACTATGGCATGAGCAAGCTGATGAGCACTCTCGATGCCCTGTCGTAGAATATCGGTCTGCCTCTAATGTGCCTCAGACTGAGCCCTCTGTGCCTCGAGCATCTCATGAAACAGTGTAAACATCTGTGTCGTCTCTGCTGGCACAGTAGGTGGAGGTGGAAGCCCCTCAGATACAGCTGGCATAGTCCTCTGAGTAGGTGGTGGACCTCCGAAAGTAGCTGACACTCTAATCACCAAAGAAGTGACTGGTGCAAGCCCTTGGGATGTCGCAGACCTCTCAGAAGTTGCTCTTCCATGCTGTAATCTAGTCTTAGGCGACATCCCGAGACAAAGCGAAAGAAAGAATCAATATGGTACAAGATATAAGACACTCAAGGAAAGAAAAGTTTAAGAGATCAAGTATCAATATCAATGGAGAATAGTTAATCAAGAGAATTTTTCTTAGATGTGATTGAGTATCTCAGCCTATATCCTATCGCAGGCAAGCAGTAGTACAACTAAATCGTCGCACTACCACGATATCGCATAACTTGCGAATCTTGACCTGCATGGCCCACCACTAAAAATGTGTCACGACCCGAACTCGATGTAAGGATGCAAGTCAGAAGCAACGCCCAGCCTACACCGCAGAATCGACGGTAGAACGCTGTCTGGGTAATCTATCTAGCAATATAATAAACCACCAACAATAGCAATATACTCAATCACAGAACTAAGATAGAAATAAGCACAAATCAGATAAATAATAGAATAGTCATAATACAACTCATGAGTCTAAAATAATACATCAATGAGTGTGAAAGAATACTAACAAATAAGCTGGAGATAAATCCAGTACAAGGATACTAAGAAGCTTCTAAACTCGGATCATCTGTCTCAGTTGGGATAAGTCCCTCCTGAACCAGGGTCTCAGAATCTAGACCCACAACATCCTAAGGTCCATAATTTGTAGGGTACCAGTCCTCAGTGTCATCTGGGAAAAATATATCCAGTCAGGAAAGGAGTAGAGTACATCTCTAACAGCAGTTCTAATCAAAGATAAAATCTATGTAACAGTAAATAGATGTGAATATACAAGATGCACAATAGATACGAGATATATATATAATAAGGAAATACTAGAATAAATACAATAATGAGCAATATGTCAATAAACAAGAATACTAATATCTAAGTATGTGAGTACTAGCTTTAACATGTGATCGGCTTGGGAACATGATATAAGATACATGGTCTGGCTAATCATACGTACGATGTATGATTAATACTATTCAATGCAAGACTTGATACAAGGAGGGTATGATCACATATCTACACTAAAATACTCCCCAACCTCGACTGGTATAATAGATCCAACCATGGTACGCTATGGCACGAGATTCCCCAAGAAGATAGCTAGTCTTCCCGAAAATCAGTGTCTGTACATGTACAAGATAATCAATGAAACAAAAATTGCACAAGATACACCATATACCAAGGAATAGCATCTTATAACGAGATCCGGGTATACCAATTCGTGTAACCATCGTGTCAAGAGAACAAGGATATCTACATTAGATACAATGAACATAGAGGATATCATAAATAAGAAACTATCAAAGAATGTACTCGCCTGAAGTCCAATGAATAGTCTCATAGATGTCTGACACGGTGCCTCGAAGACCTAGATATGGAATACAATATCAATACAAGGTTCCAGAAAGAAAATAAGTCAAACTAATCAACTTCTAGGTCAACAAGTCAATTCTAAGCCAAAAGTCAAACTAGGTCAACTTTAAGTCAACCATGGTCAACTATAGTCAAACTATGGTCAACTACCTATTTCTAGATTGCACAAGTCTAACACAAGGATATTGGGTTCAAATACTAAAAGTCTAGGTCACAAAACCATATCTTAAATATTAGGATACGTAAATCCATAGGTAAAACATCAATAAATAAGTCAAACAATTATTAATAATATAGAATCTTAATTACAATACTAAATAGGTACTGTGGTTTTGAACCAACTTGGTATCACAACATAAAACCAAAATTTTGATACCCAAACCCAATACCTTGGGTATCCGGATACGTAAATCCATAGGTAAACTATCAATATATAAGTCAAACAATTATTAATAATAAAGAATCATAATTACAATACTAAATAGGTACCGTGGTTTTGAACTAACTTGGTATCACAACATAAAACCAAAATCTTGATACCCAAACCCAATACCTTGGGTATCCCCAATTACCTTGGTACTTACCTTGGTTTCTCAAGGTAATACCCAAAACTAGTTATACTATCTACCCGTAGATATATACATATACTACAATAATTATTATACATAGAGTATATATTAAATACTATTAGCACATATATATATCAAATACTATATACATACATATATACATATATGTATGTATATAGTATTTGATATATATATATATATATATATATATATCAAATACTATATACATACATATATATATATATATATATGTATGTATATAGTATTTGATATATATATATATATATATATATATATATATATATATATATATATATAGAATATATAAAACTGCCAAACTATCGTTGAAGATTCTGCCCGCTGTCGCTGAAGCTGCTGTTGATATTGATACACTGCTATTTTAGTGACAGTTTTCTGCAACTGTCGCTAAAACTGTCACTAAAAGTCCTGATACGCAGCTGATACTGCTGCTGTTTCAGCGATAATTTTTTGCAACTGTCACTGTTTCCCCTGCTGTGGCCGCTGCTGTTTTATTGCTGCTACGACGGCTGCTGTCGCGATGGTTCCAGTTGTCGCTAAAACTCCTGTTCTCCCCCTCTCTTATATTTATATATATACAATGCATATATAAATACAACCTATATAAATATATATATAAGAATCATAAATAGATACAAAAATACATATAACTATAATATATAACATTTTGATAATATAACATATATATAACATACATAAACCTCCACATATTATGTACATATTAAATATATATGATAATAGCATAGTAACATATACATATATAACAACACATATATGTATACGTATATATAATCATACACAAAATGACTGCATATATCATATAAGTAGGTATATAACTACATATACATATACATATACATATATATATATATATATATATATATACATATATATATATATATATATATATATATGCTACAATATATATAATTCTTACTTATGTAGAATGATAGCTACATAAAAATTTATACACACCTATATATAATAGATACGTAGATCTAAGACACAATAATACATAAATATAGTCACCATAATATATATATATATATATATATATATATATATATATATATATATATAATTATACTTCTCCAAGAAATAAGAATACAAAAGAATTAGATCTATAATTAAATTGCACACACATGGAACATATCATCCCGTATCCCACTTGATCTAGGATACGCTTGCGACACGAGTCTACCACACATCCAAACGTACCCCGAAGGATACGAACGAGCCACATATATTATTTATGAACAATGCGAAGAGTCAAAAAATAAATCTACGTATCCGTGTCAAAATGTGACATGTACAAAGTTCCGTGTCGGAGGAAAAAATCCCTAAATCAACACGTATTACCAAATTATTGGGATACGACCTACACGTACCTAATTGTGGATATGATACTAGCCCCAAACACACAAGCATATTTCGAATTGATCTATAGGACCAATTGACACACACAACAATTATCAATCTTGGAATTCTCCTAAAATTGATACAAAAAGTACAATAACTTTTTTAATAGACCTCCTATGAACAGAAAACCAAATCCTATGGGTAGCCTATGCATATGGGTTAATTTTTCATGGTTAAATCTCATATTTATAACCTAAATTAAGGAGAAAAACTGAATTGTACCTATTAGGAGATGGATTCCCAATGCAACCTCCAAATGTGATAAAATTGCCTCCAACTTGTAGATCCTTACTCCTTTTTGTAGATCCTTGCTTCATCCTTCTAAATTCTTGCTCTACTAGTCTCCAATGGTGATTTGGGAAGGAATTAGAAGAAAATTTGGTAGGGAAATGAAGTGGGAATGAAGAAATTTGGTTGAGAGAAATTCTAGATCTAGTTTTGAAATAAAAAGAGGAGAGAGAATTTTCCTCCCTCTTTATTATAGGCCAGCCCCTTTTCCTCTCCCTCAAGTTACTAATGAATTGTCCAATATACCCCTTGGGGCCTCTCATGAAGAAATAATTAATGAGGGAAGCTTCTAGTCTAAAGGATTAATTAATTTAATCCATCTCCTTAACATTCTGAGCGTGAAATCATATATTTGTAGCCTCTGAGCGTAAAGTCATAGGTTTGTAGCCTCTTGAGTGTAAAAGCTCATGAGCATAAAAGCATCTGGGCATAAAATCGTAGACTTGTAGTCTCTGAGTGTAAAATTGTAGGTTTGTAGCCTCTCGAGCGTAAAAACTGCTGAGCATAAAAGCATCCGGGCGTAAAACCATAGATTTATAGCCTTTGAGCGTAAAACCGTAGATTTGTAGCTTATCGAGCGTAAAAGCTCCTGAGCGTAAAATCATAGATCTGCTCTGCGCGTAAATTTTGGATCCACTAACTGTCCGTCTTCTTCTTTCAAATGATAGGCTAACGTGGACCCTAAATCATAACCGAATATTAAATATCGAATTTGGTTAGGAATTCGAAGAGTTATCCGAACTCTATAAATAGTCCAAGGTCCTGAGAGAGAAAACTTTTATCTGTCTTTACAAGAACCCTAGCTTTTCAAGAACCCTTCTTCTTCGTTTCTTCTTTGAGAACTCAAAATTGCCATGGCCCCTAAACAAGCTTCCACTGCTAAGGGAAAGAATGTTTCTTCCTCTTCTTGATCCTCTGCTCAAGCACGAGCAACTCCCATTAGGCTGAACGAGCCTCGATCGGAATGCAGCGCCCCTCCGTCGAGTCGTGCTCCGGATGTCATAGGTAAAAAGACTTCGAGGGAGAATAGAGGACTTTTCGCACACGTTGTACGTGTATGCGAACCAATATGCCCATATTTCTATTATGTCAGCATAAAACTATATTTTCGTAGTCTGGCGTAAAAAGCTCAGGCTGTCAAAATTTGGCGTATACTACAAACTTTGAGTTTTCCACGCTGGATGAAAATTCTGGCGTAAAACTCAAATTTTGGCAGTCTGGCTTAAAAGCGCAGACTGTTAAGTTTTGGCATATACTGCCAACCTTGAATTTTATGCCTCGAAAATAGGTTCCGACGTAAAAGCTCAAGTTTTTGCAGTCTTGGCGTAAAAGCACAGGCTGGTAATCTTTGGAGCAAACTACAAGAGTGTAATGTCTAGTGTAGAAACTGACTTATTCTCTTACGTTTTGTAGTAGACTTGCAGATCTCTCCATTGGCTAAGGTGATGGGCTCCGCTGCCGGGATGCTGAACTCGAATTATCTGGAGGATTTGTCGCATGTGACATTCCCTATTTTTGGAGCCAACTACCCTGAAGAGAGGGGAATTCTGATATCATCCCAAGGAGAGCGTATGCTGTTGAGTATGATCAGTGGGGAGCCGCTGACATACATAGACGGGACGGAGTATAAGAAACCTGGTTTCTTATTTGGGGATGTTATTGACAAGCAATCCCAGACCAAGTCCAAGAAGGAGGATTGGGTGTTTACTGCTGAGGGCACGGTGATGTATCTGCCCAGTATGCCTAGGGATTACCCCATCTCGGCCTTCTTTCATGCCACTCATCCTAGGAAGATGGTGTGGGTGCTGACTCCCGATCTTTACGGCCGTCCGGGGAAGATCTCATATAACAAAGAATACTACGGGGGGGCCTATATGATGATCCCTCGGGCCCTGTTATGCCCTTCAGGGAATTACTGCCGGGTAGTGTCCCGAGTGAGGATACGTCGCTGATCCAGCCAATTCAGATGTTGACCTTCTGCAATGACTTTATGGGGCAGGAAGAATGTACCCCAGGGTCAACCCTCGGACCAGCGGATGGCTTACCCCGGGAAATCTTCGATGGGCCAGTTTAACTGCCTGGGTCCTAAAGCACTTCCAGACGGAGTTGGAGAGTATAGGCTTGTTCGCGGCTGTGAGCGCCATAAGTGTTGGCTGCCTGTCAACCCCAACCTGTTCTTAGCTTTGATGGAGCGATACAACTCGCTCACCGGGACTTTTGCCACTCCGCTGGGGGAGTTGGGCTTAGCCCTTCACGAGATGGCAGAGATTTCAAAGCTGCCACTGGGGGACACTCCTTATGAGGAGTACATCCCTACAAACTTGGAGTTGAGGGATACAAACCCTCGGGCTGTGGCCATATATCAGGAGCTGATATGCCACTAGCTTGCCTGCATCACTTTATACAAGGAGCCTTCTGATTTGGATCACATCCACAAGTGGGCCACCTATCTTTTCTTCCACCAGGCCAGAAATGTCAAGCCAGACAAGCTGGTAGATAGCCAAGATAGGCCTTTGAACCTCCTAAGCGTGCTGAATGCTAATATTGTCAATGACCTTATTGAAGACGTCGGGGCTTCAGATCATGTTTTTAACGTGGAGGTAGGAGGTTATGCTGCAGGCACAAAAGCCTTCAGTTATATGAGGCATTATCGTAAGCCTCTGTCGAAGGAAGCTTAATTGGCTGGCTTCCTCTCCGTCTGGCTTCGTCGCTGGGTAGTGCCGGGTATAGCGTCTGCAGATCGCATCCATCGTAACACCTTGTTGCCTGCAGTGCATTTAGTGTTCGAAGCAAGACTTTGCCTACTTCCTGCATGGTATGTAGAATACAAGCAGGTTTGAGGGCCCTTACTGATGGGCTGCTCGCTGATGAGACACAGCGTGAAAGCTTTCCCAGGGTGGAATTACCATTCCTATACTTGATGGGATGGTTAATTCTTCACAATGCCCGGGTGATGTCTCCTGGCTCCGCCAGTAGTTCAGAAAATAATTTCTTGATGAATTACAAGAATTTCTCTTGGAACGTGGCGACCGTTACAGATTGCCGGCGGGCGTTAAACGTAGCCCACAGCTGGAAGATCTTCTGTATCATTTCCCCCGTACACATCAATCAACAGGGGAGAAAACTCAAGGATGAAGGTCATGGAAGAACCATTCTTTCTCCTGAAGCCTTCTATTGGTTGGTCTGCATCAGACCTTCCCATTTGCTGTACAGAAATGATGACCATTACTTCTTGGAGCCCTATCTGCCCAGTCGGTTTGCCAGGCAGTTTGGGTATGACCAATTGCATATAGAAAATGCCATTACCAGCTTCAAGTCCAGAGGTGGACTTATTGATGGAGCCAGAGGGTGACGGTATTTCATCACGGGCTGCACTGGTACAACTTTTACCGTGCCCGCGACTTCCCTTTCTATGGAGCTGCGCATACTTCACTCGTACGCGCAGTTCTATGCGTCCATAAATACCTTCCATCGCGATTTTGATATGCATAGAAGTTTTAGAATGCCCTCCCATAGGTCTACTGCCAGGGAGGATGTTCCGTCTGTTTCCTCGGATGAGAATGAGGATATCGCTGGGGCAGACAAATTCTTGACGATAATACCGAGAGGTGTACTAGTTCCGACTACAGAGCCTCTCGTTATTCCTCATAAAAGGAAGGCTTCTGCTCCGAAAGAACCTTCTTCCCGCAAGAAGAGGATTGCCAGAGGTCCAAAAAGGGCTTCTACCAGGGAGGCTTCTAGGAGTGAGCCTGTCATCTCCCCGGTTGGGGATATTTTGTTGATTAGAGGTCCTTAGCCTTTTAGAGAGGAAACCTCCACAGTTCCGACCGGCAGTGCCGAAGATTCTTTGCTCGAGATCGCTGCTGCTACTACTGCTTCAGGTAGTGCTATGAGATCGTCTACAAGGCCGAGCATTTTAAGAATACCTTTATCCAGACCAATAATGGGAGTAACCCCTACTTCGTCTGTATATATTTCCAGCGAGATTCTACCCGATGAGCCTCGAGTGGATCTTGGTGACGATTGGGAAAACTATCCTCCAACGTCAGTTGGTGCATCCTCTTCCCCAGGTATGACAGCTCGCTTAGCCTTATTAAGAACTGATTTAGCTGTACTGGCTGCGGACGCGACATATATACCATCGGCCATGGGTAAATGTCATCTTTTATGCCTCCTTTAGGAAAATTAACATCGAGTTGATATTAACTTTCTCTTGTCTTCTTTTTAGGGGAAGACATCTCAGGGGAGGGCGGCGTCGATGCAACCTTTGACTTTGTTGCGGCTCCTGCCGATGAAACGGCGGTGTTCGACTTTGGAGAGGCAATATTTTTGGGTGCTGTCTCGCCCACTACAGTCCAGATATTATCAGAGGAGGATGAGCCTGTCATCACGACTATGCCTCCTTTGTCTAGCATGCCAGCAACTTCGACCGTTGTTGGTGCCTCTTCTTTTGTCGCGCCATCTGTTGAAGCGACGACTGTGGCAACATCCTCTACAGTCATTCCTGGAGGAAGATTCACCGATATCGTAGCTACTCCCAGCATCCATTCGAATCTCGCCATGCTAGTTGAGCAGTATACTAGCATTTTTTATATCACTTTGAAAACGCTGATATAGATGGTGCTGGAGAAGAATCTAGGCTTCGAGGCTCTGAAGATGTCCTCCAATCTTACTATAGCGCAGATTAGATATTTCAGTGACGTTGAAAGGGCTAATGCACTAGAGCAAATAGTTAATAGTTTAGAACAACCCATTAACGAGTATTTGCAACTATCTCGAGGCAACGTCGATGATATTATTCAGGCCGAGTACGATTCCTTAACTGTAGAGCTTGCTGAGCAAGTGGAAACTCTGAACAAATCCATCCAGGAACAGCAGCAGGAGATGGATAAATAGCGGGCTATCTTGGTGGATTTTATTCCTCAGCTAACTAAGTACCAGGCCGAATATGAGGGAGATGAAGCGAGGGTTCAAGATTTGGAAGCTGAACTCGCTCAGGCCAGGGAGAAGCTTCTCAAGACATCGACAGCTCGTGATGTATTTAAGGGCCAAGTGGAGATAGCTCAGCAGAACTTGATGCCTGCTGGTGTCATCCATGCCAGTTTTGTTGATGCTCGGTCCGAGCTATCTCGCTTGAGCGATGACAAGGCAAGGCTGGAACAGGCTCGCAACCATATTTTGAACTCCAAGAATGATAGAATGGCTGCTTTGGCATGACAGATTAGGGATTTAACTACTCCTCCCCAATGATATACCTTCTTATTTCTCCTATAATTTCTCGGAGATAATAAAGACATATTTTTTGACTTTGTGGACCCATAACTTTAGAACATGATTGGCTAAGATGAAAGTGATATCACAGGTATCATTAACATGACATACTTTCGTTAAGGTTTTGCTGAATGTAAATCTATTCAGAAGTGATATGGACCGGATAGAATATAATCCAACTAAATTTGTATACTAAACACTATCAGAGGTAATATGAACATGATAGGTTTAAAAATTAGTTAAGCATATCAATTAAGAGGTCATACGAATCTGATAGAATATGATCCAGCTAACCTTTGTGCATAATATCGTTAGAATAAGATCTTTATCATACTCCGTTAAGCAAAGGATATCAAGTAAAGTACTTCTTCAAGAATTTGCCGTTGATAGGAGTCATTGCCAAATTTCCATTAGGCTTGGCTAATCTGTAAGCGCCATTTGTAATCATATAAGGGCCCTCCATTTCTTTATGATTGTTTATGCGAACTTTGGTTTGTTGAGGACATCCTACTGGAGGATCTTTGGTGGACCTATTATTCGTTGCGCACGTTGAGTACAAATAATAAGTTCGAAACAAGCCCTATCAGAGGTAATGGCGGCGTGATAAGTATTATGACTGCTAAAGACATCCTGCTAGGGGATTTTTTCCATTGCGGATATTCCACAGGGAGGTTTTTGGTGGACCTATTACTTCTTGTGTACGAGAGTGCAAGTAATAAGTTTAGGACAAGCCCTGCCAAAGGTAATATGGATGTGGCAGTTTTTGTGGACTTAACACCACTAGCGTACTTAAAGTTAGGTACGGGTGTTAAGTTGAGATGACAACCGATATCAGAGGTAATATGAACATGATAATCGATAGCCAAAAACTCGGAAGGTTTGCTCAAAGGTAATGTGAACATGACAAACTTTTGAGTTGTGACTCCATTGGAGATAGAGGTATATATCTGCTCAAAGATAATATGGACATGGCAGTTTTTTGTGGACTTAACACCACTGACGTACTTAAAGTTAGGTGTGGGTGTTAAGTTGAGATAACAACCGATATCAGAGGTAATATGAACATGATAATCGATAGCCGGACCAGGAAGGTTTGTTCAGAGGTAATATGGACATGACAAACTTTTGTGGTGATAGATTTACTCTGCTGAAGAAAGTGGCGAGACGTAGTTCAGAGATAATATGGACGTGAACTGATCTATAGCCACAAACTGGAAGGTTTGCTCAGAGGTTACTTGGACATGGCAAATTCAGCTGGGGAAACAAAGAAATGTTTGGACAATAGTTCAGAGGTAATATGGATGTGAACTCATGTCCGAAAAATTTACTGTGGAGTGATTTTCCTGAGTGGGGATAGACCTGAAGAATCCGCTGGGGAAACTTTAGGGACTCATCATCCGATATTTTCTTGAGGGAGCAAATTGTTACGTTAGAGTGAAATCAATTTGCAGTGGTTGTCCCCTCATTTATGAATGCAAAGTGATAACTTTGGCGTCGATCAACTCCTGGATTCTTCTTTTCAGTACATAGCACGCCCTTGTAGGGTGATGAATGTACCGATGGAAGAGACAATAATCTAGGTTATCGACTTTGCCAGCCCTCTCAGGGTATCTGATGTTGGGTAGCTGAAGTTTGTGTTCCTTCATCAATATATTGAAGATTTCAATGATGTCATCTTCATTGAAGGAGAAAGTCCTTTTTAGCCTTCGGGCTCCCGATGCCTGAGTTTTATGGTCTTCCGGGAAGATGGTCACCGTTGCTTCGTCTTTGGAATCAGAGGAAATTCTACCCCCAGTTTTGGATGCTGCCCTATTTTGTCGAGGTAGACTACCCCCAGACATGTCGTGGCGTTTGTCCACAGAAGTTGATTTAGAAGGACCTGCCTCTGGTATTACAAGATCAGACTATGGAGGTTTGGAGTTTGTAAGAGATGTAATATACCCCAACCCAACACGAGTTCTTTGACAGTAAGGATCACCATGTAATGGTGTTCGTCTGCCTTTTCCATAGTTGAGGCCTTGTTTCAACTTTAAATTGTAACCCATGTTTTGCATAATCCTTAAAGCCTGTAGGCTATATCTGTAGATTTGCATTTTTCTACCATCGGACTCATGAGAGTCTTCTTGTACAATCGGTCTGTTCTGCATGCGACCGAAGATTATTTGATGCTGATTGTTGCGAGTCGGTGGAACAATAAAGACAAAATCTTCCTATGGTCCATATGTCATGATGACATTAGATGTTGACGCATCTTTCCACATGATTTCCCCACGCTTGGTAGTTAGGGGAACTGAATCCTGGTTATGATCCCTGTCTTTGCGTTTTTGGATCAAGAAGTCATGCAAATAAGTGATATTAGCAGAAGAAGAAGAAGAATGCTTATTTTACCTTTTTATATCAGTTGGAATGCGGATATTGGGAATCATAACTCTCTCCCTGCCATACAAATACAGCAGTTCAACTATGTGAGTAGCACATGATCCATGTGGAGCGTATCTATCTACAAACTGGGCCTTCTTTACGCTGAAGGGCTTGTCCTGGTGTAATTTGGAACTTTGCACAGGTTGGCGTAAAATTGAGGGAGTCCTCAAATGGCGATCAGTATTTCACGTAATCTAAAGAGCGGGCAGATTCTTCTCTTGATGGCGTAAACGCCGAGAGGTCGAAAAATCTGCCACTTGTTTTCCCTTGCGATAATTGCAGGGACCATCTGCCTCTTCACAGAGAGAAGATGTATTTTTATGCGCGGGGCGCTTTTGGAATTTCTGAATTGGCGTTGAGGCCTTATCAGAAACTTTATCTGCCACGTCACAGACGGAAGACTGCATTTTACATGCAGGGCGCGGAGTAGACTTCTGGATTGGCACTAAGACATTGCCAGAAGCTTTGTCTGCCACGTCACAAACGGAAGACAGAGTTTTACGCGCATGGTGCGGAGTAGACTTCTGGATTACACTAAGGCATTGCCAGAAGCTTTGTCTGCCACATCACAAACGGGAGGCAGAGTTTTACGCGCAGGGCACGGAGGTTGAGATGCTACAACCTTGTTGTTCGGAGTGAGAGAGTCTGCATAAATGGTAGAGGATGTCCGGGGCATCCATATTTTTCGTAATTTCTTGCTGTCTTGGACAGAGAGGGAATGAGAGCTACCCCCAGCTTGAAGCATATCTACGTAAGCCGATTGGTCAAATTGGATGACCAAGGTCTTCCTCGTCGATCCTACGGATACAGCATCGTGTTGAGCAATAGTTTTCTCGTCAGATGAGAAAGTAGTCCCCAACAGAGTCGCCATCTTGTGTTTGATATTAAACGAAAGAAATGAAACTAGGTTTATATGAAACCCTTTCTTTGGTTTACAAACACGAAAAAGAAGTATAATTAATCCTATACGAGGATGTTAAGTACAAAAATTTGATTCTGTGGAAATATTACTATTGGAGTCTGATCTGCGGTCGATCACTTTGTCTCTTGGACCACACGATGACGAAGAAGTGCTGTAGAAGACGAAAAAGAAGCTTCAAAGACTGCAGGAGGGATTGAACTCTCGTTGCCAAAGCTCTCTTTATGTGCTCTCTTGACCTTGGATTCGATTTCTCGGTTCTTGACCCTTTTCGACCCTCGGTTTTTCTTCCCCCTTGACCTCCGTGGCCGGAGGTCTCTATTTATAGAGTTCAGCTACAGTCGACGTAGAAACCGAACAGAAGAACTGTATCTTTTTTGTGGCGATTACAATAACTGCTACCCATGTATGAATGATCTTCTGAATAGGCATGTGACGCGTATCCCATTATGAGGTAATGCGTATAACTGCTCGTCGAAGATCATGGCATGTAAGCCACATAGATAACTGCCCCTCGCGTAGAGATGGTTGGCGTAAAAGCTAAATAACTGTCTCGTTGGCGTAAAAGCCAAATAGCTGTTCTATTGGCGTAGAAGCCAAGTAGCTGTCATGTTGGCGTAGAAGCCAAATAGGCGTAGAACCCAAATAGCTGTCAAGTTGGCATAGAAGCCAAGTAGGCATAGAAGCCGGATAGCTGTCAAGTTGGCATAGAAGCCAAGTAGGCGTAGAAGCTTGATAGCTGTCAAGTTGGCATAGAAGCCAAGTAGGCATAGAAGCCAGATGCTTTGCAAGTATAGCCTGAGTTGGCGTATTCCGAGGAGATAGCATACAGCGTACTCCTATAGCCGAAAATAGCCAGGTTGGCGTAATGTGCGGGGATGGTGATGTGGACGTATTAGCCCTAATTATAGCTCACCCATTCTTTGAAATTAGAACCAAATATCGTGCATTAAATGCAGAGATCTACCCCTATCATGCGCATTAACTGTAGAGACGTGCCTCGAGTTTTGTACGAAGAACAACTTTTGACGTGGCAGTTAGTTTCGTCTCTTTTTGAGCGTAAAAGCTCACCTCTGCCTATGTAAAACAGGCAGCGTATCCCTTGGATGCGTAGATGACGTCTTATATCAAGGTTGGTGTCACTAAACGACAGTTTGGGACTCTGTGCAGAATCATCATAACAGCCGTCCTCTCGATCGTCGTGCAGTACTCTTTTGTCAGGAGTCGGGTTCACTGCTTGATCTGACAGGTTCATTCGAGGAATACGAAGAGTTTCTCGTACAACTTTCCGCTGCATTAAAAGCAGATAGGTTTTACGCTAAAGTGGCGATGTAGTAACTTTTTTACGCCGAAGCAGTCTGGAAATACTGCATTACGTGGGTTATTCTGGAGCTATATTTTACACTGAATAACATTGAAGCTCTATTGTACGCCAATGGCTCTGAAGTCATGTCTTACGCTACCCAGTGCTGGAGCTCTATTTTACGCACCTTCCTGCATGTTTGAAGGTTTTACGCGTATAATTTCTCAGCGTATTTTTCATGCTTCTACACACGGTTAGTCTCAAAAGTCTTCCACTAACGACTTGGGAAAAGTTTTTGTACGAAACCCACGCCAGGGAGCAAAAACATCACCTACATACCCATGCGCTCGGTCTACCCGTTCTCATAAGAAGGGTGTAAAGGCGAATCATCCCCTGCTTGACTTGCGCGACATGATCAACCACAAGCGCAAGGCGAACGAAACAACTACGGCATATGCGATAACCTCTCTGGGGCACTACTGTGCCAACATTGTCATTAATAACTGTTGTGCTAAAGTAGCGGTACCTGCAAACAAGTAGTCGGTATTTCAACAACTGCAGCCAGGAGCACATATCCGACAATATCTCAGAATATTGGTACAAGTACCAGAGGAGGAGGAGATACCCTTCACCTCATATTTTTTTGCTTGGAAATTTCCCTCCATAAAGGGAGGTCAGCAGTCTAGCACCTCCAACCCTCCACTCTCGACGAGTGCAGCAAGGAGGCAGAGGCAAGCAATGGTACCAACAGAAGGAGTTTTTCTGGGGACCCGCTCGAAGGTGAAACTATCAAGTGGTACTTTTTCGAGACCCAAGGTGACTCTACAGGCTGGGGGTAGCAATCCTCCAGAATTCTATAATAATTTGTCATTTCGACAAGATGATGATTCTTAAGGAACAGATACCGAGATCCCTAGGGGCAGACACTCCTATCAGAGTGAAGCGCCTTCCGACGCTGGGGTAGTATTCACCCCGAATCTGAAGAAGATACAATATTGCCAACTTTTCCTAAAGACTATTCGATGCAAGAGTCAGATGCAAAAAGTGAAAGATTTACCGTACCATCCATTTCTTTCCATGCGAGGACAGTCGACATGGCAGAAAAGATCCACAATGGAGCCAACGATCGATTTTGCCTCGAGACCCTCATGGCAATGATGCAAACCATGAGCACGTCAATTGTCATGACTGTCATGACCCGCACCCAGAATTGGGGTACGAGTACGCGAGTACGTCCAGCCTACGCTGCAGCATCGGCGGTAGAACGCTGTCAAGGTCTTGATACTATCTAGCCAATCTCACACAAGCATCCAATCTCCATAAGGAGGCACGGATGACACAAATAAAATGAACACATACTCAATCACAGGATTATAGCACGATAAGATAGCGAACAAAAATTAAATACAACAAAAGTCAAAAGTAATAATCTAACTCAACAATTATCCAAATCTCATCAAAAATGCCGGAGACAAATCCGGTACCAAAAGTCTGCTAAAAGAACTAACTAGAAGATTGGTGATTCCGGCTAGACCTCCCGGAATCATAACTAAACTATCAAGCCCAAGTTGCAGCTACTCACCATATGGTCCATAAAGTGTCGGACAGCGGTCCTCTAAGGCATAGTCTGGAAAAATATTTCCAGTCAGGAAGGAGCAAAGTACAATCTCAAATAACAGTTCCATTAAATTAATAAGGACTATAAAGCAATAAACATGTGATGCTAGCTACTGAGAAGACAGTGAAATAAATGCAATGGCAATTAAAAGAGACAGGCAATGTAAAGAGACAGGCAATAGGCAATATGATACAGTCAGTGCATGTATGAAAATGAAAAGAACAAGGAACAATATCATATACGGGTGATGTAGTATATGATTTAAATAGAGAACTGTAATCTATTCTAAGTGTTTAAAATAGTAGTTTCGAAATATGATCGGCTTGGGAACATGTACGATAGCTATAGGGCCTGGCTAATCATGAGTGAAGAGCATGATTAACACTTACATTGTTCTATACTGCAATAAGAGGTTATGATCATATTTCTTACTAACTACTTCCCCGCCCCAACTAGTACTGTGGATCCAATCATGACACGTCACGATACACAAGCAAGTCCAATCTATCATATACGATGTCTAATATACATGTCGTGTACAATGTCAACGATAATTAAAGTAACATCTTATGACTGCAGATCCAAGCTATACTAGTCCGTGCAGCACAGTGTCAAGGATTCAGATGTAACATTTCATGATTATTGAACTTATAGACATTATCAAGGAATTGGAAATTATCAGAGACTGTACTTGCCTTGGGTCCTTAGCTGGTAATTATTGCTGTCCTGTTCCCGAGTATCTCTTGGGTGAAACAACAGTCCTATAAATACATCACAATAACACTTGTATCAGGTGCTACGCTAACACACAGTCAAAAACACTAGCCTCAGGGCCATGCCAGGCAGGGCACTAGTCAACTAGGGTCATCTAGTAGGATATACATAAATATACATCTCATTAACTAATCATATATATAATTTCCATCAATTACAATAATAGATATATATAAAAATATATACTTTAAAATAAATAATACTTGTATATATATATAAACATAATAAATAATACTTGTATGTATATATATATATAAACATAGTTCATGGAAAGGAATACAATACGTATTTATATTTGTATACATACTAAAAAGAATTTAACATATATATATATCTGAAATATATACCAATATAAATTATACTTGCTATAGTTGTATATTTACCAAAATACGTATATTTATATATTAACATATATCAAATACGTTCATATACATATATATGTGTATACCAATACATTTATATATATATATGTATATATATATTTTTATACCAAAATAGTACGTATACTATTATATTTTATATACCAAAATACATATATATCATATATGTGCAAAAGTATATTTTTAGAATATACATATATATATTGTCAACATCATTCTTAAACATACTAATATTAATTCACCAAATTAATTTTATACCATATAAAAATACCCAATATACATTCATATACATATGCATTAATTAAATACATATTTATACAATTAATTATACATACTTAATTATACAATTTATCTAAATACATATTATACTCATACAATTAAATAAAAATAAATAATATACATATCCATATTTTAAATACATACATTACCAATATAGTTATATACTATACATATATGCGTATTAAACATTAATTAAATAACTATTATACCTATATATATTTTTTTATATATACTATACATTATGTGTTTAAATATTAATTAAATAAACAATATACATATACTAATTTATACTCCTACGTATATACGTATGTATATATATATACATATATATATATATAGAAGGAAGAGGGAGAGGGACTTACAGTGATTGGGTCGGGTGGTCGGAGTACGGCCGGAGACCGCCGGAGCACGGCTCGGGAAGAGGGAAGTAGTGGTGGTGATGGTGGTAGCACTGGCGGCCGGAGGAGCAGGCCGCGGAAGGGTTGGCTGACCGGACAGCAAGGTGGTCGGGCTGCAGGGTGCAGCGGAACTCGACCGGCCGGAGTGCACAGAGGGCCGGGGTCTCGGTTGGTCGCCGGAGGAAGAAGAGCAGTGGGAGGAGCAGCAGGGAGTTGGGGCTGGACTTGCCGCCGGAGCAGGGAGCAAGGGGGTTGGCCGCCGGAGTTAACAGGGAGTCGGGGAGCACAGGGAATGGTCGGGGTCTACCGGACTGATGGCCGCCGGAGGGCTGCACACAGTAGGTGGGGGGTGAACAGTGTTCCCCCCTTCTTCCTTTGAAAAAATAAAAAGAAGAAGAAGAAGAAAAGGAAAGGAAAGAGAAGAAGAAAGGAAGAAGGAGAAGAAAAGAAAAGAGAAGGAGAAGAAGCTACGGTTTGGTGTTGAGGGAGATGGGGCTTGTGAGTAGGTGGGGAAACCTAGGTTTTCTAGGGATTAGGGTTTGATGTTACTTTAAATAGGAAGAGGGTGTTGATGAAGGGTGGTGATTGACCCCCCTTAAATGTGTGGTCCAGATGGGTCATAAGGAATTTCATTTGGGAATGAGGGTGAGGTTTAGTAAAATATTAGGGATTCCTCATTGGTTTTAACAAATGGGTGTTGACACCAAAAATACAAATTTGCAAATTAGCCCCCTTAAATTTGGGTATATGCACAGACGCATAAAATGACGAAAATTTGGCGGGCGATTCGGTGTCCGGTGTTTTGTAGGGTCAGAGGGCGCTGTAAGTTTGGTACGGGCTCAATTAGCAGGGTACTGGAATTAAATTAGGATTTTCAGAATTGGTTAAAATAGTATCCTCAATTTAATTAGAAATAAATGCAAGTTATGTTCTAAAATTAATTAGGAGTACATGGGCCAAAATCAAGTCAGGTCATCAATACCAATAATGAAGAAGACTCAGAACAGAATATTACCCTAATTTGGGCCGTACGAAAAATAGGTCAAGATTGTCCCCAATTTCGATTGGAACGCACAATGATACAAAAAATAGGAATTTATTAAATAACATCCGCGACGATTTTTGTGCGGCTAGAAATAATGTACAGAGGGCATAATTATGAGTTACAAAAATAGCAGAATGGAAGGCGGGCATGTCTAGGGGAAGATTGTGAAATTTGTTGGAAGGCAAAAGTCAGGGTAGCGCTCCAAATATCGAAGCAAAGGCAATGCACAATAATTAATTAAAATACGGTAGTTAATTACAATCTCCAATAAATAAATTATAGATAAAATAATTAAATACATAATTCCATAATTCGGACAGGTGTTCATCTACTGGCTTCTAGGTCAAGTCTGCTAGCTCAAAATAAATGAACACTGTATATAATACTATATTTAATTATACATCACATAATTATTTAAATAATAAAAAATACTATCATGCAATTACTTAATTGTAACTACCATAATATTAAATATTATAAAAAGTCAAAAATACTCCTGTTTTCAGAATGTGGTAGTGACAAGTCTACCCTCCTTAAAAGAATTTCGTCCTCGAAATTCAAAATCCTTAAAGTAGCGTTTAATCATACACATTATTATTTCCCTCAAATTTTAAATTCATCAACCACGAAATCAGTTAATAATCCACAAGGTCTTTTCACAATTTTCAAAAATTCTGAAGTTATTGCATTCCTGAAAAATCCTCGAAATAAAAATCAAAGTCCATTTTATCAAAAATTTCCCCCAAATTTTTAGTTAATAATTCAATACTCGGAATTTAATATCCGCTCCTCTAACTTGATTTTTTTTTTATCAATGCACAATTATAAAATGTAATCTCGTACCACAAAGTTTGAATTTAAACATTAGTCCATCAATAATTTTATTCCTCGGTTTCCTCTTTCCTCAATTACTCAACAATACGATACTTAAGGATTCTCCAAATGCAACATCCAAATATAAAATTCTAAAATTCATAACTTGCAACCAAATAAATATAATGATAGTCTCCCAAAATTTCCAAATTTTAATAACCAATTTAATTACAACATAATCTTCCTGGAATTAATAAATCACCAATTATGCCATGTTAATTTCTTAACCCTCTATTTAATCAATGTTTATCCTCGAATTTTAATCATCTTGTCTCTCTTGTCAAGTCATAACTCCTTCATGAATCTTCGTCATGGTTAAACCCCAATAATCATGGTCCAAGAAAAATCTTTCCTACAATCATACAACATGCAATCTAAGAGGGATACGTACGGTCATGGTATCTATTGTCATAGTATTGTAGTCTCTGTATCAGGGGTACTACTAACTACATTATAACAAGAAATTATGCATACAAGCTACGGTACTAAGGTATCAATCAATTAATCAAGTAGAGAGGGACAGAAGGAAGGAAAGAACAGAACCTGCTAACACATTACCTGTAGTATCGGTCTCCTCGACCGTCATCGCAAATGCCCCACCCTGCTGGGGTGGTTCCCTTCGCGGGTGCTTAGCATTATACGATTCCACAGGTAGCCTAACTGGATCTCTATAATCTGAAGCTGCGCGCTGGCCGGGAAGATAAGGGGCTAGAAGATAATCCCTTACTCGATGTCCCGCAGCGCCGCAGTGCAAACAATGTCCTAGCCTCGTTCTACAGCTCTCCCAAAGGTGACCTGGCTTCTTACAGAAATGACAAATTTGCCGTGTATCTCTCGGAGGCTGTTGCTAATTCTGTTGAACACGGACTGGTGCCTGGTACTGTTGTTGATACTGATATGCCCATAGATGTTGCTGGATAGGAACTGGTGCTAGGTACTACGGTGGATGCTGAAATGTCCATGTTTGTTGCTGAATATGAAATGGTACTTGGTACTGCTGTTGGTGCTGAATACGGGGATGCTTGGCTGGTCCTGTGCTACCATTCGTATCTCCAAAAGTATTGTGACTCCTCTTAGGCCTGAGATCCAGATCCTCTTCTGCAATCTGAGCATCCATCAAGATAGCCTCAAAGGTAGCGGTATGACGACCAGAAGTGCGTAACCTAATCTCTCTCGTCAATCCCTTTCTAAATTTCCGGGCTCGATCTCCTGGGTCCCGAATCATAGATGATGCAAAACGGCTCAATCTACAGAATTCTGCAGCGTACTCGTCGATCGACATGTTTCCTTAAACCAAGTCATGAAACTGACTTTCTAAGGTTCCCAATGCCACGTCGGGAAAGAAATTCTCCTTGAAGAGTTCCTTGAAGGTCTCCCAAGTAAGTCCTTATGCAGTAATTCTCGGCTCCGTGCGATACCACGTGAGTGCGATATCGAACATCTGACTGCCAGCGGCTTCTATCTGCAAGTTCTCCGAAATCTGGGTCAATCGCAGGCTCCTCTCTATATCCTCTAGCCAGTCGTCAGCGTAGAGTATCCCTTCGGTGCCTTTGAACTCTCGAGGCATCATCCTTTTGAAATCTACTATAGTGCCTGATCTCTGCTGTTGGTGGCCAGGAAACTGCTGGTACTGTGCTACTCTCTCCAAAGCTTGGAGAGTCACTTGATGAGCATTCTCCATGTTTTCTCTCATCAGCTCGGTTTGTGCCTGGTGCGCTTCTGCTTGCACCCTCTGAGCCTCAGCTTGAACTCGCTAAGCGTCTGCCGTCACTCTCTAGGCATCTACCATGCCCTGGATCAAGGTAAACAACTGCGTCCCGTCAATGGGTAAACCTCCGAGAATCGGAGTCGGTGGAGGAGGAAGGTTGTCCGTCACAGCTACGGCAATCCTCTGAGCAGGTGGGGGAGGAGGATTCCCGAAAAGTGCGGATACTCCTATGTGCATCGGAGATGTAGGAGGAACTACTGCTGTCTGTCCCTCAGGTGGAGAGGTGGCAGACCCCTCTAAAGCTGATGTTCCCGCTCTCATAGACCGTGTCTGCGGCGATATCCTGAAGACAGATCCCAAAGAATCAATTAAGGCAAAAATGCGATATCATCAAGGAAGGACAGTATAGTTCTAAAGAGCAACATTCAAGGTAAATGATTGGAAATAAATATTCCTAGTTGTGATTGCACAGGTCAAAGATACATCCATGGTCTGATACTTCTATCCCTCTAAGTACCACAGTTCTACCAGAAACATACTCACTGCTAGCTTCCTTACCTACTGCAATCGCTGATACTAGTTATCCTTATCACTCAAGTGCATATCAAATACAACACATCATACTAAGTACTGCTCTTTCTAATACAACCCTAGATGGACGCCCAAGTCAGTTGGCAGTGAGATCTCAATCATGCTCAAGTCAACAGATCCTTACACATGCATCCCATCTACTTATATACTAATATATCTCTTCCACTATAAGATTTTATCCTCCAAATAAAGTCCTCGAAATTTACTCCTCGAATAATTTTAAAGTAAAAATGCATATACTTTCCTCAAAGGTTAATTATTTTAAATACTGAAATGAAAACTTAATCACTTCAAAAAATCCATACAGTTTTGTCTATGTTTATTGAATCGAATCTGAATCCTCAAAAAGTTTTAATGACAATGTCTCAACTTCTCAAAATTTAAAATTTTGAAATTCATTTTCAATCCTCAAATTATAATTTAAATCCATATCTAGTAGTCCAATAGCCCTAGTGTTAATCTTTCTCACTGTCCTCATCGACGTATCAACAAATAATACCATAAATTAGTCTGTAAATTTTATCTTGATACGAAATCAAACCCTACTATGAAACCAAAATCTTAATTTAATACCTGATCAACAATCAACAAGTGAGAATGGACGGAACAAGGGAATGATTTTAAATTGGAAATTATAACAAGATTCTCAGGGGTCATCCCAGGAATCTCTCAAGGAATTATGATTGAGTATTCGCTCTCGTCCTAGTATCCTATGTCCTAGATCCTATTGCAGGCACGTAATAGTGTAACAAAGATGCCACACTACTACGACATCGCACAACTCACGAAGTCTGACCTGCATGGGCCACCACTAAAAATGTGTCACGACCCGCACCCGGAATTGGGGCACGAGTACGCGAGTACGTCCAGCCTACGCCGCAGCATCGGCGGTAGAACGCTGTCAAGGTCTTGATACTATCTAGCTAATCTCACACAAGCATCCAATCTCCATAAGGAGGCACGGATGACACAAATAAAATGAACACATACTCAATCACAGGATTACAGCACGATAAGATAGCAAACAAAAATTAAATACAACACAAGCCAAAAGTAATAATCTAACTCAACAATTATCCAAATCTCATCAAAAATGCCGGAGACAAATCCGGTACCAAAAGTCTGCTAAAAGAACTAACTAGAAGATTGGTGATTCCGGCTAGACCTCCCGGAATCACAACTAAACTATCAAGCCCAAGTTGCAGCTACTCACCATATGGTCCATAAAGTGTCGGACAGCGGTCCTCTAAGGCATAGTCTGGAAAAATATTTCCAGTCAGGAAGGAGCAAAGTACAATCTCAAATAACAGTTCCATTAAATTGATAAGGACTATAAAGCAATAAACATGTGATGCTAGCTACTGAGAAGACAGTGAAATAAATGCAATGGCAATTAAAAGAGACAGGCAATGTAAAGAGACAGGCAATAGTCAATATGATACAGTCAGTGCATGTATGAAAATAAAAAGAACAAGGAACAGTATCATATACGGGTGATGTAGTATATGATTTAAATAGAGAACTGTAATCTATTCTAAGTGTTTGAAATAGTAGTTTCGAAATATGATCGGCTTGGGAACATGTACGATAGCTATAGGGCCTGGCTAATCATGAGTGAAGAGCATGATTAACACTTACATTGTTCTATACTGCAATAAAAAGTTATGATCATATTTTTTACTAACTACTTCCCCGCCCCAACTAGTATTGTGGATCCAATCATGATACGTCACGATACACGAGCAAGTCCAATCTATCATGTACGATGTCTAATATACATGTCGTGTACAATGTCAACGATAATCAAAGTAACATCTCATGACTGCAGATCCAAGTTATACTAGTCCGTGTAGCACAGTGTCAAGGATTCAGATGTAACATTTCATGATTATTGAACTTATAGACATTATCAAGGAATTGGAAATTATCAGAGACTGTACTTGCCTTGGGTCCTTAGCTGGTAATTATTGCTGTCCTGTTCCAGAGTATCTCTTGGGTGAAACAACAGTCCTATAAACACATCACAATAACACTTGTATCAGGTGCTACGCTAACACACAGTCAAAAACACTAGCCTCAGGGCCATGCCAGGCAGGGCACTAGTCAACTAGGGTCATCTAGTAGGATATACATAAATATACATCTCATTAACTAATCATATATATAATTTCCATCAATTACAATAATAGATATATTTAAAAATATATACTTTAAAATAAATAATACTTGTATATATATATAAACATAATAAATAATACTTGTATGTATATATATATATAAACATAGTTCATGGAAAGGAATACAATATGTATTTATATTTGTATACATACTAAAAAGAATTTAACATATATATATATCTGAAATATATACCAATATAAATTATACTTGCTATAGTTGTATATTTACCAAAATATGTACATTTATATATTAACATATATCAAATACGTTCATATACATATATATGTGTATACCAATACATTTATATATATATATGTATATATATTTTTATACCAAAATAGTACGTATACTATTATATTTTATATACCAAAATTTATATATATCATATATGTGCAAAAGTATATTTTTAGAATATACATATATATATTGTCAACATCATTCTTAAACATATAATATTAATTCACCAAATTAATTTTATACCATATAAAAATACCCAATATACATTCATATACATATGCATTAATTAAATACATATTTATACAATTAATTATACATACTTAATTATACAATTTATCTAAATACATATTATACTCATACAATTAAATAAAAATAAATAATATACATATCCATATTTTAAATACATACATTACCAATGTAGTTATATACTATACATATATACGTATTAAACATTAATTAAATAACTATTATACTTATACATATTTTTTTATATATACTATACATTATGTGTTTAAATATTAATTAAATAAACAATATACATATACATATACTAATTTATACTCCTACGTATATACGTATGTATATATATATATATACATATATATATATAGAAGGAAGAGGGAGAGGGACTTACAGTGATTGGGTCGGGTGGCCGGAGTACGGCCGGAGACCGCCGGAGCACGGCTCGGGAAGAGGGAAGTAGTGGTGGTGATGGTGGTAGCACTGGCGGCCGGAGGAGCAGGCCGCGGAAGGGTTGGCTGACCGGACAGCAAGGTGGTCGGGCTGCAGGGTGCAGCGGAACTCGACCGGCCGGAGTGCACAGAGGGCCGGGGTCTCGGTTGGTCGCCGGAGGAAGAAGAGCAGTGGGAGGAGCAGCAGGGAGTTGGGGCTGGACTTGCCGCCGGAGCAGGGAGCAAGGGGGTTGGCCGCCGGAGTTAACAGGGAGTCGGGGAGCACAGGGAATGGTCGGGGTCTGCCGGACTGATGGCCGCCGGAGGGCTGCACACAGTAGGTGGGGGGGTGAACAGTGTTTCCCCTTCTTCCTTTGAAAAAATAAAAAGAAGAAGAAGACGAAAAGGAAAGGAAAGAGAAGAAGAAAGGAAGAAGGAGAAGAAAAGAAAAGAGAAGGAGAAGAAGCTACGGTTTGGTGTTGAGGGAGATGGGGCTTGTGAGTAGGTGGGGAAACCTAGGTTTTCTAGGGATTAGGGTTTGATGTTACTTTAAATAGGAAGAGGGTGTTGATGAAGGGTGGTGATTGACCCCCCTTAAATGTGTGGTCCAGATGGGTCATGAGGAATTTCATTTGGGAATGAGGGTGAGGTTTAGTAAAATATTAGGGATTCCTCATTGGTTTTAACAAATGGGTGTTGACACCAAAAATACAAATTTTCAAATTAGCCCCCTTAAATTTGGGTATTTGCACAGACGCATAAAATGACAAAAATTTGGCGGGCGATTCGGTGTCCGGTATTTTGTAGGGTCAGAGGGCACTGTAAGTTTGGTACGGGCTCAATTAGCAGGCCACTGGAATTAAATTAGGATTTTCAGAATTGGTTAAAATAGTATCCTCAATTTAATTAGAAATAAATGCAAGTTATGTTCTAAAATTAATTAGGAGTACATGGGCCAAAATCAGGTCAGGTCATCAATACCAATAATGAAGAAGACTCAGAACAAAATATTACCCTAATTTGGGCCGTACGAAAAATAGGTCAAAATTGTCCCCAATTTCGATTGGAACGCACAACGATACAAAAAATAGGAATTTATTAAATAACGTCCGCGACGATTTTTGTGCGGCTAGAAATAATGTACAGAGAGCATAATTATGAGTTGCAAAAATAGCAGAATGGAAGGCGGACATGTCTAGGGCAAGATTGTGAAATTTGTTGGAAGGCAAAAGTCAGGGTAGCGCTCCAAATATCGAAGCAAAGGCAATGCGCAATAATTAATTAAAATACGGTAGTTAATTACAATCTCCAATAAATAAATTATAGATAAAACAATTAAATACAGAATTCCATAATTCGGACAGGTGTTCATCTACTGGCTTCTAGGTCAAGTCTGCTAGCTCAAAATAAATGAACACTGTATATAATACTATATTTAATTACACATCATATAATTATTTAAATAATAAAAAATACTATCATGCAATTACTTAATTGTAACTACCATAATATTAAATATTATAAAAAGTCAAAAATACTCCTGTTTTCAGAATGTGGTAGTGACAATGACCCATACCCGGAATAAGGGCACGAGTAATGAGCAACGGCCAGCCTACGCGGCAGCACCGACGGTAGAACGTTATCTGGGTCAAACATACAATCTAACATCTCATACCATGTGTATAAGGTACCTATCAATATCATCTAAACTGCAAACAGAGGAACAATATGGTATAATATATTGGTAAACTATACTCAATCACAACGTCAAACTAAGGAAGATAAAATACGAGATAGAATAATGAAAGAAGAGTCGCAATACATTCACAATTCCAAAATAATATATATACATGCCAAACCTCAATAAAGTCTAATACAAGTCTAAACAATAAGTCTAAGCCTCCTCAGCCTCTGGTACTAGGTCCTCCTGCTCTAAAGGAGTGTCCTCTAATGGTACGTCGTCCTGCGGCCCGTAGTAGGTAGGACACTGGTCCACAAGCCAATCATCTGAAAAATATATCCAGTCAGGATTGGAGTAAAGTACATACCTCTGAAAGTAGTTTCAAATACATAATCGAGCATATATAACAGATAATAAAAAATAATACAAGTTAACTAAATATTAGAATGTAATGAACTAGAGTGAATATGTAATGTACTGGAATAAAGAACATGCAATAAAATAACTGCAACTAGAAGAAATAGATAAAACTAGCTTATGTGCCATGTAATACAAGTTTATTATGTGATCGGTTTGGGTTGAACATGAATACAATATGGTAACTCTATTACACGTGTGATATGTAATTGATATATACATGAATATACTTTGTCTTGATCACATAACCATCTCCTATTCTTCCATCCCCAACAATACTTATGGATCCAATCATGACACATTACGAACACGAATATAAGCACACTGAACACGAGTAGTGTGTAAATACGAAGTACACTAAAATCAATACTCGATCCACACGATGGAATACATGTGAAGGAGTACCCGCTGAACACGATAAGGGATAACATCTTCTGATAGGATACATATAGTACCAGTTCGTATAACCACTATGACAGAATCAAGTATATACAGTTCTAGAATATGCGATATATACACTATTATGAAATAAAAGCTACAGAGAGATGTACTCGCTTGTGGTCCAGAGCAATAAGTGTAACTCGATGCCCAAGCTAGTTTTAGACAATCCTATTTAGGAACATTATGTCAATTTGGTGTAAAGAAGAGAAAATAATTTAAAAAATGGATTAACATGCTTCTAGGTCCATTCTAGATTTACTGGTCTATAATGGTCATTAACTAGTTAATAATAGCTTGTTATAACTATACTAGGTCATTACTTAATGGTATGCTCTATACTTAGTTAATACCTGCACTAGCTAGTTACACCTTAGACTAGCTACCAATACATTATCAGCTAACTGACACTAGATAAAATACTAAATGGTTTCTGACTAACACAATAATTAAGTGAGAACTACTACTACTTCCATATCTCTAATACTATCATCATTAATGCTAACTAAGATATAACTGCTACCACTATCAAGTAATAACATTCTAAGCTAACTAATTTACATTAATGACTGACCCTAACTAACTATAAATTACTAACCAATCTCCCTTCACACCAACTAACTGATACACTCTACTACTTAACCTTAAACTCTAACTGATAATACTATATCTAATACCCTACTAATTAATTTCCCCAAATACACTAATACTCATCCTTGACTAACCTTATAACTCTAATATACTATGATAATGCTATAGTTGCTGTCAAGAAGTGCAGCAATACACTTGCACTGCTGTGACTGATGCTACTGCTATTGCCCTCTTTTAAATGACTTCCCCCTTCACTTATTCATGTTCACAGTCTTCCACAAATACTCCAAAGTATATTCACCTAGATATTCAAGTATATGCACTGATGCTATATGAGTCAGGTATCACTTTACACTATACTGCTCCAAGTAACTTCTTACCCCATGATACACACACAGGTCCGATCTCACCCCTTACTTGCCCAAGTACACATCCACAATTACTTCACACTGGTACACCCTAGAATAGTGACACACAAACTTAGTGAACTGAACTGCATCAATTGGTGCTGTCAAGTGCAGGTGCTCCAATGTGTTGCTACTGCACAGGCCTGACTAACAACAAGCTTCTTTGTGCTATATGCCTTAACATCAGAAGTGGATCACTAATATGGCCCCCAAATACCCTGACTCATGAAATAAACTTGTAAGGAGATATTCTAGATGAAACTGGTGTCACATAAAACATCATATCAAGTATGCCAAGGCAATATCTAGACAAATCATAAGAGGTATCATCCGAAATGAGTTATGGTTTGATTGACCCTAGTGTGGGTTAGATCCTCCCTCCATCTCACAATTGCTCCCCCAACTAAAACAAGCCTATACAAATCAACAGATACAACATAATTCTGATTCTAAGCCAACCTATGATACACAACTGATACACTTATTTTTGCAACCACCTATCATGAAAACATGCACTAAGTCAATAGGACGCCAATCTATACACAAGTACACATCCCCTCTATAACGTCCACATAACTAGATCCCCATATGCGTGCATAATAACTCGAGTTTCCCCTCCATACACTTCACACTGATGCATCTAACACTTATTAATAAATTTCAGATTTGATACTCAAACTTTCAACACTAACCACAAGCCAACTGATACTTATCCAACCTCTCACCCACACACAGACAACTAAGTGTCTAACACCAATTCATAAATACTCACTTCTTAACCAACTGCAGACACTTAAAGCTGCAATACGACTACCCAGGCAACCACAACACACAAGTACACACACAACTATGCATCAAATATATATATATATATATATATATATATATATATATATATATATAAATACTCAATTTCATATACACATATATATCATATATTAGAGACATTAAAACAAATACCTAGAGTGTGTATTTAAGAAAATTTATGATACACACCCAAGTGAGAAGCTACAATACCATATATATACATAATACATCATAATACAACTAAAATAACTTGCTACAAAGGAAAATGAAGGGTAATTACACAAAATGCCCAAAATAGGGCCCCGTATCATACTGTATCGTAAAATTACCATGATACAACCTACACGTATCCATTTGTGGATACGTACCTAGCCCCATAATCCTAACCTAAGTCAAATTAGATCTAATTTGTCTCATGACACAATATTGATGTGTCAATCTCGTAATTTCCCTAACACCAATAAAATAATCTATGTAGAGACCACAATACTCAACCAAATTGCCTAAAAATTATTCTTATAGGTAGTTCTAGGCCATAAGGTGATTTTTAGGGGTTAAATGCATAATTAATAAGCTACAACGAAGGGTAAATTCAGGAATTACCAATTTGGATATGGATTTCCAATGAAAATATAATTGATACGTTCTAGACATGATCTCTATATCCAAAGTTCCTCTTTCTTGTGCTTCTTGCTTCTCCAAGCTCCAAAGCTATAAGAGTGATGAATTTGAGAAGAAAATAAATATGAATTGAGTAGAAATTCAATGGAGGGAATAATAAAAATTGGGGATCTAAATTCTAGATCTAAATGAATGTAATGAGAGGAGAGAGAGAGAGAGAGAGAGAGAGAGAGAGAGAGAGAGAGACAGAGAGAGAGAGAGAGAGAAAGGAGAGCCCACTCTAATAGTGGCTGACCCCCTTCTCCCTTCTCCAAGTCTCTCACAAAGGTCCAAGTTACCCCTACATGGTGAATTAGGAGAAATAATTAGGAAAAATAATTTTGGAAGTCTCTAACTAATTATATTTAAGCTAATTCTCCTTAATTAATCAGTGAGAAAGGTCTAATGGGTTTGGGTCCAAGTTGGGCTCACAAGTTGTCATGACAAGTCTAATTGGGCTTACAAGAAGTCTAACTATTGGACAAGTCTTCTAACTAAGATAAATAATACAAGTCATAAATAATTTATTGCTCAATCATAATTAAATAATTAATACAATCATCGCACTAATATTTAATATTTATTCCTAAAATTATTTACCTATGCCAAATTACCAAACTATCCCTAGTTGGAAAAGTGAGGGTGACAATCCTACCCACCTTAGAAAATTTTTGTCCTCAAAATTAAGGAAGAAACTAACTACCCAAAGCAATCAACACAAGCAAGAAGAATTATACCTTACGGCTCAAGCATATAAGGATATCGCTCGCGCATCTCGGCCTCTCGCTCCCAGGTACTCTCTCCGTATCACCTTCTCCCTTTTTCTATAGCACCTTCTCCCTACGGTACAAAATCTCCACGGGCTGCTCTGGGTAGCTGAGAGTCGGACCAACCTCGATCACTGAGTGATCTAGTACATGGCTAGGATCTACCATGTACCATCTCAGCTGTGACACATGGAACACGTTATGCACTCCCTCTAATACAGATGGTAAGTCCAGTATATAGGCCACTATACGGACCCTCTCAAGAAAACCGAAGGGTCCGATATACCGTGGACTAAGCTTCCCGCCTCCACCAAAGAGAATCGTTGCCCGTGTCAGAGAAATCCTCAAGAATACCAGATCGCCAACCTAGCACAAAATATATCCTTAGCACTCTTACTAAAATAAGCAATCACAAGCAATACAAAACAAAATATATACCTCAAACTCCAATGGTCTCCGGTGGCTATCGGTCCAATGACGCTGTCTGTCATGCGCCACTCGAAGCCTATCCCTGATGAGCTTCACCTTCTCAGCTGCATCCACGACCATCTCTATTCCCAATAAGGCTCTTTCACTATGATCATTCCATAATAATGGAGTACGGTATCTTCGTCCATATAATGCCTCAAATGGTGACATCTCGATACTGGCCTAGTAGCTGTTGTTATAAGAAAACTCTACCAGGTGAAGATGATCCACCCAAGAGCCTCCAAAATCTAAAACACAGGTGCGTAACATATCCTCGAGGGTCTGTATAGTCCTCTCCGACTGCCCGTCTGTTTGTGGGTAATATATAGTACTGAACTTGAGCTGAGTGCCCAAGCTAGTCTGTAAACTCCTTCAGAAATAGGATGTAAAGCGACTATCCCGATCCGAGACTATGCTCACAGGAACTCCATGCAATCTGATTATCTGATGCACATATATCTCCGCGAGCTTCTCCGTAGATGTACCCATTTTGAATGGCAGAAAGTGGGCCAATTTGGTCAACCTGTCTATGATAACCTAAATCGCATCTTTACCTCCTAGAGAACGCGAAAGCCCTGAAACAAAGTCCATCATCACATGCTTCCATTTCCATTCTGGAATAGGTAAAGGCTAAAGCAGTTCATCAGGCCTCTGTCTCTCTGCCTTTACCTGCTGGCATACCAAATATCAGGTTATAAAGCTAGCCACCTCCCACTTCATACCATACCACCAAACATGATCTCTCATATCCCTATACATATTTTTGGCAACTGGATGCATAGAGTACTGAGATTGATGCGCCTCATGAAGAGCCTCCTCGCGCAACGCTCTACTCAGCATACACAATCTGGTAATATGCCACAATGATCCATCTTCTGTAATACTGAAGTCCTCTACCAATCCCATCCGAACTTGTGCTCTGATGCTTCTCAGGGACCCATCCTCGAACTGTACAGCTCTAATCCAGTCCATCAACTATGACTTTACCTGAAGCCCCCATATCTGTGCCACAAATCCAGGAACTAATACCTCAATACCCAAGCTATCAAGATTGGCCAACAAGTGCTTGTCCCTTGCAAGTATATAGCAACTGGATACCTGCTCAAGGCCTCAGCGACTACATTAAACTTTCCTGGATGGTAATGCAAGAAAATATTGAAGTCCTCCATCAACTCTAACCACCACCTCTGCCTCATGTTCACTACTAGAATAAGTGGGATTAGCGAAGTTTTTTAGCGACTCCAGATAAAAATGTCCCTAATTTAGCGACTCTATGTAAAACGTCGCTAGACGTCGCTAATTGGCGACATTTAGCGACGTTTAGCGACTTTTATTCAGTTTTTATAAGATTAGTCGCTATAAGTTCAATTTTGGTCGCTAAACGTCGCTAATATATCTAAGTTAGCAACGTTTAGCGATGTAAATAGCGACGTTTATATTAAAAATATTTAGCAATGTGTTTAGCGACGTCCTTAACGTCGCTATAATTTAATTTAGCGACGTCTTTTTTTGACATCGCTAAACGTCGCTAAAATTTGGTTAATTAGGGCTCTGTTTTGTTTTTCCCCATTGGTCAAAATTTCGAAACAAAAATAATTTCCCCCGCCCCCCCAGCTCCGTCGACCGCCTCTCTCCCGCGGCTACTCCGGCATCCCCCCTCCTCTTCCTCGAGCTCTAAGTAAACCCTAACTCTCTCTCTTTCTCTCTCTTTCTCTCTCTCTCTCTCTCTCTCTCTCTTAGAACACATGTGACACTGACACAGACACGGCACACACACACAGACAGTGACACAAACACAGACACGGCACACACAGACACTGATAAGGACCTAGGGTTAGGATTAGGTTTTTTGACATGGGGTTAGGGTTAGGGTTAGGGTTAGGGTTTGGTTTTTTGACATGGGGTTAGGGTTAGGGTTAGGGTTAGGTTTTTTGACATGGGGTTAGAGTTAGGGTTAGGGTTATGGTTAGGTTTTTCGACATGGGGTTAGGGTTGGGGTTAGGGTTAGGTGATACATATTCAACCCAAATGTCAAAATCCATAATTCTCCACAATTATATATGTATATATGCATAAACTGTCATCTGTGTATAAGTGAGTTCTGTATTGGTATTTGATGTAGTGGATGCTCGAGTGACAGTGAAGAGAGAAATTCACAGTTCATGTCATGGGCAGTTCACATTAAGGGCATATAAGAATAACATGTAGCATCAGCTAGGTAACATGGTAGTAGTAGAGTGATACACTTTGATGTATCACACATGATGATAATAAATGACTGTGTGGTTGATGGGGGTATGCAGGTAACTGCTACTTGGTATAGTACCAGTTGTTGTATACTAGTGATGGTTTGATTTATGTGTGTTATGAGTGTTGTGGATGTATGAGCTCGAGATGTGAGGGATTGTGACAGTTGTAGTAGGGTTCTTACCTGCAAGTGATACACTTTAGAAGTGTTAGTATGTGGAGTCATCAGTTAGTATATTATCTGTTGTTAGTATTGGTACATGGAGGAGACCAAATAAAGTTTGGTTACAGACTTGGGGCTCTGGCATGGGGCACTGCAGCAGTACACCCAAATGGTGCCTGTCAGTTAGGCTTGGGGGCAGTCCCCTTGCACTACAGAGGCATGCCTTAGTTCATCTCAGTTTCAGTTTGGTATCAGTCATCAGTTATACACTGATACGTATCAGGGACTGTATGAGGTATCAGTATAGGCAATTGTAGGAGTTGATGCAGGCAAGGTATAAAGTAAAGTGTCAATAAGGTATATATAGATATGTAAGTTAGTGATGTTTAGAGATGTTAGATAGGAGTGTACTAAGATGGGTATCTAGAGGGCAACAAGTGGGTTAGAATTGATAGGCTCTCACAACTTTTTTAAAATTTTCATGAATTTGGAGAGATGTTGTATCATCTAATGCTATAATTAAGTTGACACCTCATCAGAATTTTGGACCCATACATATTTTATATATATATATATATATATATATATATATAATCCAAAATATTATAAAATCTCATTACATAAGTTTGATTTTGTTACTAAAAATAGTGTATAAATTAATTTTGGACCCATGCATATTATATATGTGTATATATATATATATATATATATATATATATATATATATATATATAAGCTAATGAAGCCAAAATATATCTTTCTTCTAATTAATGGTTAATAGACTAAGCCAGCCAAAATACATCACACATTTTTCTCGTAGTTAAGTCTAGTTTGATTCATGAAATCATAATCTTGAAAGAAAAAAACATTCATTTTATATATTTAAATGTCAAAAAGAAAAAGAAAAACATATTGCCTCTCTCTAGCTAAGTTTCTAGACATTATTGAAGGCTATTCAACATTCCATAGTATTTTTATTGTTAGGACAAAATGTTGAGCAATAGATATTATGGTATGGAAGAGGAATAAAATAGTAGTTAAAGGGAGATGCTAGGAGTAGAATTAGACCTAAACAGACATGGGGTGAAGATTTAAAGAAATATTAAAAAAAGGAGGAAGTGAGTCATCTAATTCTTCCAAGTAGTTTTATTATTACTATTATTATTATACTGCAACAAACAGCTAATTCTTTGTGAGTCATCTAATTCTTCCATTCCGCATTATTAAGGGTATGTCTTAAGTAATATCTGTTATCAATTATATTCTTTGTTTTCATCTATCTTACCAGATGGCACCCAAGAGAGCGATACCTCCTACTGTTAAGGAGGAAGAGATACCACATGCTGTATCTCAGATGGGGAGTTCCAGTCACCCAGCACCCATAGCGGAGATTGATAACATAAACCCTGTTTATGCGCAGTACTGAGGGACTGGTATCTGCCCCAGTTTTTTGGATATCCTCGAGATTGATACTGTGATGTTTCATATACTTTTATTGTGGTTATTGTGTGATTGTGATACTTATATATTATGCCCATTTTGTGACTGTGATATTATATATTATGTATTTTGTGTGACTGTGATACCATTATTTTGTGTGTATTGTGTGACTGTGATATTTTATATATTTTGTGTGCATTAATTGTATAACTGTGATACTTTTATTCATATTAAATGATGTTAATATACCGGTGTTGAGTGTTCCACCGAAGGGGTCGGCGAACCCAGAGAATTCAACGGAGGGTTGCTCCGGGTCTATTTTTAATTAGAAATTTATAAATTGCAGGAATAATAGTTTAGAATAATTCAGTATTTTTTTTATTTTTTTGTAAAATTAGCGACGTACCTAGCTACGTTTAGCGACATTTTTTACGTCGCTAATGACGTCGCTAAACGTCGATAAATACGTCGATGTACGTCGCAAACTGATGACATGGCAGTACTGCCAGGTCATTAAAGACTTCGCTGTTACGTCGCTAATTAGCGACTCTGAGTCGCTAAACGTCGCTAAATTAGCGACACGTATAAGTCGCTAAAAAACGTCGGTATGGCGATATTTAGCGACGTTTTTCCTTTCAGCGACGTGATCATTACCGACTTCTGTAAAATGTCGCTAATTACGTCGCTAAATGTGATTGGCGACGTTTTTGTCTTTTAGCGACGTTTTTGGGCGTCGCTAATTTTACTTTTTCTAGTAGTGGTTGAGCTCCTTTTGGGTGAACACATATTTCAAGATCTTGTGATCTATAAAGATCTCTACCCGCTTTCCATACAAGTAGTGCTTCCACAGTTTAAGAACAAAAATAACTGCTGCCAACTCTAAGTCATGGGTAGGATAATTCTTCTCATGCGGGCATAATTGCCAAGAAGCATAGGTAATCACCTTTCTATTCTGCTATAATACACATCTCAAGCCCTTACCTAATGCATCACTATATATAGAAAATCCTCTTATCCCTGATGGCATTGTCAATACTGGAGCTGTAGTCAACCTCTTCTTCAACTCCTCAAAATCAACCTGACACTCCTCAGCCCAGAGTAACTCTACGTCCTCCATGGTTAGTCTAGTCACCGGCTCCGCAATCCTGGAAAAATCCTGAACAAATCTCCGATAATAGCCTACCAATCCAAGAAAACTCTTGATCTCCGCCACTGAACCCGGGGTAGACCATGACTCAACAACTGAAATCTTTTTTGGGTTTACTGAGATTTTGTCTCCTGTAATCATATGTCTGAGGAATTCAAACTTATCAAGAAAGAACTTATACTTAGAAAGCTTAGCATAAAGCTTCTCCTTCCCGAGGGTCTCCGAAACTGTCCTCAGGTGTTTCTCATGCTCCTCCGAGGTCTTCTAATAAATCAGTATATCATCATTGAATACTACCATAAACTGATCCAAGTACTGATAAAATACCATATTCATCAGGTTCATGAATACTGCCGGGGCATTGGTCAACCCAAACAGCATCACCAAGAACTCAAACTGTCCATACCGAGTCCTAAAAGCTGTCTTCGGAATGTCCTTCTTCTTTACTTTAACCTGGTGGTACCCCGACCTCAAGTCTATCTTCGAGAATACCTTCTCTCCGATTAACTGATCAAATAAATCGTCAATCCATGACAACAGGTATTTATTCTTGATAGTGAGGTTGTTGAGTGCCCTATAGTCGATACACATGCGTACCGACCCATCCTTCTTCGGTACAAATAATACCGGAGCACCATACAGTGATTAACTGGAGCAAATAAAGTCCTTGTCCTATAACTCATCCACCTGCTTCTTCAACTCTACCAGTTCGATATTATTCACTCTATAGACGTACTATAATATTGGCTCTACATCTGGCACCAAGTCTATAGAGAACTCCATATCTCTATCTAGTGGCAACTCCGACAACTCCTCCGGAAAGATGTCCATATACTCTATAATCAATAGATGTGGCGGCTCATAATGTTCCACCAAAGCGCCATATAAGTCTTCCTCGCTCTGCTTTGCTGCTCATCTGACGAACTCAAACTCTGGCACTCCTGGTACCTAAAATAAAACTTTGCCTCTATGATAAATGATACAAGCATAGTGCCTACTCAACCAATCCATCTTGAGTACTATGTCATAGCTCAAAAGTGGCATTACGAGTAGATACACGCTCAACTCTCGGCTTCCCAAAGAAACTCTCTGATCCTTGCAAACATTACTAACAAGGATAATGCCACCCCTGGTCATGATCTTACAAGTCCTCGCCAAAGCTTCAGTCTCAAGGAGATATTTTAGAGCAAAAGATACAGATAAGAAACTATGTGAAGCACCAAAATCAAATAATGCATGAGCTAAAAAAGAATCAAGATAGATTAAACCTGAAATAACATCACTAATTGGATCCTCCTCATCAACGGTCAAAGTGAAAGCTTGCCCCTGTCGCTGGGCACCTCTTTACTGCTGCTGGTGCTGAGCAAACTTTTGTTGTTATAGTAGTAGAGGAGGTCCTCTCTACTGTCCCTTTGGTGGTCTCGCGGGTGCTCTTTGTGCCTAGGCCCCGCCGTGAGCTGGATAAGTTGGAGCTCTAGGATAAGCCCTCAACTGGTGGTCTCCTTCTCTGCAGAATAAATACTGGCCCAATCTTATCCTGCATGCATCCCACCCATGTTCCTGCTTCTTGTAAAATGGGCAAGGAATATCTGGTCTATGGATCGGATGCGTCTGCTGCACTGGCGCTCTAGCTGGTCCAGGATACTGCTGTCTCGTCTGCTGGAACTGTTTCTGATGTTGCTACTGAAAGTGAGGTCTCTTCGTTAGACCCGTGTTAGTACTGGATCCTCTTATGTCCCTTGGCCTCTTGGAGCCAATCTCCAGATCATCCTCTACCAGCTATGCCAGTCTCAGAATCTCCTCAAAAGTAGCAGTAGGGTCTCCATTCATATATGATTTGATCTTCTTATTCAGGCCCTTCCTAAACTTCCTGGCCCTTCCTCTGGGTTCTTTCCCTCCACAAAGTGGCCTAATATGCAATACTCTCCTGTATATTCATCCACCGTCATATCTCCCTGAACGAGGTACTGAAACTGGCTCTCTAGAGATGTTAGAGCCATATCTAATTTTTTTTTTCTTGAAGAGCTCCTTAAAAGCTTTCCAAGTAAGTCCCGGTGCTGAGATCCTGGGGTCTGTCCTGAACCAAGTCAATGTGATATCAAACATCATGCTTCTTGCGGCCTCTACCTGCAACCTCTTTGGAATCTGCGCCAACCATAGGTTCCTCTCAGTGTCTTCTATCTAATCATCAACATAAAAAATCTCTTTCATGCCTTAAAAGTCCTTCATTGCCATCCTCTTAAAATCTATGATAGTCTCCTGCCTCGGCTGTTGCGGGGTGAACTGAGGTGGTACCGTTTGTGGCTGGACTAAGGCAAGTCTCTCGACTGCTGCAAGCTTAATAGGGTGGGCATTCTCAATACCCTTCCTCATAACCTTTGACTAGCGCTGATGTACCTCTATCATCTGTTGAAAGTGTGCAAAAATCTGTGTCTGATCGACTACGGGTGGTGGGGGTGGAAGATCCCCTGAAACTGTCGGTACTGCCCTCTATACCGGAGGTGGAGCACCCTCAAAAGTTGCTATAAAAATGCCCACTTGAATCGGTGAAGCGAAATGCTGAAATATAGCTGTTGGAATAGTATCTGCTGGTTCTTCCCTCAGAACCGATGAAGTGACCAACCTCACTGATATTGTGCCTGAACGCTGGGAACGCGTCTTCGGCGATATCGTGAAGATAGATTAAAAAAAGGAATCAATATCGAGTAGGATACGATATCATCAAAGAAGGACAAAATTATTCAAAGTAAAGAAAGCATTCAGATAGATAAGGATAACAAAATAGATATTTGGAATTGTTCCCTAATTGTGATTGAGTATACTCTCAGCCTATATCCTAATTCCTAAAGCAGGTTCATAGCAGTACTCTAGGTGAGCACTACTACGATATCGCTCTAATTGTGACTCTGGACCTGCATATAACACCACTAAAAATTTGTCACAACCCGCACCCGGAAAAAGGGCACGAGTTGTGAGCAACGTCCAGCCTACGCCGCAGAACCAGCGGTAGAACACTGTCTGGGTCAAATATACAATCTAACATCTTACACTATGTGTATAAGGTACCTGTTAATGTCATCTCAACTCCAAACAGAGGAATAATATGGTATAAGATAATGGTAAACTATACTCAATCACAATGTCAAACTAAGAAAGATAAAGCATGAGATGGAATAACGAAAGAAGAGTCGCAATACATCCACAAGTCTGAAATAATATATATACATGCCAAATCTCAATAAAGTCTAATACAAGTCTAAACAATAAGTCTAAGCCTCCTTAGCCTCTGATACTAGGTCCTCATGCTCTAAAGGAGTATCCTCTAATGGTACGCCATCTTATGACCCGTAGTAGGTGGGATACTGGTCCACAAGCCAATCATCTGAAAAATATATCCAGTCAGGATTGGAGCAAAGTACAAACCTTTGAAAGCAGTTTTGAAAACATAATCTAGCATATATAACAGATAATAAAAAAGTATAGGATAACTAAATATCAGAATGTAATGAACTAGAGTTAACATGTAATGTATTGGAATAAAGAACAGGCAATATAATAACTGTAACTAGAAGAAAATAGATAAAATTAGCTAATGTTCCATGGAATACAAGTTTATTATGTGATCGATTTGGGTTAAACACGAATACAATATGGCAAATCGATTATATGTGTGATATGTAATCGATATGTACACAAATACACTTTGGCTTGATCACATAACCAACTCTTATTCCCCTATCCCCAATAAATACTTATGGATCCAATTACGACACGTTATGAACACGAATATAAGCACACTGAACACGAGTAGTGTGTGAACACGAAGTACACTAAAATTAATACCCGATACACACGATAAAATACATGTAAAAGAGTACCCACTGAACACGATAAGGGATAAGATCTCCTGATAGGATCTATATAGTACCATTTCGTGTAACCACTGTGTCAGAATAAAGTATACAGTTATAGAATATGCGATATATACACTATTATGAAATAAAAACTAACAAAGAGATGTACTCGCCTGTGGTCCAGAGCAATGAGTGTATCTTGATGCCCAAGCTGGTGTCACACAATTCTATTTAGGAACATTATGTCAATTTGGTGTAAAGAAGAGAAAATAATTTAAAAAATGGATTAACATGCTTCTAGGTCCATTCTAGATTTACTGGTCTATAATGGTCATTAACTAGTCAATAATAGCTTGTTATAACTATACTAGGTCATTACTTTATGGTATGCTCTATACTTAGTTAATACCTACACTAGCTAGTTACACCTTAGACTAGCTACCAATACATTGTCAGCTAACTAATACTAGATAAAATACTAACTGGTTACCGACTAACACAATAATTAACTGAGAACTACTACTACTGCTCTATCATAATACTATCATCATTAATAGTAACTAATATCTAACTGCTACCACTATCAACTAATAATATTCTAAGCTAACTTATTGATATTAATGACTGACCCTAACTAACTATAAATCACTAACTAATCCCCCTTCACACAAACTAACTGATACACTCTACTACTTAACCTTAAACTCTAACTAATAATACTATATCTAATACCCTACTAATTAATTTCCCCAAATACACTGATACTCATCCTTGACTAACCTCATAACTCTAACATACTGTGATAATGCTACAGTTGCTGTCAAGAAGTGCAACAATACACTTGCACTGCTGTGACTGATGCTACTGCTATTGCTCTCCTGCAATTGATATCCCCCTTTCACTTCTTCATGTTCACAGTCTTCCATAAATACTCTAAAGTATATACACCAAGATATTCAGGTATATGTACTAGTGCTATAAGAGTCAGGAATCACTCTACACCACACTGCTCCAGGTAACTTCTTACTCCACGATACACACACAGGTCTGAGCCCACCCCTCACTTGACTAGGTTCATATCCATAATTACTTTACACTGGTACACCCTAGAATACTGACACATAAACTTAGTAAACTGAACTGCATCAATTGGTGCTATCAAGTGCAGGTACTCCAATTTGTTGCTGCTGCACAAGCCTGACTAACAATAAGCTTCTTTGTGCTATATGACTTAACATCAGAAGTGGATCACCAATATTGCCCCCAAATACCTGGACTCATGAAATGAACTTATAAGAAGATATTCTAGATGACACTGGTGTTATACAAAATATCATATCATGTATGCCAAGGCAATAGCCAGACAAATCATAAGAGGTATCCATCTAAAATGAGTCATGGTTTGATTGACCCTTGTGTGGGTTAGATCCTCCCTCCATCTCACAGTTGCTCCCCCAATTGAAACAAGCCTACATAAATCTATTAATATAACCTAACCTTTGATTCCAAGCCAAACTATGAAACATAATTGATACACTTATTCCTATAACTACCTATCATGACAACAAGCACCAAGTTAATAGGACGCCAACCTATACAAAAGTACACATCCCCTCTAGAACGTCTACATAACTAGCTCCCTACATGCCTGCACAATATCTCGAGTTTCCCCTTCATGCACATCACACTGATGCATCTAACACTTACTAATAAATTTTAGATTTGATACTCAAACTTTCCACACTAACCATAAGCCAACTATTACTTATCCAACCTCTCATCCACATACAAACAACTAAGTGTCTCTAACACCAATTCATAAATACTCACTTCTTAACCAACTGCAAACACTTAAAGCTGCAACCCAACTGCCCAAGCAACCATAACACACAAGTACACACACAACTATGCATCATATATATATATATATATATATATATATATATATATAAATACTCAATATTATATACACATATATATCATATATTTGAGACATTAAACAAACATCTAGAGTGTGTATTTGAGAAAATTCATGATACATACCCAAGTGAGAAGTAACAATCCCAATTTCTCCACAAATATTATATATATATATATATATATATATATATATATATATATATATATATAATACATCAAAATACAACTGAAGTAACTTGCTACAAAGGAAAATAAAGGATAATTACATAAAATGCCCAAAATAGGGCCCCGTATCACACCGTATCGCAAAATTACCGTGATACGGCCTACACGTATCCATTTATAGAAATATACCTAGTCCTATAACCCCGATCTAAGTCTAATTAGATCTAATTGGTCTCATAAAACAATATTGATTCCCCAAGCTCAAAATCTCTAAATCTCCAAGAGTGATGAATTTGAGAAGAAAATGGAGTTAAATTGAGTAGAATTTAATAGAGAGAACGATAAAAATTGGTGATCTAAATTCTAGATCTAAATGAATGCAAATGAGAGGAGAGAGAGAGGAGAGCTCTCTATAATAGTGGTTGGCCCCCTTCCCCCTTCCCCAAGTCACTTGTAAAGGTCCAAGTTACCCCTACATGGTGAATTATGAGAAATAATTAGGAAGGATAATTTTGGAAGTCTCTAACTAATTGTAATTAAGCTAATTCTCCTTAATTAATTAGTGAGAAAGGTCTAATGGGATTGGGTTCAAGTTGGGCTCATAAGTTGTCATGACAAGTCTAATTGGGATTACAAGAAGTCTAACTATTTGACTAGCCTCCTAACTAAAATAAATAATACAAGTCACAAATAATTTATAGCTCAATCACAATTAAATAATTAATACAATCATCACACTAATATTTAATATTTATTCCTAAAATTATTTACCTATACCAAATTACCAAATTAATCCTAGTTGGAAAAGTGAGGGTGACATCGATGTAGGCTTTGACCCAGACAATGCTGGAAATAAAAGCAAATATGGCCTATCACCCACTAAGGACCTCGGGCCAAGCAAGCTAGCATCTGGGAACCAATGGGGATTCAAATGCAACTACCCCCCAAGCTGATGGAAATCATACTCTGCTAGGATCGTCTGCTCCTTCCATAGTAGATGAGGCCTAGGAAATAATACAGAAAATACGAGAACTTTGAGTCCGCTTGGACTCAATGGGAAGTCGCAACGCACTACGCGATCTCAGAATATGACAACTATATTCTTTTGTATGAAAAAATATGTTGTACCCTCCCAAGTACAAGCCTTTCACCAAGACTCCATTTGACGAGAAGACATCGTCCCATCAATACATGAATTATTTCGAGACGGCAATGGGGCATCTACCTCGCATCGATGCTCTTCTCACCAAGCTTTTTGTCGGGCCATTGTCTGAAGTGGCCTTTGACTGGTTTTTAGTCTTCAGGACAATTGTATCTCTTTATTTGAAGACCTTAAAAGTCTCTTCCTTGCCCGATTCTATGATGGAAAAAATGACATGTCGATGTCCTTTTTGATGGACATCACTTAGATAGAAAAAGAGCCTGTACGGGAATACATGAATGATATAGGCAAGCTGCGCTAACGCTACCCCTCCGACAATCCTGAGTCTACAATAATGGACATGTACCGAAGAAATTTTCTTTCAGTAGTAAGACTTCGGACAAGCGCCATCCAGTTCAAAGACTGGACGACGTTCAACATAATTGTCGTCGCTATTAAGAAAAATGATTAGGATGCCTGATTACTGGGAATACAAATCCCCGTCGCTGATGATAGGGGAAAGCGCCCTTACAACAACAGTAACAACAATAACAATGGAGGTCATGACGATAAAAGGAAACAGGCCCTTACCGTCAACGTCTCCAAAAATCCCTCCACGATGGATCAAAAACCTGTCGAAGCTCCATGGCCGAAAGAGACTTACTCTTCCGACGACAATGATGTAATGGCGATCTTTGACGTGTTGATGAAGGGCGATAAGCTTCGTCTCTCTGACATCAAACACCCTGATAAAGCATACCAGGTCGATAATGCCAATTATTTTTACTACCACTGGTATGTCCACCATTCAACGTGAGATATACGTTGAAGCGATATATCTAGTATTTGCTTGATTCCAAGGCCCTCACCTTGGACTTTGATAAAAAGAAAGTTGTCGCCAATATGGTATCTCTCCATTTTGGTGACTTCTCGGTGACAGAAGTCCAAGATGGTGTTGTACCGATCCCGAGTAAAATAATGGAGGTTGTCAATTTTTCCCTAGCTCGCGACCAAGTGGTCAGTTTGGTACCTTTTAGCACACTTCATGTCACGACCTGCACCCGGTGTAGGGATGTAAGTCAGGAACAACGCCCAGCCTATGCTGCAGCATCGACGGTAGAACGCTGCCTTGGTCAACTATAATATCTAATTATCTCACAAAATGCACAATCCTCCAATAATATCTCAACTCCAAGAAGAGAGTAATCAACTTAATTTAAGATAATACTCAATCATATTTTTGTGGCCAAGAAGATATCACAAAAGTCTAACATAACTATGCAGTTAATATAACAACAATAACTAGAAATAATATCCAAACACATATATATGCCAGAAACAAATCCGGTACCAAAATGCTAAAGAGAACTAACTATGCTAACTAGTGAATCCGGCTAAATTTCTCGACAGTTACTCCAGAACTAGTGGGTCCAAGTCTGCACCATCTATAGGCTGAGGTCCGTAGTATGTTGGACACTAATCTCCCGGATCCTCTGAAAAATATTTTTCAGTCAGGAATGGAGCGAAGTACAACCCAATAGCAGTTCCAATTAATTGACAAAAACTATAAAGAAGTAAAATAGAAGATGCTATCTAGGATAAGAATATAACTGATAATCAAGAATAATGGAAGAATAGGCAATACTAGCAATAGAAATAAAAATCAATGCGTACAAGAATGAAGGAAAGAACTATAATGTCAGAATAGAACAAGGCAATCATTGAACTGAATAATAGAATCTACAATAACTATGTGTTTTGAGATACTAACTAAATATATGATCAGCCTGGGAGATTCAATGATTACACTAAGGAGCTAACTAAACCATACGTGAATTGCTTGGTTAGTTAGTAGCTAATGATTATACTACTAGCCGATAGTTTCTTGATCACATATTTAATTGGTATTTCTCCCGCCCCGACTGATATGATGGATCGAATCATGACACGTCACTAGCCAATTTATCCAATGTTTTAATCTACAATATTCTACGTTGTCCAATACCAACAAGGACAGCCCATGACTGACGATCCAATAACAATACCAATCCGTGTACCATCGTATCAAGAATCATAAGTAACATTTCTAAATACTTGAATTATAGTGGTAATCAAATAATAAAAACTATCAGAGAATGTACTCGCCTATGGTTCATGGCAAATGATGTAAAACAGTGTCCGAACTGGTGTCACAGACCTATATATGTAATATTTTATTAATACAAGTTTTTTGGAATGAAAATAAATTAAACTAGTTAACTTCTAGGTCATAAAGCTATCTCTAAGTCAAAAGTCAAACTAGTTCAACTCTAAGTCAACTATGGTCAACTATAGTCAAACTATGGTCAAACTATGGTTAACTACCTATTTCTAGGTTGCTCAAGTCTAACACAAAAATATTGGTTTCAAGATACTAAGTCTAAACTATATCTTAATTATTAGTATAATGTATCTCCGGATATGTAATCCTATAGGTAAAATATCCCATATATAAGCCAAACCATTATTAATAATATTGAAGCCAAATTATAAACATTAATTAGGTACCGTGGTTTTGAACCAACTTGGTATCTCAATAATAATTCAAAACCTTGATAACCAAACCCAATATCTTGGTGTCCCCAATTACCTTGGTTCCTCAAGGTAATACCCAATACCTTATTATATTAACTAACTGTAATATATATATATATATATATATATATATATATATATATATATATATATATATATATATATATATATATATATATAACCCACATAGTATATGTATATCTATATACATAATTACTACTAATAACTATACATACACCATCACCTAGTATTATGTACATAATAACTATATAGTAACAACCACACACATACATAGTAATATATATATATATATATATATATATATATATATATATATATATATATATATATATATATATATATATATATACATATATGTATACGTATATATAATATACTTATATAACTACTTATATATTTATATATATACATAATACATAACCACAACATATATATACTACAATATATATATATATATATATATATATATATATATATATATATATATATATATATATATATAATAATTATTATATGTAGAATAAATAGCTACATAATAAATATATACATATAGTATATACATAGGTACATAGATCTAAGACACAATATTACATAAATATAATATATATTCACCACCATATACATATATACATAACAACCACATATATATATACAATAATTAGTAGATCTTACATATGTAGAATAATAACTACATAAATATACAACACATAAATATAATAGATATATAGATCTATGATATTTAATACATAAATATATATAAAAATAATATATGTATGTATATACATATATATAATTACACAATACTAAGGCCAAGAACACAAGAAAAAATAGTTCTAGAATTAATTTGTACACACATGGAACGTATCATCCCGTATCCACTAGATTTAGGATACATATGTGACACGAGTCCACCACACATCCAAACGTACCCCGAAGGACACGGACAAGTTATATATATTATTTATGAACAATACGAAGAGTCAAATACAAATCTACGTGTCGGAGAAAAAACCCCCAAATTAACACGTATTGCCAAATTATTGGGATACGACCTACACGTACCCAATTGTGGCCACGACACTATCCCCAAACACACAAGTACATGCTAAATTGATCTATAGGACCAATTGACACGCACAACAAATATCAATCTTGAAATTCCCCTAAAATTGACACAAAAAGTACTATAACTTTCTCAATAGGCCTCCTATGAACACAAAACTAAATCCTATGGGTAGCCTTTGCATACGGGTTGATTTTTTATGGTAAAATCTTAGATTTAGAATCTAAATTAAGAGAAAAAACTGAATTGTACCTATTGGGAGATGGATTCCTAATGACACCTCTAAAATTGGTGAAATTAGCTTCCAATTTGTAGATCCTTGCTCCTCTTTGTTGATCCTTGCTTCCTCCTTCTAGATCCTTGCTCTTCTAGTCTCCAATGGTGATTTAGGAAGGAATTGGACAAAAAATTGGTAGAGATTTAGTGGAATTTGGTTGAGAGAAATTCTAGATCTAGATTTGGAATGAAAAATAAAGAGAGAAAAGTTTTTATTCCCTTTATATAGGCCTCACTTGCCCCCTCCCTCAAGCTACTATATAAATTCTAAAATACCCCTTGGGGCCTCTCATGAAGAAATTAATTAAGGAGAGAAGGTTCTAGTCTAATGGGTTTAACTTAACTAATCATCCTCCAAATAAATGGGCTTCTAATTATTGGGCTCAAATCTAACTAAAATTAAATGTTGGGTCCATGGATCTTATTCTAAACTAGTTAGGTCCACTAACACAAGTCCAAAAATAAATCTAACATGCTAAAAATAAATAAATAATATAATAAATAAATATTTAACATGCACAATATTTAATTAATTATGAAATGACCAAAATATCCTTTCCTAGAAAATACGGTAGTGACAAGTCTACCCCCCTTAAAATAATTTTTTTCTCAAAATTTTAGGGTGATCGTACTCCTTCTAGTTCAAACCCACAGCAATCATAGTCTAATAAGGTCTTATCACACCAAGAACAGTCCTATGTAAAGAATAATATGTACGATCATGGTCTCTGTCTGTCTTATTATTGTTGTCTCTGTCAGGGTATTCTATTAACTATCCTAACTATATAGCATAAGCATCCAAAAGGTACTAAAGAAGCAATAAATCAAAATAGATAGAAGAAACAGAAAGAAAGAACAGAACTCGCTAACCTATCACCTGTAGTATCGGTCTCCTCGACCGTCATCACAAATGCTCCGCTCTACCGAGGTAGCTCCCTCTGCGGGTGATAAGAAATCTGCGGTGCTACAGGTGGCCTAACTCTACCTCTCTGCCCTCAATTCGCATCCTGGCCTGGACGTTAAAGTGTCTAGAGAAAATCCTTCACCATATGCTCCGTTGATCCATAATGTAAGCTTGCTCCAAGTCTCTTCCGATAGATCTCCCAAGTGTGCCCAATCTTCTTATAATAGGTGCATTGAGGAGCCTGTTGCACCTGTCTCTGAGGCTGCTGTAGTATATGTTGTACTGGAGCTTGTACTGGAGCAACAACTGGTTCTTGTATCTGATATTGGTGCTGATAAGCTCTGAACTGTACTAGAAAGTACTATTGCTAGAACCGCGGCCTCTTTGCCGGTCCCACACTGCTACTAGCACTCCCAAACATATCACGGTCCCTCTTCGGCTTCAAGTTCCACTCCCGCTCGACATTGCGTGCCTCCGAAAGTATCTTAGAATACGTCTCGTAGAAAGGCGGAATGAGAATCTTTACTTCCCAATTTAGTCCCTCGTGGAAACGGATAGCCCGAACTTCTGGCTCTCTCACCAAGTACTCTACAAATCGGCTCAGCCTCCCAAACTCTGCTGCATACTCCTCTATGGACATGCTCCCTTGTGTAAGGCTCTCAAACTACCTTCCTAATTCCAATCTGTCCGTCTGAGCAAAGAACTTCTTAAAATAATTCTTGAACACCTTCCAAGACTGCCCTATATCAGTAAGAATTAGCTCATTCCTAAACCAGTGTGGGCAACGTCGAATAGTTGAAGTCCTACCGCCTCAACCTTCATATCATCCGCAAGACGGGACACCCTCATAAGACGCTCAATATCTTCAAGCCAATCGTCAACATAGACTATACCCTCTGTCCCCTTGAAAACTCGAGGTTCAAGCTTCTTGAAATTTTTAATGTTACCTAGCTCGAGCTGAACATCCTGTGGCTGTAGAGGAGCCTCTCTCTGAACTTCTGTAATAGCTACCTGATGGGTATTTTCTATACTCTGTCGCATCATATCTGACTGCCCATGCTGGGCCTCTATCTGTGCCCTCTGTAACTCCATTATTTCTCTAAACAGTGCAACCATCGATGCAACATCTCCTGAAAATAGAGGTGGTGGAAGTCCCTCCGAAGCAACTGGAGTAGTCCTCGGAACAGGTAGAGGAGAACCCGTGAAGCCAGCCGAGACTCCTACGTGAAGTGATATCGTAGGAGGTACAAACCCTACTGCATGAGTAGAAGATTGAGAGGTGGCAGACCTCGCAGAAACTGCTCCCAATCGATGGGATCTGGTCTTCGGCGGCATCCTGAAAACAAAAGAGATCAATTCGACACAAGATAAGATATCATCAGGGAAGGACAATAATATTCAGAAGGAATCAAAAGTAGCAACTCAATTCAGATTAAAATTCCTAGTATTGATTGAGTATCCCTCTCTCATCCAAGTATACCTGCATGGGCCACCACTAAAAATATATCACGACCCGCACCTGGTGTAGGGATGCAAGTCGGGAACAACGCGAGCCTATACTGCAGCATCGGCGGTAGAACGCTGTCTTGGTCAACTATACTAAATAATTATCTCACAAAATGCATAATCCTCCAATAATATCTCAACTCCAAGAAGAGAGTAATCAACTTAATTCAACACAATACTCAATTATATTTCTATGGCACGAGAAAATATTACAAAAGTCTAACGTAACTATGTAGTTAATATAACAACAACAAATAGAAATAATATCCAAACACAAATATATGCCGGAAATAAATTCGGTATAAAAATGCTAAAGAGAACTAACTATGCTAACTAGTAAATCCGGCTAAATTTCTCGATAATCACTCTAGAATTAGTGGGTCCAAGTCTGCACCATCTATAGGCTGAGGTCCGTAGTATGTCGGACACCAATCTCTTGGATCCTATAAAAAATATTTTCCAGTCAGTAATGGAGCAAAGTACAACCCAATGGCAGTTCTAATTAATTGACAAAAACTATAAAATAGTAAAATAGAAGATGCTATCTACGATAAGAATATAACAGATAATCAAGAATAATGGAAGAATAGGCAATACTAGCAATAGAAATATAAATCAATGCGTACATGAATGAAGGAAAGAACTATAATGTCAGAATAGAACAAGGCAATCAATGAACTGAATAATGGAATCTATAATAACTATGTGTTTTGAGGTACTAACTAAATATGTGATCGGCCTAGGAGATTCAATGATTACACTAAGGAGCTAACTCAACCATACGTGAATTGCATTGTTAGTTAGTAGCCAATGATTACACTATTAGCCGATAGTTTCTTGATCACATATTTAATTGGTATTTTTTCTGCCCCGACTGATATGATGGATCGAATCATGATACGTCACTATCCAATTTATCCAATATTTTAATCTACAATATTCAATCTTATCCAATACCAACAAGGACAGTATTCGATACCATATCCATAATCAAGGTAACATTACATGACTGACGATCCAATAACAATACTAATCTGTGTACCATCGTGTCAAGTATTATAAGTAATATTTCTAAATACTTGAATTATAGGGGTAATCAAATAATAGAAACTATCCGAGAATGTACTCGCATGTGGTCCAGAGCAAATAATGCAAAATGGTGTCCGAACTGGTATTACAGACCTATATATGGAATATTGCATTAATACAAGCTTTTGGGAATAAAAATAAATTAAACTAGTCAACTTCTAGGTCATAAAGCCATTTCTAAGTCAAAAGTCAAACTAGATCAACTCTAAGTAAACTATGGTCAACTATAGTCAAACTATGGTCAAACTATGGTCAACTACCTATTTCTAGGTTGCTCAAGTCTAACACAAAAATATTGGTGTCAAGATACTAAGTCTAAACTATAAAAACCATATCTTAATTATTAGGATACCGTATTTCCAGATACGTAATCCCATAGGTAAAATATCCCATATATAAGCCAAACCATTATTAATAATATAGAAGCCAAATTATAAATATTAATTAGGTATCGTGGTTTTGAACCAACTTGTTATCTCAACAATAATTTTAAAACTTGATACCCAAACCCAATATCTTGGTATCCCCAATTACCTTGGTTCCTCAGGGTAATACCCAATACCTTATTATATTAACTACTTATAATATATATATATATATATACATACTACCTTATTTATTATACATATACTATAATATGATTAGTAATTTAGGAGATACATTACTTATATATATATATATATATATATATATAAGTATATATATATATATAAGTATATATATATATATAAACTGCCAAACTGTCGCTAAAACTATTCCTGCTGCCACTGAAAGCTGCTGCTAATATTGATATACTGCTGTTTTAGTGACAGTTTCCTGCACTGTAGCTAAAAACTGTCATTAAAGCCCCTGATACGCTATTGATATGCTGCTATTTCAGCGACAGTTTTTCTGAAACTGTCGCTGGCTATTGTCACTGTTTCCTGCTGCCGTTGCTGCTGCTTTTCCGTAACAGATTACTGTCGTTGTTTACCTAGTATTATGTAGATAATAACTATATAGTAACATATACACACATACATAGTAATATATATATATATATATATATATATATATATATATATATATATATATATATTTAATCATACAATAATATGTATACAAATATATAAAAGTATAATATAACCACTTATATATTTATATATATACATAATACATAACCACAACATATATATATACTATAATATATATATAATAATTATTATATGTAGAAGAAATAGCTACATAATAAATATACACATATAGTATATACATAGGTACATAGATCTAAGACACAATATTACATAAATATAATATTTATTCACCACCATATACATATATATATACCAACCACATATATATACAATAATTAGTAGATCTTACATATGTAGAATAATAACTACATAAATATACAACACATATATATAATAGATATATAGATCTATGATATTTAATACATAAATATATATAACAATAATATATGTATATATATACATATATATAATTACACAATACCAAGGCCAAGAACACAAGAGAAAATAGATCTATAATTAAATTGCACACACATGGAACGTATCATCCCGTATCCCACTAGATCTAGGATACGCATGCGACACGAGTCCACCACACATCCAAACGTACCCCAAAGGACACAAATAAGTCATATATATTATTTATGAATAATACGAAGAGTCAAATATAAATCTACGTATCCGTGTCAAAATGTGACATGCTCAAAGTCCCGGGTCGGAGGGAAAACTCCCAAATCAACACGTATCACCAAATTATTGGGATACGACCTACACATACCCAATTGCACTAGTCCCAAACATACAAGCACATTCCAAATTAATCTATAGTACCAATTGACACACACAATAAATGTCAATCTCGGAATTTTGCCAAAATTGACACAAAAAGTATCATAACTTTCCCAATAGGCCTCCTAAGAACAAAAAACCAAATCCTATGGGTAGCCTATGCATATGGGTTGATTTCTTATGGTGAAATATCAGATTTAGAATCTAAATTAAGGGAAAAATTAAATTTTACCTATTGGGAGATGGATTCCCAATAAAACCTCAAAAATTGGTAAAAATTAGCTTCCAACTTGTAGATCCTTGCTCCTCTTTGTAGATCCTTGCTTCCTGCTTCTAGATCCTTGCTCTCCTAGTCTCCAATAGTGATTTGGGAAGAAATCAGGTAGAAATTTGGTAGAGATTTGGTGGAATTTGGTTGAGAAAAATTCTAGATCTAGATTTGGAATAAAAAATGAAGAGAGAGAAAGTTTTTATTCCCTTTATATAGGCCTCACTTGCCCCCTCCCTCAAGCTACTATATCAAGTCTAAAATACCCCTTGGGTCCTCTCATGAAGAAATTAATTATGAAGGGAAGGTTCTAGTCTAATGGGTTTAACTTAATTAATTATCCTCATAATAAATGGGCTTCTAATTATTGGGCTCAAATCTAACTAAAATTAAATATTAGGTCCATGGATCTTATTCTAAACTAGTTAGTTCCACTAACACAAGTCCAAAAATAAATCTAACATGCTAACAATAAATAAATAATATAATAAATAAATATTTAATATGCACAATATTTAATTAATTATGAAATAACCAAAATACCCTTTCCTAGAAATACGGTAGTGATACTGCGAGGCAAGGTCATGTTGGTTCAACCGGATCTTGCTCCAGACTTGATGCAGCAAGAAACGCCTTCCACCATTAAGTCCAGGGGAAATAAGTCTAAATCTTGCTACACGATTTATTCCCTACCTAAGAAGCTATAGCAGGAACAACTAAGTCAGGCCTCGCCTGCCAACGTAAATACAATGCTCCCGAAGATGTCGTTTCTTCCACTGTTGCATCTGACCCGGGTCCTTCTCAGCCCTCCGTAGCCGACAAAAAAAAGCAGAAAGAGACTCGCTTCGGCAGACCTTTGCGAAAACAGACGGCTCATGGGTTGGAAAAACCTTACAATTTTGATATCCTGGTATAACTTGCCAATACTCTGGCAAACTTGTCATTTTTTGAGCTCCTCCGACTTTCCAAGGATACTCGGGATGCCCTGAGCGAGCATTACAGAATGCCGATATCTACTTGGAACAGGTCAAGCCGCTAAAAGAGAATCCTTCTACATATCCCCATTGCAATAATATGATGGAGGTAATACCCAATATTACATTCTCGTAACATGACATATTGCTAAAGAATAATAGACACGATCGTCCCTTGTACTATACATGGTACATCGACGCCATCAAGGTGGACCAGATATATATTGACCATGGTTCGTGCATCATCACCATTTCTCAGAGTTTGCTTCAAACCTTAGGCCTCCTAATACATTGGTTGACAATAACCAACACTGCCATCATTGGCTTCAACGAAGGAAGGATTTACCCTCTTGGTAATATTTGCCTGAAAAACTATATCGGTGATCTACGAACAGAGGTCACCTGCTACGTCATAGACGTAGACGTATCCTACAATGTCTTGTTGGGACGTCCATGGATACATAAGTACATGATCATGTCATCGACTCTGCATCAGTGCCTAAAGTACGTCGATGATCACGACATCGTCAGGACAGAGTTTGCCGATATCGATCCATTCAAAAGGGTCAAAGCCTATTACTCTGAGTCGATCTTATACAAGCCAGTAAACCAAGATGAAGGTGGAAACGATGTCGATGACAAAGAAAAAGTTGATGCAATATTGGACGAGCCTTTGAGGGGCTGTCTCAAAGGAAGGGCTCCTTACATGGCTCCTCCCCTCGTAGTAAAACTTTGCAAGAAAATATCGGAACCTCTGGTGGTAAAACTTCATAAGAAGGCATCCAAAACCTCTGGTTGTTCGCCTACAAAGACTAAGTCAACCATCTAAAAATGATCCTGTACCCGTTATTATTTCAGAACTACTAGTGGTAAAGCTTAGTAGGAGACCTCTGAAGCTGTCACTCGCATTGGAGGAAGACCTTAGGAAAGATGAACTGGGAGAATATGTAGCTGCTCATGCTGATGTTCCTTTCCTAGATGATATAATCCCTTAGAAAAGATACCTTACTTCATGAATAAAGGGTTATCTTTGAACTACTCTGATATCACATATTTAAGTACATTATATTCTTTGGAGTAGGGACTAGGCCTGCAACTGCATACACTGGTAACTACCACCTATGCAGTGAACCAAATTCTCCCTAGTCAAAGCTCCTACTTTATAGTTCCAGTAAGGAGGAGGGAAGATAAACCCATCATCTTCGGTCGAGTAGAATGTCCTCAGTCCTTCATCCCAGAGGCGTAAGAACTAGAACCCGATGGCGGAAGAATAAAACTTTATCGGTACAATTCTCAAGCCAAGCACCTTATCCACAAAATGGGTTATGATCTTAAAAGCGACTGAGACTTGAATTATGGGAAAGGTCGGCGACTGCTACAACGTCTCCATGCTCCGGCGGGTTGTTTGCCATTTTATATCAAAATAAGAACTAGGAGAACTATATTTGATTTAACAAACTAAGAAAGTACAAAAAAGAGTCCTAGAAAAAAATCTTAATACAAATTTATTTCTGGGGGTGACGATGGAGGGTTAGGAGTGTAGCAACTCTTTTTACTCTGTGGATGATCCGATGCGGAAGCTCTTCTCTCTCCCTTGAGTGTTGATTCACAGATAGCCAGCCAACCTTTTGCATGGGGGTAGTAATCTACTATTTATAGTCATATTTGTGGCCACATGGATTTTGGGACGCATGGATAGTGGGGTTTGTCATATATCCCCTTATAAAATAAGAGAATTATAACTATGCACACGATCGGGCTTCAGCTGTCACGTGGATATTTGTTAAGATTTTTTTGTTGCTGAATATCTGGATGGTTCTCATCTGTTGTGTGCGCCACTTGGTCAAGTAGATACGTGGCCGCTATTTGGTTGGAGAGGACCGCTTAGTTGTAACAGTAAGACTTGGTCGACGTAGAATCTGGAATATATGTGGCCAAAAATGCATATGACGCACGAAGTCTAAAATGCACGGGGCCAGAGACGCATGGACCACAAAGAGAATGGAATATGGGCCAGAGTCGCATGGGATGCATCGAGTCTGGGACGCATGGACCAGAGGCGCATGGACCGTATGGAGGCTGGGATGCATGGGCCAGAGCCGCATGGAATCTTTTTTATCGGGTCGTCCACATGGATCTGCACCATCCTTGGGACTTCTGTCTCTTAGCGTATTCTCGTCCTTTAAGGCGATAAAAAATTCCTTTTTGTCAGGATTCTGTGTCAAACACTATCTTTGTTGTCAGGATGTCATATCAGGTCATCTGCGGCCAGTTGCCAGGACGCTTGTTTGGATCGCCTGGGTGACCCTTTTCTGGGATGCATGGTGTCCATGCGATCCATGTATTAAGTTTTTTATTTGAGGACGCATGAACATCGATCGCGTGGCTGCATCTTTTTTATGCTTCTATAAGACCCCCTTCAAAGTTTTTAAACTATTAAGTGTGAAATACTTTGAATAAGAAGCATAAATGAGGTATGTTCGGGCAGTATGGTCATTGTGCGTCGCATGGGCAAATAGTATCAGGCTGCCAACTATGCATTTAACTACCATATTTGCCTTGACCCTTAAGTGAATTTTATTCAGATCTGAGCCATCTCTAGATGCAGATCGTAATACTCACTGTTGTAGAAAGGAGCCCAACCGAGCGTAGCTGTCAGCAAATAAGGGTAAAATTCGAAGTGTCTATTTTTGTCCTTTAGTAGCCTATAAATAAGGGTTTGAGGGGTAGAGAGAGAAAATCTTGCTTCTTCTGAGTTCTGTCTTCCATATCGTCTCTTTTCTTCCTTCATGTTCGGTCATCTCCTTAGAGCGTCTGCTATGACCCCGAATGTCTCATCTTCTTCCAAGAGGGTCGTCGTCAACTCATGCCTCATCATTTAGGACTGAGGATGCGGCCTCATCCTTCCATCCTAACGTTCAGCCACCCATCCCAGGTAATGTTCGGAAGAGAAAAACTCTGGATACACGGGCATTTTATACCCAGTCTATTATATAGGTCTTCATATATGACCATGCCACATGCCTTATATACAGGTTTCCCTTTGGATTTGTGTGTAAGTCTTCAATCGGCCACATGGATGCCCTGTCGTGGCTTGGCCACATGGAGGTTCTTCCATGAGTTGGCCACATGTCTCCTTTCATGACTTGGCCGCATGAAAGTCCGGTCATGACTTAGATGCATACAACTTTTATGACTCGGCCGCATGCCATCTTGATGTCTCTAATTCTTACTTTTTATTTTGTAGTAATTTTGCCCGTAGCTCCATCGGGAGATGTGCTGATTGGGCGGGCTCAGGCTGCCTTTGGCGTTAGGCTCAATCATATAGTGGTTGATGTTCAGGCTCAGATCAATAAGGATCATCCTGAGGCAAGGCTGAAGCTGATCCTGGCCATGTAATGGATCATTCAGAGATCACGTGGGACCGAGTTTGTCTTATGAGGAGCAGCCGGTTGAGATTCTCGACCGCAGAGAGAAGGTGTTGAAAGGGAAGACCATTCGACTAGTCCTTGTTGCTTGGAAGTATAATTCACCGGGCGAATTGACTTGGGAGAGGGAGGATTCGATCTTAGAGCTTTTTCCTCACTTACGCGAGTCTTCAAGTATGGACTTTATATATCACATTATTGTTTTCTAGATCATGCCATATTCTTTATTTCGAGGATAAATTTTTCTAAGGTGGGTAGGCTGTAAACGCCTCACCAAAAAATAGGTATTTGTGTGTATTCTATATTTATTGTGTTTATTTAAATTATTTTAAAATCAATTTAAATCTAATTATTGTATTATGATACTTCATCGTAGTTGAACATTAATGACATAGGACGACCCCAAAATCTACATCGTCCTTCGTAGAAAGTAGCCTAAACTGGTGACACTACCTGTACAATCTTCGTGTGACACAAAATTCGATCATTTAGCATTAGTATGGCACTAGCGTGACAACTATACTTTCTTGTGGGTAATATTTAGATAATTTTATATAAATAATTTATTTATGATTATTTTTCAATCCAACCTTCTTCAATAAACAACCCATAAATCCTCCATGCCAATTTAGGCCACTACCCTCTTTTTGTATAATTTATTTATTTATTTATGTATTTATTTATTTATTATTATTTTATTCCTTAGAATTCTAATCAAAGTTTGGATATTAATAATATATTAGGATTAGCGATTTATCTTAGATTGCTACAAACCAAATTAGGAAATAATTTAAACTTAACCTATTCGTACCAAGACCGACCACCCTTCAAAACCCGCGGATACTATCTCAAAGCCGCGACCCCTCTCTCTCCCTCTCTCTAACCATCTATATATATATATATATATATATATATATATATATCTTCTCATCTTAAACCCTAATATCCTCCAAACCCTAACGCTAGTCACCCCAATCATCTCCAAACTTTATCACCACCTTCAACCACCTAAAATACCATAATAACCACCCTCAAGAGGTCGCCCACTTCAGCACCTAGGTCGACTGCATCAATTGAAGGACGATATCCCCTTGCACATCTTCTTAAGGTAATTTTTATCTCCTTCTTCCTCCAATCTCTTATATAGTTGTATATTGATGATCAAACTCCAGTGTTCTATCTTGAAGTGCTTAGTGTGCATGCATGAAACCTCCTTCAAAAATCTCTTTAATTCTTGTTAATATATTTATATAGATGTTATTAATAGGAAATATATTCAGTTTTTCATAAAAAATACAGATTTAATAATATGTATTAAACTAGAGTTGTGAGCATGTTTTATGTATAATATTGACATAGTCTTGATGTATGCATGTTCGAACCCTTGGATCTTGTTAGGACTTAATAGTAGATAGAAAACTTAATTTTTCTAGATGGATTACTATTTTTCTAGAAAATATATATTCTAAAATTATATTAAATAAATATAATGTTGATTTCTATGATGTCACAACAACCATGTACCATTCCTTTTGTATTCATACTAGTAAGTTTGGTTGCCTACCCTAATAGGATCAACTTGTAGATGGTAAAATCCTAATTATTTTTATATAGGTAAAAGATATAGTATTTATTATATTTATTACAGATTTTACCATATTTATTCATATTTTATTCTTATTTAGAAAAATTAGAATTCTAGGCATTTTATGTAACAAGTTGACCTAGTTTTGACAAAATTTGATCCCAACAATTTTAGACTTAAACCCCAACCAAAAATCTATGTTTTCTACATCTAAAATTATATTATGTTATTTTAATTCTGATTTTAAGTATTTGTTTCATATTTACTTAATTATCAAAAATTAGTTTTATTGACTTGTCGGTAACCTGTTATGACATAGTTTTGGTTTTTACTTGGTTTTGGACTCATAGAATTTATAGGAGATGAAACTATCACTAAAAAACTGTATTTTCTAATATAATTCCAGAATTATTATTTTTGATAATTAATGTCTATAAAAATAATTTTTGGTAATGTTTGATGGTTAGTGATGATTTGGTGTGTAGTTACTTGCATGTACAACCAACATAGAATTAATAACTAGATAATAACCTAACTTAAATAAAAAATAAGAGTTTAATTAGTGTCATAATTAATTGGTAGGTGTTTGTGGCATTTCTGTGGAGAGCTCCGGACCAGATTTTTTGTGCTCACAGCTTGGCTTTGACGACAAGTACACCTTGTTTGATTTTATTGTTCAATATACATATGCCTAGTTTTTATTTGCCAGTTGTGTGCACGCGTCTAGAATAGTAGACTTACCTGGTATATTATGAAGATACGTGGTATCTACTAATCTGACACTGTTTCAAAGACGTTCACTAAGTGAGAGAGAGTGCATGAACTAGCATATTGACTGGCCATTGATATGTGAGTTTGCATCTTGTGTTGGTAGTTAGTGTAGGTCTTGTTGTCTATATTTATTGACGTCGTTGCATTATGTCTGTACCACATATATGATTCAGATACATTGGGAGGGGAGAATCTACTAGTGAGCGTATAAGATTTCTATTTCTATTGTATATATGGTATAAATCGTGTACCCCTAAGTTCCATTGAACGTCTGATGGGATGACTATTCTTCTATTTCTTTTCCTCATGCACCATTAGAGATATCTCAAGTACACATCACATAAATGGTTTAGTTACCCTATTTATTGTTTACTACTTTATTTTAATGCATGTTAATTTCTTGTGTACTTGTTATGTCCCTCTGAGGACCTGACACATTTTTCAGATCCAGACGAGCCCTTGTACCTGACGGAATATGGAGTGAGAGAATTTACAGACGAGGAGTTTGAGGTGGAGCCACATTAGTTTCCTTGAGCATTCATCATGGACAATAGTTGCTTAGTGTCTTGGGTTTTCTAATGGTTAAATGTATGACTTAGAGTCTAAATTATAGGGGCAATCAAAATTTACCTATTAGAAGATGGATTCTCAATGAAATGCTCAATATAAAACAATTAGGACACAAGCACCTTGCCAATTCCTCCTCCTTTAAGTCCTTATTATAATTCTCGCTCCAATATTTCTTAGATGATAAAATTAAGGGAGAATAAGAGTAAATTTGGGTGAATTTGGTGGATAGATGAGTCAATTTAGGGAAGAACACAATTGGAGATCCAGAATGAATGAATTAATGAGAGGAGAGAGAGAGAGAGTCCCCTCTAATGGCCGGCCCCTTCTTTCCCCCTTCCCAAGCCATGTACAATTTCTAAGTTACCCCTACTAGTTGGTCATGAGATTTAATTACGATGGGCTATATTAGGAAGCTTCTAATTCTTCATGAAACTATTATAATCTCCTTAATTAATTAAAGAAATTGGTCTAATGGGCCTAACCCAATGTTGGGCTTAATGTGTTATGACAATCTAATGGGTCCACTAATGACAAGTTCAAATAAAATAGGCTAGCCCACTAACAAATAAATATATATCACAATACCATATAATTAATTAGTAGCACATATATAAATAATTTGTCACTAAATAATAAATATGCTAAAGACAAAAATACCCTTATCTAGAAATTTTTTGTGAAAAGTCTACCCTCCTTAGAAAAATTTTGTCCTTAAAATTTAAGGAAACAACTAGTACTACAATAAACAATCACAATAAGCAAGAAAGAATGATACCTCACGACTCAAAGAGATAATGGTATCACTCGCACATCTCGGCTTTCCTCTCCTAGGTAGACTCTCCCGGAGAGTGATGCCTCCACGCGACGCATACCAAGGAAATCTTCTGGTTTTGCAGCACCTTCTTTCTACGATCCAAAATCTCTACTGGCTGCTATAGGTAACTGAGAGTCAAACTCACCTCGAACTCTGAGTGATCCAATACGTGACTAGGATCTGCCATGTACCATCTCAGTTGTGACACATGGAACACATCATGCACTCCCTCTAGTACAGGTGACAAATCTAGTATGTAGGATACTACACCGACCCTCGCAAGAACATCGAAGGGTGCGATATACCATGGACTAAGCTTTCTGCCTCCACCAAGCGAACAGTGCCCCATATCGGATAAATTTGCAAGAATACTAGATCGCCAACCTCAAACTTCAAAGATCTTTGGTGGCTATCGGCCCAATGCCGTTATCTGTCCTACGCCACCCGAAGTCTATCTATAATGAGCTTCACCTTCTCATCTATATCCACAATCATCTCTGGTCCTAATATGACTCTCTCACCAATATTATCCCAAGAAAGAGGAGTACGATATCTCTGTCCACATAAAGCCTCGAATGGTGACATCTCGATATTGGCCTGGTATTGTTGTTATAAGCAAACTCTACTAAGTGAAGATGATCCTCCCAAGAGCCTCTAAAATCCAAAACATATATACGAAGCATATCCTTGAGAGTAAATAGTTCTCTCCGACAGCCCGCCTGTCTAGGGGTGATATGTGGTACTGAACTTGAGCTAGGTGTCCAAGCTAGCCTGCAAACTCCTTCAGAAGTAGGATGTAAAGCGACTATTCCGATATGGGATAATGCTCATAGGAACTCCATATAATATGATAATCTGTCACACATACATCTCCGCTAACTTCTCCATAGACGTACCCACTATAAATGGCAATAAGTGTGCCGATTTGGTCAACATGCCTACGATGAACCAAATCGTGTCTTTTCCTTCTATAGAACGCGGAAGCCCAGAAATAAAATCTATACTAACATGCTCCCACTTTTAGTCTAGAATAGGTAAAGGCTAAAGTAAACCACCTGGCCTTTGTCGGCCTTTACCTTCTGGCACACTAAACCACCTCCCGCTTTATACCATACCACCATACATGCTCCCTCATATCTCTATACATCTTGTTGGCACCTGGATGTATAGAGTAATACGATCGATCTGCCTCCTGAAGAACCTCCTTGTGTAATGTCCTACTTGGCACACACAACCTGGTACCGTGCCATAGTGATCCATCCTCAGCAATAGTAAAGTCCTCATATTATCCCATCTGAAATTGTGCTCTGATGCACCTTAAAGACTCATCATCATTCTACGTAGATTGAATCTTGTCTATCAGCTCTGACTGTATCTACAATCCCCGTATATGTATCTCGACACCCGATACCAGTATCTCAATACCCAAGCTCTCAAAATAGACCAATAAATATCTTTCCGTAGCCAAGCACATAGCCACTAGATACCTGCCCAAGGCATCAGTGACTACATTAGCCTTTCTTGGATGGTACTACAATAATATATCAAAGTCCTTTATCAACTCCAACCACTGCCACTATCTCATGTTTAGCTTCTTTTGTGTAAACACTTACTTCAATCTCTTATGGTTTGTGATGATCTCTATACGCTCTCTCTATAAATAGTATTTCTACTGGTTTAGACCAAAGATGACTGCTGCCAACTCGAAATCGTAGGTAGGGTAATTCTACTCACGAGGACATAATTGACAGGAAGCATAGGCAATTACCTTCCCGTTCTGTTGTAAGACCCAACCCAAACTCTTTCCTGAAGCATCACTATAAATAGTGAATCCACCTGATCTTGATGGCAACGTCTATACTGGAGATTTTATCAATTTCTTCTTTAGCTCCTCAAAAGCGGCATGACTCTCCTTTGTCCAGACAAACTCTACATCCTTCCTGGTCAGCCTAGTCATCGGCTCCGCAATCATGGAGAAGTCTATACAAACCTCCGGTAATAACCTGCTAGCCCCAAAAAACTTATAATATCTTCTACTGAACTTGGAGTAGCCCACGACTCCACTACTAAAATCTTCTTCGGGTCTACTGAGATTTTGTCACCAGTAATCACATGACCATGGAATTTAACCTTGTCAAGAAAGAACCCACACTTTGAAATCTTTCCCTAAAGCTTCTTCTTCCAGAGAGTCTCCAAAAATATCCTCAGATATTCCTCATTCTCCTCCTGGGTTTTTGAATATACCAGAATATCATCAATAAATACCACCAAAAACTTATCAAGATACTAGTAGAACACCTTGTTTATCAGATTCATGAATACCGTCGGGAAATTAGTTAACCCAAACTGGCCATACCGAGTCCGAAAAGGTCTTCAAAAAATCTTTCTTTTTTACTTTCACCTGGTGGTAACCCAACCTCAAGTCTATCTTCGAAAATACATTCGCTCCGCTCAACTGATCAAAGAGATCATTGATCCTCGATATCGGGTATTTGTTATTGATAATGAGGTTATTTAAATCCCTGTAGTCGATACACATGCGTACTGACCCATCCTTCTTTGGTACAAACAATATCGGAGTACCCTATGGTGATAAACTGGATCAAATGAGGCCTTTGTCTTATAACTCATCCAATTGCTTCTTTAACTCTACCAGTTTATTGTTGTTGACTCTATAGACGTGCTGAGATATCGGCTCTATGACTGGCACCAAATCTATAGAGATCTAAAAAATGGCTCTCTAGGGCACTAAGAGCCACGTCCGGAAAGAACTTCTCATTGAAAAGCTCTTTAAAAGTTTCATAATTCTATCCTAGTGTCACGATCCTCGGGTTTGTACGAAACTAAGTCAGAGCAATATCGAACATATGGCAGCCCGCTACCTCCACCTGTAGGTTCTCTGGAATCTGTGCTTGTCGTAGGGTCCTCTCTACGTCCTCGATCCAATTGTCAGCGTACAAGATCCCTACGATGTCCCTGAAGTCCTTGGGCCCCATCCTCTTGAAGTCAATGATGGTACCCGGCCTCGGATAATGTGGGATATGATAAAATAGTAGAGTCTGTGGTTGAGTAAGCGCTACCTTCTCCACAGTATCTAGTACTAACTGGTGAGCACTCTCGATGCCCTAACTTAGAACATATGATTGCCCCTGCTGCACTTCCATCGTCTCCTAGAATATGGTAAATATCTATGTACCGTCTGCTGGCATGGGTGGTGGGGGTGGAAGGTCCTCCGTGACTGATGGAGCAATCATCGAAACTGGTGGTGGAGCACCCCCAAAAGCTGCTGCTGAAATACCCACTTGGACTAGTGAAGTAATCCTCAGAGTAGAAGAAGGCAGAACAGTAGCTGTTGTCTCTTTCTTAGGTAACAAAGTAATTGACCTTACCAAAACTGCTCCAGAGCGTTACGATCGGGTCTTCAGCGGCATCCTGAAGATATATTCAAACAAAGGAATAAATATTATGCAAGATACGATGGCATCAATGAAGGACAGTAATATTTCAAAGAAAGTATTTATTCCGAATGATAAAGATTGCAAAATTAATATATTAGAAATATTCCTAGTTGTGATTAATTATCCTCTCCTCATATATCCTAGTCCTATATCCTATAGCAGGATTATCGTAACACTCTAAGTATGAGTACTACTATTGAGACCTGCATGGGCCACCACAATAACGTGTCATGATCCGCACTCGGTGTAGGGGCACGAATACATGGGTACGTCTAGCCAATGCCACAACATCGACGGTAGAACGTTGTCTATGTCAATAATACTATCTAAACATCTTACACAATATATATAATGTACCTATCATGATATCTCAACTCTCAATGTAGGACAATATGATAATATGATAATGGTAAACAATACTCAATCACAAATATAAACTAGAGGAAGATATGTCACGATATGGAATAGAAGGAATAAATAAAAGAGTCAAATACATCACAAGTCCAAGTCTAAAGACAACACAATATCTCAAATATAATACAATGCCAAAAGTTTCTAACTGACATATACAATAATATAAATGAAGTAACTAAGTCTTATCAACTGCTGGTACTAACTCAACATGCTCTATAAGTGCTAACTCAACTGGCTGGCCATCTTTTGGCCCGTAGTGCATCAGACACCATTCTTCTAATAAATTATCTAAAAAAATATATCCAGTCAGGATTAGAGAGAAGTAAAATCCAATAGCAGTTCCAATAATTGACAAAAACTATGAAACAATAATAACAATAAAAATAAATGATGGAAGGAACTGAAATAGAAAATATCACGAGAAGAAGCATCATAGTAAATAATGGAAGTAAAATTAGAATAATATGGTAAGAAATATCAAGGTAATTAACATGAATAAAGGAAACAATATAAACAATGTGCCTTAAAATATTAGTAAAATAATGTGATTGGCTTGGGCCTAACGTGGGCTATATAAAAAGGTGAGCTAGCGTGATCACACGTAAGTTGTATGATCTGGTAGCTATTATGGGCTACACTAAATCATGGGCTATAAGGTATAATCACATATCCACTAATACTTTTCCAACCCCCGACTAGTACACGGATCCAAATTATGACACATTATAATACGTATATCATACTATACGGTCTATAATATCATGCACTATAATCAAGGTCTATATAATCACTAAGATATTATTGTAAACCTCCTCGACAAAATTTAGGTCTACTTAGAGACTGTGGTTAATTTGGAGCCAATTAGAATTAGAACACAGTGGTTTAGATTTATTGTGCAATATTTATATTACTTAGTGCACCTTACCGTTGCTTCGATATTTAGAGCAATACACTAACTATTACCTTCAAACAAATTTCATACACTTTTCCTAGCTATGCCAGCCCACCATTCTGATCCTTGTGTAACTCACAAATACTCTATCTTGTGCTTCATTTTAGTCGCACAATATTCATTACAAACGTCCATATGTAAATCCAATTAAATCCAACTTTGCATCCTTGTCCATTCCAATCAAAATTAGAGACACAACCTCAACCCGTTTTGTCCAACCCAAATTATGATATTATTCTATTCTGAGTCTACTACATCCATGATATTTGTGTCCTACCCAATTTTAACCCTATATATTTTTAATTAATTAAAGAGCACCACTTAAACTAATTTTAATTAAATTGGTGTAAGGACCCAACCTCACCCAAAACTAGACCCAACTCTAACCCAAACCCTTACTCACACCTTCAAGGTTCATACTAAATACCACATACTATTTTAGCCCAGTATATCACACCAAACATGGTGTTTTGCCTCATCCAATCCCAAATTTTACTAATTGTGCAATTTCCCAATTGTTAAGGGATTTTTATGCAAATAAGTAATGAGGTGTCCCCCTCTTATTGGCCCCAACACATGAAGAACTTCATCCCCCTTCCTTTCTGGTCCACCCTATTTTTCTCTCCCATTTGTTGTACTTGCTACAACTTTACCTCCTCACATCTCCACCCTACATTTCAAATTTCCTCAATCCTAACCATCCCTTCATCATGTGGAGGCTTCCCTCAACCCTAAGGAATGTACTCAGCCGGCCCTAATCCCTAGGAGAGCCCCCCTCTCTCTCTTCTAAATATACTACACTCTTTCTCTGTCTAAAAATACCTACACCAACAGCCATACCAAGAAAACCCTAAAAATCTCCATTACCCGACTTTAACCCCGGCCACCTCCCTCTCCCAACTCCGACTGTCTCCTCCTTCGAGCACCACCAGCCCGACCCCTTCCGACCTTTCTCCTCCCCGACACCAACCACCGCTACTGCCAGCAGCCGCCTCCGCCTCAGCCAGCCACCACAGCAGACCTCCCCCACTCTACTACTTCATCCCCGACTCCACGACTACCCGTATCCACCACCGTCACACCACCTCACCATCTTCATCGCCACCAGCATCACCATTTCCTGGACCTGTCCTCGTACTAGACCACCGCCAGCCTCACCACCAGCAGCAATCATCACCACCCTCACCTCCGTTCAGCATCACCATCACCATCACCATCACTCGATATACCACCCTCGACCCGACTCCCCCGACTCCCCCAGCCCCCCCCCCGCCACCACAGCCAACCACCGCCACTTTGTCCACCATCCTCACCCTCTCCACCACCATTCTCATAATCTCCACCACCACCACCCGAGACCATCACCAGCATCCCCATCACAACACCTTTATCATCATCCCTGATACCCCCCACTGTTATCACGATGATCCGGCCACCCACAACACTGCCTTAGCCAGCAACCCCGGCTATCCCCTCTACCAGTAACCACCACCATGAACCCCTGCCACCGCTGCTACCACTGTAGCTGCTGCCATTGCCAGCTGCTGCGACCACACTGTGACCCGTGGCCGTCGGAATCCCTGTGCACGTCGGAGACCGGCCACCTCGTGCAGCGGACACAACCCCCCCCCGGACATGACCGTCGACTAGGTAATTCCTATCACTTTGTCATATATGTGTATGTCAACGTATTGGTTTAGATACGTATAGTGTAGTATATGAGTTATGTTAAATATTAATGTTTTATTATATGTATTTATGTAAATAAATTACCTCTTAATAATTTAAGACTATTTTAATCAAGAGCATTATGTTAACCAAGGTTTAGACACTGGGTTTTTGCACACTAATATGTTAACTTATTTATGTAGTATAATACGTTAATTTAATTGTAGCGTATTTTTATAGCATATTTGCTAGGACGCGACCCAGCTAGATGACCAGTTGTGATCCCTGCGTCAGTTCATAATTATAACATAGTATTTCCTATGCATACTATTACAGTGACTGATGATCGTATTATTATATTATATATATAGGGTCATTGGACCGTTCAGGTGAGACTTTAGGAGCAGGTTATTGGCACTCGTAGCTTGAGGATCCAGGCAAGTATACCTTGCCTGAATTACTGTTTAATTTAAATCATAAAATGTTATATGATATCTTGTTGTAATATACATATAACTGTGCGCGTCCGATATTGACTCGGGTGCAGTCGACAAATGCGTCGATGAGTAGTGTACTTGACTTAGTCACTAGCAGACTCACCCACCATTGTGAGGATATTCTGATATCTTCCTAGACCCTGACACTTGTACACGCATCATGATAAAAACGTATATTGGGATGTGGGTTCGCATACCCGACTAGCTATCGGTGCATGTAAGATACATCTCGGTTTAGTACATAATCAGGGTTATCTAGTTAGTTGAGACATGGCATGTAGTTACGTGTCATGTACGTCATGTATTTGACTTGTATATCTGTATTAGGCAGGGAGGACAACTGGTAGGCATATGGGATACACACATTGGACTCCGTAGTATCTAGAGGAACCACAGATCCAATGACTTCCTTTATATAGATATTGCGTTCATCGGAGCGATACAGACGTATATATTTATAGATACCTCATTCTTCGGAATGATGGACGTTACATATACAAATACTATGCTCTTCGGAGAATGGACATTATGCCTAAAACTATCCATACGTACCAAGGTTTTCCTCACATTGCATTGACTTAGATGGTTACCACACCCTTTATTTTATTCAGTATTCATATATGGCATATATTTTTGTATCTTTTTACGTCCCTTTGAGGACCTGGTTCCCATCAGATTTGGATGAGGCATATTATCTTATAGTGTACGGACCCGGGCAGGAGATGAGGTTCGCATCCGAGGAGGAGCTAGAGGTGCTTCCGTCAGAGTACCTTTGATCGCTGGTAGGCATTCTGCCTAGGACTGGAGCATTCCTTATCTAGTTAGCCGATGCTCTAGCCGTACTATTTATTCTACCTTTCAGTACTCTTATTTCATAATTTGTAGTGGGTTTGTTCCTATCAGACATATCTGGATTGTACTATGATATTTCAGACTCTGCACTTATTTTCCAGTATTTATTTCAATACTTCTTGTTATATTGTTGATGAGATTAGACACTGCCTGATGTATGATAGTATTAGACTTGTTAGTTTTTTAGGACATCGTTGTATGTTTTGTTGGGTCCATAAATTATGTAATCCCTCAGAGACGTATTAGCTGGCCATTTCCACGTGGCCTGGTCCCGTATATTTTGGGACTGGGGCATGATATGGTTTTAGTGGTAGCCCATGCAGGTCATCCTGTTTATCGCTTGTGGTATGGTAACATGCCCAGGGAGCGTGTAATAGGATAAAAATTACTAGATCTCATCCACTTTATTACGCCCTTGAACCTCTTTCATATTTTTGTTTAAAATATCTGCATCATGTTTGCTTGATTACTTACTCTTTTAATAAAGTTCTATCTCTTGCAGCGAGATAAACTTCCACAGTGGACGCGAGGCATACGGTGCCATAGTGCCATCCGCCACTGCACCGAGAAAGGAGACATCCCAGGGACCACCCAGAGAGCAACCACCACCACAGGCCCCGGTGATCCCACAGGGCCCGTTGATACATTGGCATCAGACTTCTCCTGACGATCTGACACAGCAGCCGGAGGGCCAGACTTCTTAGACTGTCCCGATGAAGCACTTCGAGGGCCAGACTTCGAATGACCACAGAGGATAACTTTTTGGGCCCGGATAACTTTTTGGGTAGTGAGAATGTAGAGGAGATCTCCGATTGGGTCTCCAATACGGAGATGCTACTGGAGGCTTCTCAGCTACATCCAGATCTTTGAATGACCACAGTGAGGGCCCGACTGAAAGGCAACGCCCATCATTGGTGGGTTTCTATAGAGCATAACACAGACGTGGGAGCAGTTCTTAGAGTACTTCAATGAAAAGTATTTCCCGGCTACAATCAGGAATGCCCTATACTCCCAGTTCCTACACCTGGAGCAAGGGAATATGACCGTCGATGCGTACGACGCGGAGTTCGGTCGACTAAGCCGATTTGGTGTCGCCTTGATACCCAAAGAACTGGAGAAGGACAGGAGATTCTACCATGGCCTGACTTTCGGGCTGTAGAGGTACACCACCACCCAAGCGAGGATCTCTTATGAGGAGGTTCTTTCATAGGCGAGGATCCAGGAGGCCATTGGTAGAGGATCTAGGAGGCACACCAGCTAGAGTGCAGCCCGAAGTAGGTATTTGTGGTATTAAACGAAAGAACAAAATGTGTATAATACGAGGTTCGCACGAAACCCGCCTTCTTTGGTTTACAAACAAACTTGTACAATTTGATCCTATACGAGGATGTGGGAGTACAATTTATTTAATCTGGGTAGATGATTGCTTTAGGTGTCTGATCTGCAGTCGATCACTTTAGCCCTTGGACTACACGATGGTGAAGAAGTATCGTGGAAGACGAAAAGCAGCTTCTTCGGTGGCGGAAGAGGATGGATGCACGATGCCAATATCGTCGATCGCTACTCTTTGCCTGAGCTCTGGATGCTTCTCTCTCTCTCTCTCTCTCTCAAAGACTCTTCAATCACTCCTCAATCTCCAATGTTTTGACCCGTGGTTCGATCCTCTTTCAAAGTTTCGACCTTGTTCGATTTCTAAAGTCTCGAACTCTTCCTTTGTTGATAGAGGTCTCTATTTATAGAGTTTTGGTGACAGTGACCACTCAATCAGTGTGGAAACCGAGTAGTGGAAAGTACAGGACCCTTTTACACAACGGTTAAAATAACCAAAGCCTACATATAGATGATATTTTCAATGAGCGTGTGACGCGGGTCCAACTAAGGGACAAAACGCGTATAATCGCTACGAAGATCATGGCGTAGAAGCCACGTAGGTAGGTATCCCTCGTGTAGAAGATGTTGGCATAAAAGCCAATGTCTGTCACCATGGCGTAGAAGCCAAGTAGGCATAGAAGCCGAGTAGGCGTAGAGGCCTAATGGCATAGAAGCCGAATAAGCACAGAAGGTCGAATGAGCATAGAAGCCGAACGAGCATAGAAGCCGAATGGGCGTAGAAGCCGAATGGGCGTAGAAGCCGCTGCGTAACTTGCCAGAGTGGTCGTAGAGGCCGAGCAGTCACAAAAGCTGAATGGGCATAGAAGCCAAGGTGATGTGGACGTCTTTAGCCGAAATTACGACTCTTGGAGATATAATCAAATCTCTCGTATTAAATATAGAGATCTGCCATCATCATTAATTGCCGAGGCGTGTTCCGAAGGCCTGCCATCGTTCTGAGCATTCGGTGCAGAGACGTGCCTCAAACCCTGTACAAAGAGTAGCTTTTGACGTGGCAGTCTGTTTGTCTTCCGCGGAGCATAAACAGTTCACGTCTGCCTGTGTAAAACAAGGCAGCTTATCCTCTTGTATGCGTAAAAGCAGTCTCCGCTGAGGGGATGGCAGTAAACGACGGTTCGGTGATATTTAATCAAATCCTCTGCATTAAATGCAGAGATCCGCCATCATACTGCGGTGCACGTCCCGAGTGGTCTGCCATCTTTCCAGCCGTTGTCTGGGTAGCCGTGCAGCACTTTTTGTCAGGAGTCAGATGTCAGGTTTACTGCGTGACTTGAAAGGTTCATTTCGGGGAAGACGAAGCGTTCCTCGTACGCTTTAACGCTGCTTTGAAAGCGGATAAGTTTTACGCCATGGAGGCGATGAAGCACCCCGTCTACGTTGAAGTAGCCTGAACATACTGCATCTTACGCGGATGGTCCCATCATATTTTATGCCGTGCTTTAGCGGAAAAGCTCCGTTGCACTCTTGATGGCCTTGAGGTCCCCTGCTTACGCTGCCCTGCATCACCATATTGCGTAGAGCCATCCAGCGTATTTTTTATGCTTCTTCAAGACCCCCTTCAAAGCTTTCAAATTTCTTTGAAATTTGGAACGCTTTGAATGAAGCATGAACCGCTCCTCGTAACTCGAAACGTTTCTGAATGGAGCGTTGAAACGGTCGATGCTAACTTTATGGCAGATTTATTTGGGATGGGTCTATGCCTATTTTTGTATGCTTCTTCAAGACTAGCTCTGTCCCAGCTTGAGCGGCGGTGGTTTGTAGGACAGCAAATTTACCCTGCTTTCCTTCTGTTGGAGGATGGGTCTATGCCTATTTTTGTATCCTCCCGCCACTGATCATCTTCTTGGAAGAAGAGGAAGACCTTCACCAATGTGAGAACCTGTCAGAACAGCTTCTCGGTGCGATCTTCAGACGATGATGAGGAAGCCCTTTGTAGACGGGGTTTCCCTCAGATGTAATCATGAAAATAAAGAAAAACCCTTGTAGATTGGATTTCCCTCATATATAATCATGACTTTAATCTTTAATAAAATTGTCTTGCTTCTTCATATGATCATCTTGCCATACTTTGCTGTGAAGTCTGAATATGTGTAGCTTCGACACGTCTGATTCTTTATGCGGACTCTATTTAGAAAGAGTGCTAGGTCCTGTCCTGTCTTTTACGCATAACTAAAGATGCGTAGAAAGCCGTTGTAGCATTCGAGTGTTCGAACCATCCTGCTGTTTTAGGAGTGAGGAACCGCGTAGAATTCTTAACTGCTGCTTCTGATAAACATAATTTCTTTGTTCAGACATCATCTTCAAGAGTGATTTCTCGAAAATTCCCTTGGAACAGGGTTGAGAAATGGCTATCAAACTGAGTTGCCATCTTGATAGATAAAATATTCAGACTGGAGTCTGGATGAACTTCGAATCGACCCATAAAGAAGAGTAGTTTTTCAATGTTGAACTCTGTATGCTTCGGGTACTTGGGATATCTTGAGGTCATGAACGAGTATCTTCTGCGTGAACTCTTTGCAATTGACCGCTTTTGAGGACCGTTCAGATGTACGCGTGATCTGGCCGGCGTATCCTTCAGATGTGCGGGAAGTCGTGGAGCGTAAAATCATTAGTCTGCAGCTTCTGAGCATAAACTAAATACCATCGAGCGTGAAATCATAGACTTGTAGTTCCTGAGCGTGAAGTCATAGGCTTGTAGCCTCTCGAGCATAAAAGCTACTGAGCACAAAGGCATCTGGGCGTAAAACCCGACTTTTAGCCGTCGAACGTAAAGTCGTAGATTCGTAGCTGTCGAGCGTAGAAAGCTCCTTAGCGTAGAACTATAGATTTGTAGCTTCTGAAAAAAAAAAATTTCTGAGCGTGAAGTCGCGGATCTGTTGCTTCTGAGCGTAAACTAAGCGCCACCGAGCGTGAGATCATTGATTTGTTATCTGCTGGCATGAAGTCGTAGGATTGTGGCCTCTCGAGCATAAAAGCTACCGAGCACAAAGGCATCCGGGCATAAAACCATAGACTTATAGCTTGCGAGCGTGAAATCGTAGATCTGTTGCTGTCGAGCGTAGAAAGCTCCTTAGCGTAAGAACTGCTGACCTGCTTTGCGAAAAAAACTTTTCGTATTCGCTGACTGTCCGCCTTCTCTGAATAATAGGCTGACGTAGGACCCAATCATAACCGAATATTAATTAGGAAATTTGGTTCGGGGTCCGAGGAGTCCATCCGAACTCTATATATATCCCAAGTTTTCTGAGGGAAAAACTTTTCATTCGTCTTCTGCGAAAGAAAGCCTCCGACTGTTCGAGCTCTTCTCCGAGTCTTCTCTGAGTCTTCAAAGTTTCCAGTAATGGCCTCTAAGAAATCCTCCTCCTCTAAGGAAAAGAAGATTGATTTCTCTTCTCGTTCTTCTGCCCAAGCAGGAGTGCCTTCGGTTGGACAGGGCGAACCCTATTCTGAGCCTAGCATCCCGCCGACGAGCAGTGCACCCGGGCTGATAGGTAGAGCTTTTGGGATGAATGAGAACGACTGAAAAATCCTTCGTACACATTGAACGTGACCGCGCTAGGTCGTCTTCCGTACTGATAGCCTCTTTGAGGAAGATGATGCACGGAGACGTTTTATCTTTTACGCCCACATTCCTAATGTGTCAGCGTAAAAACTCCAGATTTTTTGCAGTTGAGCGTAAAAAGCTTTGACTGCCGAAAACTTGGTGTATACCATTAAAATTTGAGTTTTATTCTTGTGGATGGAAATTCCGGCGTAATAACTCAATTTAATTAATCTGGCGTAAAGCACAGACCGCATACTGCCAACCTTGAATTTTACGTTTTTTAAGGAAATGGATTCCAGCGTAAAGGCTCAAGTTTCACAGTCTCGGCATAGAGCACGGACTGTTGTTTTTTCCTTTTTGCGGATACTGCAAGTCCCGAAATGTCTAATTAGGAACTGACGTATTTCTTCTGTGCTTTTGAAGTTAACTTGCATGAGTCTCCGCTGGCTAAAGTGATGGGCTCTGCCGCCGGGATGCTGCACTGCAACTATTTGGAGGATCTGTCACACGTGACATTTCCTATCTCCGGACCCCAATATCCCAAAGGAAGGGAAATCTTGATATTGGCTCAGGGCGAGCGAACGCTGCTGAACATGATTAATGGAGAGCCTTTGACGTATGTAGACGGGGACCAATATATAAAGTCGGCCTTTCTTTTTGGGGACACGATTGACAAGCAGTCCCAGACGAAGCCAAAGAAAGAACTCTGGGTTTTTCCTGCCGGAAAGTTGGTCTTGAGTCTGCCCGAGATGCCGAGAGATTATCCTATCTCGGCATTCTCCCATGCTACTCATCCCAGGAAGATGTCGTGGACGCTGACTCCCGATCTTCACGGTAGGCCGGGGAAGATCTTCTACCAGAAAGGATCTGTCCTATTTGTCATCCGTCCTTCCGATCATGTAACGTTGTTCAGGGGATTGTACCCGGGCAGTGTCCCGAGTGAAGACAGCTTGGTGCTCCAGCCGGTGCAATTGCCGACCTTTTGCAATGATTTCATGGGGCACGGAGGAGTATACCCCAAGGCGAATCCTCGATGCAATGGGTGGATGACCCCAACAAATCTTCGATGGGCTCGCTTAGTTGATTGGGCCCTGGAGCATTTTCGGATCGAGTTGGAGAACATCGGTCTGTTGGTAGCTGTGAGTGCCACCAGCGTTGGGTTACCTCCTAACCCTAACCTGTTTTTGGCACTGATGGAGCGATACATTCCGCTCACCGGGACTTTTGCCACTCCGCTGGGGGAGTTGGGACTGGCCCTTCATGAGATGGAAGAGATCTCGAGACTGCCGATGGGGGATACTCCGTACGAAGAGTATGTTCCCACGAACCGGGAGTTGGGGGATTTAGACCCTCGGGTAGTGGAAGTGTACCAGGAGCTGATGTGCCACTACCTTGCTTGCACCGCCTTCTATGCTGAGCCTTCAAATTTGGCTCACACCAGTAAATGGACGTCCTACCTCTTTTTTCACCGGGCTAGGGCTGCTCAGCCGGAGAAAGTCTTAGAAGTCAAGGATGAGCTAGTGAATCCTCTGAGCGTGCTGACTGCTCAGGAAGTCGACGATCTCCTGGAAGAAGCTAGGGCTCCGAATCAGATCCTCGTCAAAGGGATAGGAAAATATCCTGCAGGTACTAAGGCCTACAGCTATCTGAGGCATTGCCGCAGGGCTCCATCCAAGGAAGCTCAACTGGCTGGCTTCCTTTCTATATGGCTGCGCGGACTGGTGGTACCCGGCATCGCATCTGCGGATCGTATTCACCGCAATATCTTGTGGCCTGCAGTACGTCTGCTGTTTGGGGCGAGACTGGGCTTGCTCCCTGCTATGGTGTGTCGCGTACAAGCTGGCTTGAGGGCGATGACTGAGGCGCTGCTCGCTGATGAAGCTCGGCGTGAAAGCTTTTCCCGGGTGGAATTACCATACCTGTATTTGATGGGATGGTTAATTTTCCATAACCCCCGGGTGATGTCTTCCGGTTCCGGCGGTAGCTTGGGGGGGAGTTTCTTACTGAATTACAAGAAATCCTCTTGGAATGTGCTTACAGTTTTAGACTATCGGCGGGTGCTGCATTGCGGTCACAGCTGGAAGCTCCTTTGCAGTGTCCCCTCTGTTCATCGCAACCAATCGGGGATTAGGCTTGAGGACTCAGGTAGAGATAGGACCACTCTTTTTCCTGAAGCCTTCAATTGGTTGGTCTGCATTAGACCTTCCCACCTGCTGTACAGAAGTGAAGATCACTGCTTCTTCGAACCCTACCTGCCTATTCGGTTTGCCAGGCAGTTTGGTTATGATCAGTTGCATGTGGGCAATGCCGTCACCAGCTTCAGGTCCAGAGTTGGACTTATCGATGGAGCGAGGGGATGGCGATATTTTATCATGGGCTGCACCGGGGCAATTTTTATTGTGCCCTTCGTCACACCCTCCATGGAGCTGCCCATCCTGCATTCGTATGCCCAGTTCTATGTGGCAACGAATACCTCCCATCGCAATTTTGTTATGGGTGGAAGTTTTAGGGTGCCCTCTTCCAAGCCTGGGGGAAGGGTTGAAGTCCCCTCGATTTCTTTTGACGAGGGTGACGAGTCTGCTACTCCGGATGAGCCTCTCATATCGGTACCGAGGGGTGAAATACCTCCGCCTGCAGGGGCGTTGGTAGTCTCCGGGAAATGAAGGGCTTCCGCTCTGAAGGAGGCTTCCCCTCGTAAGTGGACGAAGAGGATGGTTACTCGTCCTCTCAAGATTCCTGGCATTAAGGCTCCTGGAAGTGGGCCTGCTTCTCCCTATGTCGGGGATGATTCTTTGATTGGGGGTTCCTCGCCTTTTAGAGAGGAACCTTCTACAGCTTCGGCCGGTGGCGCCGGAGAATCTCAGCTGGAGGCTGCTACCGCTGCTATTGCTTCAGGTAGTGGAATGAAGTCGCCTTCGGGGCTGGTTATAAGACTCTATATACCTTTATCCGGATCAGCATTGGGAGAGGCTTCTGCCGTGCCCGTCAGCGCTTCTAACGAGATTCCAGTTGACGAGCCTCAAGTGGATCTTGGTGAAGACCTGGAAGAGTATTTGTCAGTGTCAGTTAGTAGGCCCTTGTCTCCAGGTATGACAGCTTGCCTAGCATCACTGTCGTCTTTTCGTGCCTCTTCTTTTAGGAAAATTAACATCATGTTTGACATTAACTACCTCTTGTCTTCTTCTCAGGGGAAGACCTGTTCGGGGAGGGCAATGCATATGCATCCTTCGGCTCCGTGTCAGGTCTTGGCGTTGATACGGAGGCACCTGGTTTTGAAGGGGAAGCATCTTCGGGTGCCGGCTCGCTTGCCGACGAGGCTTCGATACCTCAAGAGGACGACCCTGTCGTTGCGACAATGCCTCCTTCGAGTATGCGGGTTGGCGCTTCTTCTTTTGTCGCACCCCCTGTTAAGATGAGGATTCTGGCCATGTCGATTGTGGTTGCCTCTGGAGCGAGGTTCGACAACATTGCAGCCACTCCCAGCGTGCATTCCGGCCTAGCTGCGCTGACCGAGCAGTATACCAGTATCTTCTACAACACTTTGAAAATGCTGATATCAATGGTGTTGGAGAAGAATCTGAACTTTGAGCGCCTGAAGAGGTCCTCTCGGTTTTTGATAGAGGTGATCAGGGACCTTGGTGATACTGGTTTAGCTGACGCCCTGGCGGAGGTAGTTAATGGTTTGGAGCAACCCATTAATGAATACTCGCAGCTATCCCAAGATTGTGTTGACGATTTGGTCCAGGATGAATACGACTCGCTGACTGCAAGGCTAGGAGAGTTGGAAGCTCTGAGCAGGTCCCTCGAGATGCGACAGCAGGAGATGAGCGACGAGCACACCCTCTTAGAGTGTGTTGCTTCCCAGTTGCCCAAGAGTAAAGCTGAACATGAGAAAAATAAAGCGAGGGTCCATAAGTTGGAGGCTGAGCTCGCTTTAGCGAAGGAGTGGTCTCGTGCTTCAGCTGCCGGTGTGCATGTGTTATAGAGCCAGATGGAAGAAGCTCAACAGAACTTGGCACATGCGAGTGCCATGCACGCCGCTCTTACACATTCTCTATCTGATTTATCCGGCTTGAATGATGAGGAGACGAGATGGGAGCGAGCTTGAGCTGCCATTTTGGACTCCAGGAATGCGAAGATGGCCAGACTGGCGCAGCAGATTCGCGATTTGATCATTCCTCCTTCATGATGTATTTTTGCTTTTTCGCTCTTCAATGTACTTTCGCTCTTTTTTTGGAGAATAATAAAGAGGCTTTTCATCTGACTTTGTGGACCCATCATTTTGGAATGTAAATGATGGGTTTGGGTGAGAGTACTATCAGAGGTAGTATGGACGTGATAGTCTCTCGGTAAACTTTAGCAGGGCGCATCTATTCAGGGGTCATATGGACATGATAGAGTACGACCCAACTAGTTTCGTTTTGGAAGTAGTTTTGTCAAAATGAGATTTTTGCCTTTATTCCACTTGAGCAGAGGAGGTTAAGCATGTACCTTTTCAGGAATTTGCCATTGATAGGAGCCATTAGTAGGTCTCCATTAGGCTGGGCTAACCTGTAAGCGCCGTTTGAGAACGTTGTCTCGATTACGTAGGGGCCTTCCCATTTGGGCTGAAATTTGCCCTTGCTCCTGTGAGTGAGAATCATTGGCCTTCTTACAGCTAAGACTAGCTCGCCAACTTTGAATACTCTTTTCTTTACTTTTTGACTAAAAGCTCTGGAAATGCGCGCTTGGTAGAACGCGATGCTCTGTTGAGCTTGAAGGCATTTCTCGTCTAATCCTTCTAGATCTTGAAGCCTTAAAAGGTTATTCTTTTCCCGAGTTAACTCATTGGCGACTGCTATCCTGAGTGACGGGATTTGGATTTCGATGGAAAGAACTACTTCGCTCCCGTAGACCACTGAGAACGGGGTGCAACCTGTCGACGCTCGGACCGTTGTGCGGTATGCCCAGAGACATTCTCCCAGCTTCTCGTTCCAATCTCTTTTGTTCGAAGAGACGAACTTCTTCAAGAGTTTGATAATGGTTTTGTTGAAGGCTTCCGCCAAACCATTAGCAGCTGGATAATACGCCGTAGAGGCGACATTTTGTATCCAATTTTTATCGCAAAATCGATAAAATGCTTGGCTGATGAACTGAGGCCCATTGTAATGGATTATCCTTCGGGGAATCCCAAAGCGATAAATGACGTGATGCTTGATGAAGCTGATCACATTGGATGTTTTTACCTCAGCGAGAGGGATCGCCTCTGCCCATTTGGAGAAGTAATCCATGATGGCCAGTATGAACTGGTGACCTCTGGAAGAAGACGGGTGAATAGGACCAATGATGTCTATACCCTATGCTTCGAAAGGCCAGGATGCAACCGTAGGATGTAGATGTTCAGACGGCTGGTGTATGAAGTCTGCATGGACCTGACAGGCCTTGCATCATTTGGCATACTTGATTGCGTCTGCGATCATAGTGGGCCAGTAATAGCCCATTCTCCTGATACGATCCTGTAGCTTAGGACCAGGTTGATGTACCCCGTATAAGCCGTCGTGAGCTTCGCAGATAATCTGCTGTGCTTCGTCATTAGAGAGACATATCAATAGCATTCCGTCGTAGGTCCGACGATATAGGCATTGTAAAGATGCATCGAAGTAGAAGCGTAATGATCTTATTTTGACGGATGCTGCTTCTTTAGGGTCCTCCGACAAGATTCTGTATGTCACGAAATCTGTAAAGGGACTTCTCCAATCTCTCGTAGGGGGATCGGTGTTCACAGCGTAACTGCGTTCGATGTGAGCGTTGTTCTTCACGCAAAATAGATCTCCGTTAAGAAGGATTATCGAATTCTGCCTTCTTATAGGAGTAGCTAAATCTACAGCTTGACTGGCTAGGGCATCGGCTTCCAGATTCTGAGATCGAGGTACATGCTCTAGGAAGAACCCCTTGAATGTCATGGCTATCTCAACCGTTGCTTGGTGATAGGGGATGAGGTCTGGATTCCGGACTTCATATATTCCCCTGACTTGATTGATGATAAGCAGAGAATCACCAAAAGCTTCCAGAGATTCGACCCCCAGCTCTTTAGCGACTTGGAGCCCGATTAGTAGAGCGTTGTACTCTGCCACATTGTTAGAACAGGGCTCGTTAAGAGAGTATGCTCGATAGATGAAGAGTTTATCGGGAGTAACCAGGATAATTCCTACCCCTGAAACCACGTTTCCTTTGGGACCAGTCCTGGAGGCGCCGTCGAAGAACAGCTGCCATGCGTCACTTTCCATTGCGGAACTACATTCTGTAACTTTGTCGGGAATGTCCTCGTATAATTTGGAGGCCTTCGGGATCGGATGAGCAGCTAGGAAGTTAGCCAATGCTTGGCATTTGATGGACTTCTGAGGGACGTACACCATGTCATATGGTGTCAATAACATCGCCCAAGTTGCGAGTCGGGAGTTAAGAACACTTGGCTTGCTCATTAGTACTCGAAGAGGATTGATCTTGGAGATGATGTGAATAGTCTGGCCGGTGATATAGTGCCGCATCTTTTGGATAGCGAACATCAGAGCCAAACATTCTTTTTCCACTGGATTGTACCGGTGGTCAGCTCCGATCATCATTCTACTTAGATAGTAGATAGCCGAAAGTTTATTCAGAGGTAATATGAACATGATAAACTTTTGATCGTGACTCCTTTGGAGATGGAGGTACACGTCTGCTCAGAGGTGATATGGACATGGCAGTTTTTGTAGACTTAACACTGCTGGAGTACTTATGACTAAGTACGGGTGTTAAGTGTAGATGGCAACCTACATCAGAAGATAGTGGATAGCTGAAAGTTTATTCAGAGGTAATATGAACATGACAAACTTTTGATCGTGACTCCTTTGGAGATTGAGGTACACGTCTGCTCAGAAATGATATGGACATGGCAGTTTTTTTTTGTGGACTTAATACTGCTGGCGTACTTATGACTAAGTACGAGTGTTAAGTGTAGATGGCAACCGTCTGGTATTTTTCTGTAGTGATCGTTTCCTTATTTATAAGTGCAAAGTGATGACCTTGGCGTCGATCAATTCCTGAATTCTCCCTTTTAGTACATAGCAGGCCCTTGTAGGGTGATGGGTGTACCGATGGAAGAGGCAATAATCAGGGTCATCGACTCCGTCGGCCCCCTCAGGGTATCTGATGTCGGGTAGCTGAAGCTTGCGTTCCTCTCTCAATATATTGAAGATTTCAATTATGTCATCTTCTTTGAAGGAGAAAGTCCCTTTTGGTCGTAGGGCTCCTGATGCCCTAGTTTCACGGTCTTTCGGGAAGATTACCGTTGTTGCATCATCTTCGAATCTTGAGGACATTCTGCCCCTAGCCTTGGATTCTGCCTTGCTTTGTCGAGGTGAGTTACCCCCAGACATGCCGCGGCCTCCGGCCATAGAAACTGATTCGGCAGGAGCCGCCTCTGGTTGTACAGGATTAGATTTTGGAGTTTTGGGTTTTATAAGAGATGCAGTATATCCCAACCCGAAACAAGCTTATTGATGGTGAGAATTACCCCGCAACGGTGTTCGTCTACCTTTTCCATTGTTGAGGCCTTGTTTCAGCTTCAAATCATAACCCATGCTTCACATAATATTTAATGCTTGCGGGCTATATCTGTGGGTTTGTATCCTGCCAGTTTCAAACTCGCGAGATTCTTCCTGTATGATCGGAGTCTCCCGTTTGTGACCGAAGATTATTGGATGCTTATCGTCGCGAGTTGGTGGAATAATAAAGATGGAATCTTCATGTGGTCCACCTGTTATGATGACATTAGACGTTGACGTATCTTTCCATAAGATCTCCCCGTGTTTGAACGTTAGGGGAACTGAAGTCCATTTATGACTCTTATTTTTGCGTTTTCAGATTAGATAATCCCGTAGGTTAGGAAAATTTGCAGAATAAGAAGATGATGGCTTGTTCATCCCGTTCCCATTGGTAGGAGTGCGGATGATGGGGACCATAGTCTTCCCTGTGCCACCCGTATAAAAAAGATTGGCCATCTGGGTGGCGAATAATCTCCGAGGAGCGTGTCTTTCCGTCAATCAAGCCTTCTGTAGGCTTAGGGACTTCGCCTGGCGTAATTTCGAACTTCGCTCTGGTTGGCGTAAGGCTGAGGATGTCCTCAGGCGGCCATCAGCTTCTCGCATAATTTAGAGGGTGGGTAGATTGTTCCCTTGCTTTCCCTTGCGGAGATCACGGGTGTCATCTGGTTCCCCGTAGAGGTCAGACATTGTCTTACGCGCGGAGCGTGCTTTGTACTTCCGATTTGGTGCTGAGACATCATCAGAAGTTTTGTCTATTCCGCTACGGACGGGAGACTGGTTTCTACGCGTAGAGCGCAGTGGATACCTCTGGGTTAGCGCTAAGGCTTTGCCCGAAGTTTTGTCTGTACCGCGCGTAGCGGGAGACTGGTTTCTACGCGTAGAGCGCAGTGGATCCCTCTGGGTTAGCACTGAGGCTTTGCCAAAAGTTTTGTCTGTACCGTGCATAGCGGGAGACTGGTTTCTACGCGTAGAGCGCAGTGGATACTTCTGGGTTAGCGCTGAGGCTTTGCCTAAAGTTTCATCTGTACCGCGCATAGCGGGAGACTGCATTTTACGTGCAGGGTACGGAGGGAGCAATGCTACAACCTCATTGGTCAGAGAGATCGGAGAGATCGGAGAGTCCACAGGAATGGTAGAGGATGTCTTGGGCATCCAGACCTTGCGCAGCTTCCTGTTATTTTGTACAGAGAGAGAGTGAGAGCTACCCCCCGTCCGAAGTATCTCTTCGTAGGCAGACTGGTCGAACTGGACGACCAGTGTCTTCTTCACGGATCCCACGGATACCATATCATGTTGAGCAATTGCTTCCTCATTAGAAGAGAAAGATCTCCCCAGCAGAGTCGCCATCTTGTTTGTGGTATTAAACGAAAGAACAAAATGTGTATAATACAAGGTTCGCACAAAACCCGCCTTCTTTGGTTTACAAAAAACTTGTACAATTTGATCCTATACGAGGATATGGGAGTACAATTTATTTAATCTAGGTAGATGATTGCTATAGGTGTCTGATCTGCAGTCGATCACTTTAGCCCTTGGACTACACGATGGTGAGGAAGTGCCGTGGAAGACGGAAAGCAGCTTCGTCGGTGGCGGAAGAGGATGGATGCACGATGCCAATGTCGTCGATCGCTACTCTTTGCCTGAGCTCTGGATGCTTCTCTCTCTCTCTCTCTCAAAGACTCTTCGATCTCTCCTCAATCTCCAATGTTTCGACCCGTGGTTCGATCCTTTTTTAAAGTATTGACCTTGTTCGATTTTTAAAGTCTCGACCTCTTCCTCTGTTGATAGAGGTCTCTATTTATAGAGTTTTGGTGACAGTGACCACTCAATCGGTGTGGAAACCGAGTAGTAGAAAGTACAGCACCCTTTTACACAATGGTTAAAATAACCAAAGCCTGCGTATAAATGATCTTTTGAATGAACGTGTGACGCGGGTCCAACTAAGGGACAAAATGCGTATAATCGCTACGAAGATCACGGCGTAGAAGCCATGTAGGTAGGTATCCCTCGTGTAGAAGAGGTTGGCATAGAAGCCAATGTCTGTCACCATGGCGTAGAAGCCAAGTAGGCATAGAAGCCGAGTAGGCGTAGAGGCCTGATGGCATAGAAGCCGAATAAGCACAGAAGGACGAATGAGCATAGAAGCCGAATGAGCATAGAAGCTGAATGGGCGTAGAAGTCGAATGGGCGTAGAAGCCGCTACGGAATATGCCAGAGTGGTCGTAGAGGCCGAGCAGTCACAAAAGCTGAATGGGCGTAGAAGCCGAGGTGATGTGGACGTCTTTAGCCGAAATCACGGCTCTTGGAGATATAATCAAATCTCTCGCATTAAATGCAGAGATCCGCCATCATCATTACTTGCCGAGGCGTGTTCCGAAGGCCTGCCACCGTTCTGAGCATTCGGTGCAGAGACGTGCCTCGAGCCCTGTACAAAGAGCTGCTTTTGACGTGGTAGTCTGTTTGTCTTCCGCGGAGCATAAACAGTTTACGTCTGCCTGTGTAAAATAAGGCAGCGTATCCTCTTGTACGCGTAAAAGCGGTCTCCGCTGAGGGGATGTCAGTAAACGACGGTTCGGTGATATTTAATCAAATCCTCTGCATTAAATGCAGAGATCCGCCATCATACTGCGGGGTGCGTCCCAAGTGGTCTGCCATCTTTCCAACCGTCGTCTGGGTAGCCGTGCAGCACTTTTTGTCAGGAGTCAGATGTCAGGTTTACTGCGTGACTTGACAGGTTCTTTCAGGAAAGACGAAGCGTTCCTCGTACGCTTTAACGCTGCTTTGAAAGCGGATGAGTTTTATGCCATGGAGGCGATAAAGCACCCAGTCTACGCAGAAGCAGCCTAGACATACTGCATTTTACGCGGATGGTCCCATCATATTTTATGTCGTGCTTTTGCGGAAAAGCTCTGTTGCGCTCTTGATGGCCTTGAGGTCCCCTGCTTACGCTGCCCTGCATCACCAAGTTGCGTAGAGCCATCCAGCGTATTTTTTATGCTTCTACAGTAGGAGGACCAATCCATCGTCTAGGAGCACAGACATAGAAGAAGACAGTGCCATACCAGCAGAAGGAGCTTCCGACTTATCACCATTGTGGCAAGAAGGGACACATTATCAGAGACTGCCGGAAGAAGCTTGGACTGTACATGATATGTGGAGCGAGTCAGCACCTTGCCAGAGACTGCCCATAACACAGAGATGCAACACCACATATTGGACAGAGGCCAGCAGCACCAGTCCAAAGGATACTACCCCCGCTAGGAGGCCAACGTCCACCAGCACCCGGAGGATTTCAGAGGGGACAACACTTGGCCTCGCAGGAGACACAGTTTGATCGATCCAAACAGCAGACCAGAGGGTAGAGGCACGAACATGCCTTTACACTAGCAGTGACTGAGGAGGAACCAGAAGGGAAAGCTATCATAGGTACCATTTTAGTTGCATCATGGCCTGCGACTGTATTGTTTGATTCTGGTGCTACACTATCTTTCATATCTAGTAGTTTTATAGCCATGGATAGAGTAGCTACTTCCTCCTTGCCTAAGAGTTGGAAGATTCTTACCGAAGGAGGCATCGTACCGGTTACCAGCACTATTAGAACTTGCTTGGCAGTCGTATATGGTAGGGAGATGAGAGCGCAATTTTTGGTATTCCTGATGCCAAACTTCGACGTTGTGTTAGGCATGGACTGGTTGAGCTAGTACAATGCCATACTGGATTGCCGGAGGGGTAGCATCATTTTTAGATCGCCAGATCACCCGGAGTTTGAGTACATGCGGGGAACCATCGAGCGAGGATTAGGACAGACAGATGGAGCTTACATGGCTATGGAGACGTTACCACCATCGATTATTGTAGATTTCAAGGATATTTTCCCGGAGGAGTTGCAGGCCTACCACCTGATAGAGAGGTGGAGTTTACTATTTAGTTAGTACCCGGAGCATCGCCGGTATCTTTAAATGTGTACCGATTGGCGAAGAAGGAACTGGATGAGCTGAAGCTACAGTTAGATGAGTTGTATATCAAGGGATTTGTCTGTCCTAGTATATCACCCTGGGGAGCACCAGTGTTGTTTGTACCAAAGAAGGATGGGACAGTCCGTATGTGCATTAATTACAAAGCCCTTAATGCTTTGACTATCAAGAACAAGTATCCCTACGCGGATTGATGATTTATTTGACCAGCTGATAGGAGCAGTGGTGTTCACAAAGATCGACTTGAGATCGAGTTATCATCAGGTAAAGGTACGGAGAAAAGATATTCCAAAGACGACATTCAAGACTCGTTATGGTCACTATGAGTTCTTGGTGATGTCTTTTGGAATGACAAATGCACCTGCCGTATTTATAAACCTGATGAACAGGGTCTTCCACCAGTATCTGGACCAGGTCGTAGTAGTCTTTATCGACGATATCTTGGTGTATTCAAAGAGCCACGAGGAGCACGGAGAGCACTTGAGGCTAGTGTTAGAGACGCTGAGGCATGAGAGGCTCTATGCCAAGCTGAGCAAGTGTGAGTTCCTCCTAGATTGTGTCGCTTTCCTTGGGCACGTTATCTCAGGAGACGTATTTCGGTAGATCCAACAAAAATTTTGTCAGTAGAGACGTGGCCGTCCCCTAACAACATCTTGGAGGTGAGAAGTTTCCTAGGACTTGCCGGATATTACCAGAGGTTCGTAGAGAACTTCGCAAGGATCGCAGAGCCGTTGACCCGCTTGACCCGTAAGGAGCAGGAGTTCACCTAGATAGAGGAGTGTCAGATGATGTTCGATGAGCTAAAGAAGCGTCTGACTACGACACCTATCTTGACCATACCTTCTGGACCCGGAGGATTCGTGATCTACAATGACACATCCGGGAAAGGATTAGGATGCGTCTTGATGCAGCATGGGAAGGTTGTAGCCTATGCCTCTAGGCAGCTGAGGACCCATGAGAAGAACTATCCCACTTTCGACTTGGAGCTTGTCACAATGATCTTTTCTTTCAAGCTTTGGAGGCACTACCTATACAGAGAGCGAGTGGAGATATTCACATATCACAAAAACCTGAAGTACGTCTATACTCAGAAGGACCTAAACCAGAGACAAAGATGTTGCCTCGAGGTCATAACAGACTTTGAGATCGAGCTACAGTACCATCCGGGAAAGGCCAATATAGTAGCTGACGAATTGAGCATGAGGCCTATGGCATTCGTTTTGACTACCCAGCAACATTTGTTGAGAGATCTAGAATAGTTGGGTATAGAAGTCATTATTCCCGGAGCAGACGACCAGTTGCTGAGTTTCCAGTTGCAATCGACATTGGTTGAGAGGATCAAGGCTGCCTTGCCAACAGATGCCAGATTAGAGGCTTCAACAGAGGACAGAGGCCGAGATACATACAGGATTATGCATACACGAGGACAGAACTTTGAGATGTGGAGATCGTCTCTATGTTCTGAACGGAGAACTTCGTTAGGAGCTGATATCGGAGGCGCACAGTTCAACATACTCTATTCATCCAGGAGATACAAAGATGTATAGAGACTTGAGCCAGTACTATTGGTGGCATGGAATAAAGAGGGAGATAGCCTGCTTTGTGGTAAAGTGCCTGGTATGTGAGCAAGTCAGGGTTGAGCATCAGAGGTCTGCAGGTTTACTTCAGCCGCTCCCAATACCTGAGTGGAAATGGAAGCACATCGCTATAAACTTGATACGGGCTTTTCGAGGAGTCCTAGTGGTCACAATGCGGTATTGGTGATCGTGGATAGACTCACCAAGTCTGCTCACTTTTTACCTTTCAGAGTTGGGTAGTCTACAGAGGTCTTAGCAGACATGCATATGAGGGAGATCGTGCGATTGCATGGAGTACCAGTCAGTATAGTGTTTGACAGGGATACGAGGTTCATATTTTACTTTTGGTGGAGTATGCATGAGAGTCTCGGTACCCGCCTAAAGTTCAGCACATCGTATCACCCGCAGACAGATGGCCAGTCCGAGTGCACTATTCTGACGCTGGAAGACATATTGATGGCATGCATGATTAATTTCAGTGAATAATGGGAGGACCATTTACGTTTGGTCGAATCTTTCTACAATAATAGTTATCAAGTGAGCATTCAGATGGCTCCATATGAAACATTGTATGGTAGGAAGTGTCATTCTCCAGTATGTTAGAGCAATATGGGCGAGAGGCAGATTCTAGGGCCAGAGTTGGTTGTTTGTACAATGGAGAAGGTAAAGAAGATCCAAGGGCACCTGCGAGAAGCACAGGACAAATAGAAGCATTGGAAAAATGGGCATCGATGACCCTTAGAGTTCTAAGTCGGTGATCATGTGTTTCTGAAAATCTCCCCTACCCGAGGAACCATCAGGTTTGGAGGCAGAGGAATACTGAGTCTGAGGTACATCAGACCATTCGATGTGTTGGAGCGCATCACAAAGGTTGCTTACTAATTAGCCTTGCTACAAACATTAGAAGGAGTTCATGACATCGTCTATGTATCTCAGCTAAGGAGGTACATGCCAGATTCGAGTTATGTACTTGACCACTCAGAGATCATAATTGGGCCGAGTTTGTCATATCAGGAGGAGCATGTAGATATTCTGGACAGAAGCGAGAAGGTATTGCAAGGTCAGACTATCCCTATAGTTTGGGTCGCATGGAGGCATCATGCACCAGCGAGGCAACCTGGAAATGAGAGGATGATATTCGACAGTATTTTTTCCATCTCATAGAAGTCCTAGGTATGTAGTAGCATTTCAATTCATCAGTAGTTTTTACCATATGTCTGTTTTAATTTCTAGGATAAAATATATTAAGGAGGGTAGATTGTAAACTCCCTCGACCAAATTTAGGTCTACATAGAGACTAGGGTTAATTTGGAGCCAATTAGAAATAGAACACAGTGGTTTAGATTTATTGTGCAATATTTATATCACTTAGTGCACCTTACTGTTGCTTCGATATTTAGAGCACTACACTAGCTATTACCTTCAAACAAATTTCATACACTTTTCTTAAACATGCCAGCACACCATTTTGACCCTTGTGTAACTCATAAATACTCTATCTTGTGCTTCATTTTAGTCGCACAATATTTGTTACAAACATCCATATTTAAATCTAATTAAATTCAACTTTGCATCCTTGTCCGTTCCAATCGAAATTAGAGATACAACCTAAACCCGTTTTGTCCAACCCAAATTATGATATTATTCTATTCTGAGTCTTCTATATCCATGACACTTGTATCCTACCCAATATTAAACCTAGGTATTTCCAATTAATTAAAGAGCACCACTTATACTAATTTTAATTAAATTGGTATAAGGATCCAACCTTACCCAAAACTAGACCCAACTCTAACCCAAACCCCCACTCACACCCTCAAGATTCATACTAAACACCATATACCATTTAAGCCGACTACATCACACCGAATATGGTATTTTGCCTCATCCAATCCTAAATTCTACTAATTGTGCAATTTTCCAATTTTAAGGGACTTTTATGCAAATAAGCAATAAGGTGTCCCCCTCTCATTGTCCCCAACACATGAAGAACTTCATCCGCCTTCCTTGACCAGTCCACCCAATTTTTTTCCCTTATTTGTTGTACTTGCTACAACTTTTCCTCCTCACATCTCTACCCTATATTTCAAATTCCCTCAATCCTAGCCATCCCTTCATCATGTGGAGGCTTCCCTCAACCCTAGAAAAATGTACTCAGTCAGCCCTAATACCAAGGAGAGCCCCCCTCTCTCTCTCTCCTATAAATACTACACTCTTCCTCTTTCTAAAAACACCCACACTAACAACCATACCAAGAAAACCCTAAAAATCTCCACTACCCGACTTCAACCCTGGCCACCTGCATCTCCCAAGTCCGATCGTCTCCTCCTCCGAGCACCACTAGCCCGACCCCCTCCGACCTTCCTCCTCCCTGATACCAACCACCGCCACCGCCAGCAGCCACCTCCGCCTCAGCCGGCCACCACAGTAGACCTTCCCCCTCTACTACTTCATCCCCGACTCCCCAACTCCCCATCTCCACCACCGTCACACCACCTCACTGTCTTCACCGCCACCAACATCCCCATCTCCTCCGCCTGTCCTCGCCCTCAACCACTGTCAGCCTGACTTCCAGCAGCCATCACTACCACCCTCACCTCCGTTCAGCATCACCAGTACCATCACTCGATACACCACCCTCGACCCGACTCCCCCGGTCACCCCCACCGCCACCACAGCCAACCACCACCACCTTGGCCACCATCCTCACCCTCTCCACCACCATCCTTACCATCTCTACCACCACCACGCTCGACCATTACCAGCATCCCCATTATAACACCTTTATCATCATCCCCGACACCCCCCACAGTCACCATGAGCCACTTTCGAACAGAGTTCTGCAGCTGCTGCCGGAGCTGATGCCATTGCCAACTACTATGATCACATTGTCACCGTAGCCGCCGGAATCCCTGTGCAAGCTGAAGGCCGGACACCTTATGCAGTGGACACCGCCCCCGGATACGACCGTCGACTAGGTAATTCCTATCACTTCGTCATATACGTGTATGTCAACGTATTAGTTTAGATACGTATAGTGTAGTGTATAAGTTATGTTAAGTGTCAATGTTTTATTATATATATTTATGTAAATAAATTACCTTTTAATAATTTAAGACTATTTTAATAAAGGGCACGATGTTAACCAAGGTTTAGACACTAGGTTTTTGCACACTAATATATTAGCTTATTAATGTAGTATAATATGTTATTTTAATTATAGCGTATTTTTATAGCATGTTAGCTAGGATGCGACCCAGCTAGATGACCAGTTGTGACCCCTGCGTCAGTTCGTAATTGTAACGTAGTATTTTCTGTGCGTACTATTATAGTGACTGATGATTGTATTATTATATTAAATATATAGGGTAGCTGGACCGTTCAGGCGAGACTTTAGAAGTAGGTTATTGGCACTCACAGCTTGAGGACCCAGGCAAGTATACCTTGCCTGAATTACTGTTTAATTTAAATCATAAATAGTTATATTATATCTAGTTGCAATATACATATAACTGTGCTTGTCCGAGATTGACTCGGGTACAGTCGACGAATGCGTCGATGAGTAGTGTACTTGACTTAGTCACTAGAAGACTCACCCACCATTGCAAGAATATTTTGATATCTTCCTAGACCCTGATACTTGTACACGCATCACGATGATAACTCATATTGGGATGCGGGTTCGCATATCCAATATGCTATCGGTGCGTATGACATGCATCACGGTTTAGTACGTAATCAGGGTTATCTAGTTAGTTAAGACTTGACATGTAGTTACGTGGTATACACGTCGTGTATTCAACTTATATATCTGCATTGGGCGGGGAGGACAACTGGTAGGCATATGGGATACACACATTGGACTCCGTAGTATCCAGAGGAACCACATATCCAATAACTTCCTTTATACAGATACCGCGTTCTTCGGAGTGATATAGACGTATATATTTGCAGATACCTCATTCTTTAGAATAATGGATGTTACATGTACAGATACCACGCTTTTCGGAGAATGAACGTTATGCCTACACCTACCCATACGTACCAAGGTTGTCCACATATTGCATTCACTTAGATGGTTAGCACACCCTTTATTTTATTCAGTATTCATATATGACATATATTTTTGTATCTTGTTACGTCCCTCTGAGGACCTGATTCCCTTCCAGATTTGGACGAGGCATATTATCCTATAGTGTATGGACCCGGGCAGGAGACGAGGTTCACATCCGAGGAGTTAGCTAGAGGTGCTTCCGTCAGAGTACCCTTGATCGCTGGTAGGCATTCCGCCTAAGACTGGAGCATTCCTTATCTAGTTAGCCGATTCTCTAGTCATACTCTTTATTCTACCTTTCAGTACTCTTATTTCATTATTTGTAGTTGGTTTATTTCCATCAGACATATCTGGATTGTACTATAACATTTCTAACTCTGTACTTATTTTCCAGTATTTATTTTAGTACTTCTTGTTATATTATGGATGAGATTAGACACTGCCTAATGTATGATAGTTTTAGACTTGTTAGTTTTTTAGGACAGTGTAGTACGTTTTGTTGGGTCCATTAAATTGGATAATCCTTCGGAGACGTATTAGCTGGCCATTGCCACGTGTCTGGTCCCGTGTATTTCAGGACTGGGCATGACAATTATGGTAATCATTGAGTAATCATGAAGCACGATACGATGATCACTTAGTAATAACATCAATAATATCTCATGACCAAGATCCACGTATACCAATCTATGTAACCATCATGTCAGGAATCAAATATCTCAATACTAAATACATGAAACATAGAGGCAATCAAATAAAAAACTATCAGAGAATATACTCACCTGTGGTCCTGAGAAAATAGTATAAACCGGTGTCCAACCTGGTGTCACACAACCCTATATATAAATTTTATGTCACTTGGGTGTAATGAAGATAAATAAGCTAAAATAAGTTTAAGTATGATTTTTTTGGTCAATACTAGGTTAAACTAGTCAAACTAAAGTCATATACAAGTTTCTAGGTCCACACTATGGTAATTAGTCCATATTAGCCACCAACTAGCTAAAACTTAGCCAATACTAACTATATTAGCTAATAACACTAATATATATCTATATACTAGATAATAGGATACTCTATGTATTTATATACACATAACTTATACATATAAACTATTATATATAGAATCTTGGCATACTCTATAAACTAATACCCTTATGTATATAGGTATCTACTTCTCACTTGACATTGGATATCTCCAGGTATCTTATTACCTATACTTTCATGTACCCATACTTGATACAAAGCTCTAGGTAATGAAATCATCTCTAAGTATCCATGACACTAAACCTCCACTGATACTCATACTAAAACCAAACTCTAAAACCTAACTCTTCAAGACTACTCACAAAACAAAAATATAATGTATTAACCAAGTGTCCACATACAATAGCCAATCTGGCAATGCACTGTTGTTGTTGGGTTGCTCTTCTTCAGGTTTGTTCAGGCCAATACCACTGCTGTTGGCACTTGCTTTCCTGATACATGCCTACTGCTGCTGCTACTAACAAACAGTGCATACAGTGCATTATCACTTCTGAGGTAAAGCCCTCCCCTTCACTGGCCTGTTCGAGCATACCTTGATGCTTCTACTGTCACTTATTATTGCTGCTTCCAGGTTGTCACTACCATATTTCTATAGTAGGAGCATTTTTTATTTGCATTATTATATACATATTGTGTTTATAGTTATATAATGTGTACTGTATATATATTATTATTATTAATATGGGCTAGTGGGCTAGACTTGATGTGACCATTAGACTCAATATTAGATTAGTCATTTTTGGGACCTAACTAGTTAATCCCCTTCACTTAATTAAATAATTTTTAAGTTTCCATTAGGGATGAAAACCTCACTTTTTGGAAAATTCTTCATGAAATCATTGAGGGCAAATGGAACTTTATGCATTAGCTAGCCTTAGGTCCATAAGTGGCCGGCCCTATATAGGAGAGGGGGGAGCCTCCCTCAAGTGCATTCATTTGTTCATGAGAAACCCTAAGTGAGTTCTTCCCCAAACCTCCTTTATTCCTCAACCAAATTTCAAAGATTAAACCCCAATCCCTCTTATTTTTCTCATCTAAAAAGCTTAAAAGCTTAGGTTTCAAGGAGCATTGGAGAAGAGAAAGCTTGGCTAGAGAGCCCTTGACTTTGCATTGGGAATCCATCTCCCAAGAGATAAAATTCTAAAATCTCTCTTTTAAATTATGTTTTATTTGTTTTGTAGACCATTAGGAGCCCACCCATAGTCTAGGAATAGCCATAAGGGGAGAGAATAAGTCTATATTGGTTTTTATGGTGTTTCTTCATGAAGTTGTGTTCATATTTGTGGTTTTGTGTTTAAAAAAGAATTTTTTTCCTCTATTGTTCATTATAACTAGTCATATTAGTTATATATACCTATAATTGATATTGTATATAATATTAATTGTGTATTGGAGAAATTGACATGTTGGTTAATATTGTATCTTGACACTATAAAGAGTATCTTGAGCCTTACAAATTAGGTGTTTGTTAAATTGACTAATAGAGAGAGTACCTATTTAGAATGCTATATTCATGTGATATGGTATACTTATATATATATATATATATATATATATATATATATATATATATATATATATATATGTATATTAGTGTATATATATGAGTGTTAGAGTTGATTATGTGTGTCTGTTGGTCACAGGTTTTTTACAGGTAATGTGCAACTGTGTCAGGTTGTTAATGTATTGATGTGCAGTCCTAGTGCACCAAGCATGCTTGTGTGTGACAAGGGTGATCACAGGTCAGGCAAATCTGGGCAAGGGGTGTGTTGCTGCCAGAATCGGTGACGGCCAGCAGGAGTAGAGCCCATCCCTGATAACTTTATTGAGAATATATGATACTATATATGATCTACAGGTGGTGAGTACTCGAGTACAGGTAGTGCAAGTACACTGATAGGGTGAACTAGGTGTAAGATTTAATTAGAGGATTAATTTTAGGTTCAGTTGCATATCTGTAGGCAATGATTGGAACTGAGCAAAGGTCAGGGTAATCAGGTTGGGGTCCTGCAATGATTCACTGCAATAGGCAGTACCTTGTAGAAGTCTGATCTGGGTTGTTTTGAGGGTATATACAGTGAGGGAATAACTATTCGAGTGTAATCAGGTATGGAGGATGCAATAGAACTGATCCACTGCTCAATTGACTATTTACTACTAGAAAAAGCGGGATTAGCGACGCATTTTAGCGACTCCATGTAAAAATGTCGCTAACGAAAGATAAATTAGCGACTCCATATAAAAACGTCGCTAGACGTTGCTAAATGGCGACATTTAGTGACGTTTAGCGACTTTTATTAAGATTTTAAAAGATTAGTCGCTATAAGTGCAATTAAGGTCGCTAAATGTCGCTAATATGTCTAATTTAGCGATGTTTAGCGACGAATTTAGCGATGTATATATTAAAAATATTTAGCAACGTGTTTAGCGACGTCTATGACGATGCTAAAGCTTATTTTAGCGATGTTGTTATTTGACGTCGCTAAACGTCGCTAAATTTTGGTTAATTAGGGCTCAGTTTTCTTTTCCCCCATATGTCAAATTTTTGGAACGTTTTAAAAAACTTTCCCCACACCCCCCTCTCCGGCGACCGGCTCTCCACGGCTGCGGCTACTCCGGCATCCCCCTCCTCCTCCTCGAGCTCTAGGTAAACCCTAACTCTCTCTCTCTCTCTCTCTCTCTCTCTCTCTCTCATAAGACACACATGTGACACTGACACAACACACACTTGACAGACACGACACACACACACAGACATTGACAGACACACATGACACACACACACATACACACACACTCACACAGACACTGACACTGACACAGACATGACACACACACACACTGACACAAACACTGATCAGGACCTAGGGTTAGGGTTAGGTTTTTTGACCTGGGGTTAGGGTTAGGGATAGGGTTAGGGTTTTTTATCAGGATTGATTCCTATATATCTATTTTATTCAATATTATCAACTATTAGTTTATTCATACAATATTTGATCTATTGGATGTGTCCATGTGAATTGAGGGTTGGTATCATGGTGGTGTGGTGTATAGAGGATGTATCCTAGAGTATCTTGGTGTTGCACACCAAATGTTAATGAATTGGACTAGTGGTTGTGTGTGTGTGTGTCTATTTATGCCTTAGAGTATCATATGATATGTATATGTAAATTGGTATATTATCTATTTGCATATGAGAGAGTATATGCATATATAGGTGTATCTCGATATATATATATATATAGTATATAGCTACTGTTATCTGTGTTGGTGTTTATAGTGTCTTCTAGCTGTGCTTGATATGGGAGAGGGTAGAAGAGTCGAGTTGTGTGTGGGTGTCACTACTGGACTATGAGGCTTCAGGAACTGAACTCAATTCAGTTTGGCCTAGTGCATTAGGCAAGCTGGCAATGTGTTACAGTGGTATCGGGTTAGCACTGTGAGGAGGGGATTGGTTCCTGTCATCTTCTGCAGTGGGAGAGTGTTGGTGCACACTTGAGCAGCATCAAACACATGCATGCTTGAGAAATGGCAAGGCAGCAACAAGCACTGTTGTGAGCCATGACAGTAGCTAAGGGCAGTTGGAAACAACTAAGTGAAGGAAAGATTTAGCTACTGTAGCAGCAGTACAAAGTATCAGAGGTTGCAGACTTAGTTAGGGTCTGCAAGCATATGTTTGGGTTAAGGTATAGCCAAGTATCGGGTAGGTGTTCATAGGTCACTTGTTACATGCCAACACAGCCCTTAACTGATACTGTGGTATCAGGGAGGAGTGACTGCTATGGGTTGTAGTCTAGTGAGAAAGTATATGTATGAAGTTCAAGGTGCCAGGCCAAGGGGTTGCAGTTTGGGAGTGCAGAGTGTTCAGGTAAGAGGCTCTCAGTGTGGATAGTAGAGTACTTAATATCAAAGCAGAATATCCTAGTAGTCCAGTATCAAGTGGGAGTAACAAGTGACTGGGATCAAGGTATTATTGTGACATACATTTATGAGCTAAAATGTGAGTTGGGGTAAGGTAGGATATTAGTTAAGTTATACTAGTAGTATTTAGTATAGCTAATATTAACTAGTATACTTAGTAATAACTAGTATTAGCTGGGCATTAACTAGTATAAACTAGAATACCTTAGTACGACCTAGAAGACATAGTGTAGCAAGGTATTAACCTAGTATTGACTAGTATAAACTAGTATGGATCTATAAGTGGCTTAGAAACATCACCATTAACTAGTTAACCATGTTTATCATTTCAAAACACTCATTAACATTTATATTCCATATCTAGGGCTCTTGGACTTTGATAAATGAAATTATGTATTATATCAGTTATGAAATAAAAGTATTGCTTATTTTAGACTTTGATAAATGGTCAGTTGTTTTGAATATTGCTTATTTTAGACTTTGATAAATGAAAGTATGTATTATATCAGTTATGATTTTTATAGTACGGTTAAGTTATGAAGTTAGGTGATAAACCATTGTATGTAATAATTTATATGATACATACTGTCATTTTTGCAGAAGTATCTAGAAATGGATATGAATTACTATCTGCGTCATCGTTCATGGATGTACAACCGTCATCCTGATAACATGTGCGGTGTACAGAATGAATTGAATGAGGGTGTACAACAGTTCTTGCAGTTCGTCAAGGCGTTCCCTCAGTACATGGACGGTACCAAAATTAAGTGTCCGTGTGTGAGATGTCGCAATAGAAAATATCATCCAGAAGTGGAAGTTAGATATCATTTGTACTCGAAGGGCTTCACGCCGAATTACTATCAGTGGACCGTACATGGAGAACTTGTATCTCTAGCATCGGAGTCGGAGCCCTATATGGAGCCGTATATGGATGTCCACAACCACGATGCTTACGATGACGGGTTGGTGAACATAGTTTATGATGCGGCGGGACCTAGTTTTAATCCAGACAACTATGATGCGGCGGAACCTAGTTTCAATTCGGACAATTATGATGCAGCTGAGGAGGCACCGAATGTTGATGCTGCAAAGTTTATGGAGTTGCTGGAGAATGCAAGGACTCCACTATATCCTGGTTGGGAGGATCATTCACCGTTGGAGGTGGTTACAAGATTATTGAGCATGAAGTCCGATTTTAACATGTCGCAAGAATGCTATAATCGAATGATCGATTTGATTATAGAGACCTTGCCCGAGGGTGCAAAATTGCCTAAAGACTTCTATCGATCTAAGAGGATGGTGAGATCGCTTTGGATGGGATACGAGAAAATCGATGCATGTCGTAACGGGTGCATGTTGTACTACAAAGATGACAAAGATGAAGATGTGTGCAGATTCTGTGGTGCTAATCGCTACAAGGCCACTGTTAGAGGAATGTCTGTCGATGCAAGAAAGCCTACCGATTCGATGTACTACTTGCCTTTGATGCCGCGATTGTTTATGGTTAAGGAGACTGCAGAAAACATGAGTTGGCACAGGCGAAAATAGATCGAAGGAGTATTGGATCATCCATCCGATGGAGAAGCATGGAAGCACTTTGATCGAGAGTATCCACAATTTGCCGAGAAAGCGCGTAATGTCAGATTGGGACTCTCCTTTGACGGTTTTACCCCATTCAGACTTTTGGGCTCCCAGTATTCGTGTTGGCCTGTGATCGTCACTCTGTACAATCTACCACCTTGGATGTGCATGAAGACTCTGTATATGTTCCTAACCGTTATTATCCCGGGTTCGAACAATCCGAAGAGGAATATCGATGTGTATTTAAAGCCTTTGATAGATGAGTTGAATCAGTTATGGGAAGTAGGTGCCAATACGTACGATGTTTCTAGAAAGCAGAATTTTCAGATGAGGGCAGCACTTATATGGACCATCAATGACTTTTCGGCCTATGAAATATTATCGGGATGGAGCACCCATGGTCGTCTCTCATGTCCGTATTGCATGGACCGTACTCAGGATTTCCGTTTGAAACACGGAGGAAACCGTGCTTCTTCGATTATCATCGGCAATTTTTGTCGAAGGATCATCCGTACCGGAGGAACCAGAATGCTTTTCTGGGATACACGATATGGGAAGAGATAAAAGATTTACCAAGTGCTATTGAAGAGCCTGCTAAGGAGTATAAGTGTGACGGATTTGGTCGCACCCATAACTGGACGAAGAGGAGTATATTCTGGGATCTGCCATATTGGAGCACCAATCTGATCAGACATAACCTTGATGTCATGCATATCGAGAAGAATGTGTTTGATAACATAATTAATACTGTAATAGAGGTAAAGAGGAAGACAAAAGATAATCCAAAGGCCAAGTTGGACTTAGAAGAAATATGTAGACGTCCTGTATTGCATTTGATAGAGGAGGGAAATGGACAGTTAAAGCAACCTAAGTCAGTTTTCTCTTTGGAGAAAGAGGATAAAGGTAGACTTTGTAGGTGGATTCAGGGTCTAAAGTTTCCAGACGGGTACGTGTTTAAACTTGAGAAGATAAGTCGACCTCAAGAAGAACAAACTGGTGGGTATAAAGAGCCATGATTGTCACGTATTCATGGAGAGGTTAATTTCGATTGTATTTCGAGAATTCTTACTGCAAGTCGTTTGGGACCCATTGACAGAGCTGACCATATTCTTCAGAGATCTTTGTTGTACTAAGTTGCTCGTCGATCGTCTAGAAAAGCAAGAGAAGGACATTGCGGTAATACTATGTAAGCTCGAGAAGATGTTTCCTCCTGGATTCTTCGACTCTATGGAGCATTTGCCAATTTATCTTTCCTATGAGGCACGTGTTGGTGGTCCTGTCAGTTATCGGTGGATGTACCCCTTCGAGCGGCATCTGAATCACTTAAAGAGAAAGGTAAAAAACAAGGCACGGGTTGAGGGCTCTATTTGTGAAGCTTATGTTCTCGAGGAGATTATAAACTTTTGCTTGACGTATTTCAAACCGCATGTTTCTACTAATAGAACGAAAGCTCCGAGAAATGACGACGCATATCAGGAATCTAATGATGCAATACTCAAAGTATTCAATACGTCTGGAAAGCCTTTGGAAAAAATGAAGAAGAGATATTTGAATGACGATGAGCTAAAGGCTGCTCAATTTTATATATTACTCAATTGCGACGTGGATGAAGTGGAAAAGCTAGAGGGGTAAATAATTAATATGTCCAAGTTTATATCATCACAATGTAATAGTATAAGATACTATTATGCTACTAATCAACAGTTGCTTTATTGTTTTTCAGAACATATAAGGATGAGTTGAGGTCGGTTAGACCCTACATAACAGACGAAGAAGTAGAACAAGATAGGATATGCCATTTTTCTTCTTGGTTGAGCGCATATGTAAGATGCTTGGTAATTACTTTTTATTTTTGCACTTACAAAACAAATAATTTACTATCGCTACTATGGTATTTAGGTCGATCATCTAATAACACCCGAGACTGAATCTATTAGAACTCTAGCCAAGGGGCCAATTACTACCGTAAAAATATGGCCAAGTTTCTGTGTAAATGGGTTCAGGTTCAAGTCAACAAATGCTCCTATCAGAGACAGCTTTCTGGATCTTGATTCCACAAAAAATAGTTTTTTGTGTATCAAATCTTCGAACTACAAAGACGTCAATTCGGGCAATGATTTTTTTGGTATCTTACGAGAGATTGTGGAGTTGACATATAATTATGGCACAGAACCTGCTAATATCGTGCTATTCAGGTATGAATGGTTCGATCTGATTCAAGATCAAGGTTGGAAAATTGACAAGTATGGCCTTGTGGATATAAACTACAAGCGTAGATATCAAGGCTACGAACCATTTGTCCTATCAAGTCAGGCTCAGCTCGTGTACTTTATAACTTATCCTAGACGGGGGACAGCAAGGTCGGATTGGTGGGCAGTATGCAAGACTAAAGCTAGAAATACCTTTGACATTGACGAAATAGCTTATCAGGAGGACGATCTACCTCTTGTAACAAATATTGTAGATGTGGACTCAACGAAAGTTACTCATTATACGAGTAATAATGTAGAAGATGTAGAATTATATGAAGAGGCAGACGAAGTAGATGAAAGTGAAGACAAGGAGGAGGAAGAGGAAGAGGAGGACGAGGAAGGCGAATAAGATAATTTTTTTGAAGATGATTGAAAATAAAATATATTGCCTATAGAATTTAACTATATTTTGACTGTAGAATGTAGATCAAGGTTGGGAAATTGACGAAGTAGATGTACTATTTTAACGAATATATGTATTATATTTTGACTGTAGAATGCTTTGAGATATGTATCATATTTTGACTGTAGAATATACTTTATATTTGTGTTTCTCTATATTCATCATATGTTATTATCAGATATGACAGGACGACGCGGAGGATTCGGCAGGTACCGAGGTAGACAGAGTGCTCCTCCGGTACTGCCTATTGTTGGTTCCGGATCATCGTCGCCCAGTACTCCAGTATATCGATCACTCACATCTCCGACTGTTGGAACGAGTAGTTCCAGGCGTGATAGTACACCCTCGTCCAGCGTTCCTCCTGCTGACGGAACCATGGGGACAAATAAGCATGTCGAGGAGGTCGTGTCCACGTTGTCCCAGCATCAGCAAGATCCTCCATGCGCACCTCCGGAGGAGACGAGAACAGAGATTTGGGCCGACGGTACAAAGTAAGTCAATTAGATGGTTTAGTATAATATATATCATGTATTTCTTTATTCATTGTATATTAACTTTTTCAGTATTCTAAATAATTATCTCTGTATAGATATCGTCCATCGTCGGTTCAGAGACGTCTGGGCTAATTTCTGAGGAACAACTACGGTGGCCCTTGGATCAACTACTCTGAGGCTCCGGAGGAGAGAAAGACATTCTGGTTTGCGCACTTCCAGGTAAAAGTATATTAAATAAATCCTCTAATTTATGCATATTATATAACTTATCTGTGATGCTCACTTACTAAATTATTTATTGTAGCAAACGTATTTCTATCCTCCGTACCGGGCCGAGTTGATCGAGCGGCTCTTTCCTACCGTTGCCGCCAAGCTTATCCGAGATGCTTTGGATGACCAGAAGGCTCGTGATCGTACTAGAAAACCGATCCAAGGTTGGATCACGCCTGAGCAGTGGACTGCGATGAGGGCTAGATTCGACGATCCGAGCTACAAGGACAGGTCTGAGAAGGCCAAGGCGGCTTGGCGGAATGCTGCCAAGTGGTATGGTGGCTCGATTCCGACGACGGAATATTTCCGTCGTTTGGTATGTTTTTTCTTTTAAAATATATTATTTTAATGTAAGTACCATAAAATAGTACTTGGAAAAAATGTTTAAGTTTAGTACTAAATAATATATTTTTAACAGGTACGGAGGGGTGAGGATGCAAACATGGTGACCGTCTTCTTGGCCACCCATCGCAAGGACAGAAATCTCATTGATGAGAGGGACTCGCAGACCTATATAAGTATTACTTTACTTTTTGTTAATATTAATATAACTTAGGCAATTATCGAGTTTCCAAACATTTCTAGGCCGAGTATCTTAGGCTGCGTGAGCGGGCGACTGTTAGTGCACCTACACCTGGAGAGGCTGGTACTTCGTCGCAGCCCACTCCAGCTCCATCGGCGGACGACCTGTGGGTGACCGCAGCTGGTGGTCTCCAGAGGGGTACGTACTATGGTACGGGATCCTATGGCGCCTTGGTTGTGACGCAGTCATCTAGGACCTCCCCGACAGCTGTGCATTCCATACAGCCCTCGCAGTCGCAGACCTCGCAGTCGTCAGCCAGAGTCCAGGAGGCCGTCCAGGAGGCCGTTGACCGTCAGATTGCGTCTCTCTGTGACGAGTTGCTGCGAAGGATGGAGGAGCAGCCCCAATCCCAGCCGCAGGCAGACGATCCGACGCTCATTGTACGATTCGATATGCTCGACTGCAGCATGATAGAGCTCCGAGATTTGACAAAAGATATTAGAGCCTCGATAGACCGCAACATCATGGAGCTACAGGCGTCACAGCTATCGATGGACGAGAGGCTGACGATGATGCAGGATTCAATGGTTCATAGCAGTACGAGGCTGTTATCTACCATGGATTCTTACAACCAGCGACTCGCAGACTTGGAGCGGGTACGGCCTCCTAGTGAGCCTACATCGACACAGACTTCACCGATGTCACTGCCTTTTTCATCGACATTGGTGTAGATTCCACGGGACGAGTATGAGCAGTTCTTATCCTTCAGGCACGCTGGTGGTCAGCCTCCTGCAGATCTGCAGTAGTATAGCTAGTTGCTGGATATTTATATATTTTTATTTATTTATGATGCGATTGTATGGATATAAATTTGCCATATTCTTTACGATTAGATTTGCTGGATACTTTCTTTTCTTCAAATTTTATTATATTATTCATATTAGATATGTTATTTTACCGGTGTTGAGTGTTCAGTGCCTATTTTTCCCTATTTGTTTCCAGTTCAATGATACAATTTGCAATATAATACACAGTCCCTGTACAAACTCAAACATACTGAATTATAATACACACACTCTCCCTATCTCTGAGCACATTAAGACCAACTCACAACACAGATAGTATTGTCTTAATTCACTGATATTTATACAGTTCCTAATATATTTTGGTTTACAACTGATGACTGATACTTGGCCTGTATTTACCCAATGTACTAGAATTTCCTCCCTTGTTGCTACTACTGTGTCCCTTATTCAATTATTTCTACTACCATCATATACCTGATAATGAACCCAAGGGGATTGACAAACCCAGAAATACAGTTCAGTATTTTTTTTTTATTTTTTTGTAAAATTAGCGACGTTTTTAGCGACGTTTTTAGCGACGTTTAGCGATATTTAGCGACGTTCATATACGTCGCTAACTACGTCACTAATTAGCGATGCTGTCACACGTCGCTAATAACGTCCCTAAAGAAGTCGCTAAAATCGTCGCTGTACATCGCAAAATGCTGACGTGGCAGTATTGCGAGGTCATTAAAGACGTCGGTGTAACGTCGCTATATAAGTCGCTAATTAGCGACATTTAGCGACGTTTATAAACGTCGCTAATTAGTGACGCTATGTCGCTAAACGTCACTAAATTTAGCGACACATTAAAGTCGCTAAAAAATATCGGCATAGCGACATTTTTTGTTTTAGCGACTTGCTTTTTTTTGACTTCTTTAAAACGTCGCTAATTACGTCGCTAAACTTACTTAACGACATTTTTTTGTCATTTAGCGACATTTTTAGACGTTGCTAATTTGACTTTTTCTGGTAGTGATTTGCAACAACTAAATTATTGCAAAACTTAAGAGCAATGTGCAGGGGATAGGTAATTCAGTTCCCTAGGAGAAGCTTACTCGGGTATTTACAGTTTAGACTGGATATTAAGGAGTATTCTAGATTATTTTGCAGGGATTCAAGTATCAGATAATTAAATGATGTTGGCAGTAAGTAAGGAGTGCATGTAGGCTTGATGTGTAGGTGAGGTTATATGGGGTATCAGTGATACCTGGGTGACTTGCCATCTGATACAGGGAGTATCAGTGCACTGACAGTGCAGTAGGTTGGTATCAGTGTATAAGGGGCAAGTTCCAGGTTATTAGGTATTAAAAAAATGTATGGGGTTGTCACAACTGATATTAGTGTATCAGTTCAGATACATTTGGTATCTTGAGTTGGGTGTAAGATCAGTATCGTGATGAGGAGTTATGTAGTATATCAACAGATACTATCGTATCAGTCATGGAGATGTGCCAAGGTTTGGGAGTAGGTGTACCTATGTATGCACAAGTGTGATGAGGGTTTTTGAGTGATACATGAGTATCCAGGGAAAGGATTGGGTATTAAGTCTAGCTATTGGGTTCAGGTAGTTAGTATCAAGGTAATAGTTAAGGTATGTTAGTTAGTTAAGTTATAGGTGTTGGGGTTAAGGTAACACCTAGATACGTAAGTATAAAGTTATAAATAACATTACTAGTGTCTATAATCTAGAATAATCTATGTGAACTAGTATAAACCTAATATCTCTCTAAATCCAGCCCTTAGATAAATATGGACTCTAACCTTAGCATTGACCTAGTATTGACTAGTACTTACTAGTATGGCCTAGGTAAACCTTAAAATTGACCTAAAAATATCAACACTAGATAGTTAAAGATGTTTATCACTTCAAATAACTCTTTAACATTATTATTCCATATTTAGGTCCTTGTGACTCCATTTTGGACATCGATCTTCACATATTTCTCAGGACCACAGACGAGTACATTATCTGACAGTTTTCATTATTTTGATCATTACTATAATTTTTGTTATAGTGTATACTTGATTCCGATACATCGGATATACGGGCTAGTATCATAGATACCTTTCATAAGGAGTCATGATTGGAATCTATTATACTAGCGGGAGACGGGGAAATATTAGCAAGTTATGTGATCATATCCCACCTTAGATGCATCAAAGCTCACCACACACATCACGTATGGTATTGTCTGACCATTTACATGCCTCATAGCCTGTTATATATGATTAGTCTAACTATTGCTCGTATCATAGCTAACCAGATGGTTATTCTGACCTCACATGTATCATAGACAATCATATATAACAATCCTGATCTAGTCCCAAGCCGATCACATAACGAACTGATATTTTATGATACTTAGCTAGAATTTCTATTCTTTTATTCCAGTTCATTCATTGCTAATATTCACCCATATCTGTTTTAAGGCTAGTTAGTTCTATATGATGATTACATGTCTCTCCAGTATTTCTCATCTTTTATTATTTATTTTATTATGTATTTCTTTACGCTGTTGTCACTACCATATTTTCTAGGAGAGGGTATTTTGGTTATTTTATAATTAATTAAATATTATGTATGTTAAATAATTATTTATTGTATTATTAGATGCTAGTTTATTATTTTGGACTTGTGTTAGTGGACCTAACTAGTTTAGTTTAGACCCATGGACCAACATTTATTATTAGTTATAATTGAGCCCAATTAGAGGCCCATTCATTAGAATGATGATTAATTTAATTAAACCATTAAACTAGAACCTTTTCTACTTAATTATTTCTTCATTAGAGGCCTAAGGGGTATAATAGACATTATATAGTAGGTTGAGGGAGGGTCCAAAGGGGGCCGGCCTATATAAAAGAGGAAAACAAGTTTCTCTCTCCTCTTTTCATTTCAAATCTAGATCTAGCTGGATCTAGAATTTTTCTCAACCAAATTCCTTTATTTTTACATTAACTCCCTACCAAATTTTTTTTAATTACTTCCCAAATCACCAATGGAGACTAGTAGAGCAAGGATCTAGAAGGAAGAAGAAATAATCTACAAAGAGGAGCAAAGATCTACAAGTTGAAGGCCAATTTTATCAAATTTAGAGGTTGTATTGGGAATCCATCTTCCAATAGGTATAATTTAATTTTTTATCTTTAATTAGGTTTTAAATCTGAGATTTAACCATGAAAAACCATTCCATATGCATAGGCTACCCAGAGGAATTGGAATTAGGTTCATAGGAGGCATATTGAGAAAATTATGGTGTATTTTGCGTCAATTTTGGGAAAATTTTCGAATTGACACATGTTTTGACTGTCAATTGATCAATTAGACTAAATTAACATGTGTTTGTTTGTTTGTGGCTAGTATCGTGTACACAAATGGATACGTGTAGATCTTATCCCAATAATTTGGTGATACGTGTTAATTTGGGGGTTTTTCCTTCGACACGGGACTTTGTGCATGTCATATTTTAATACGGACACGTAGATATAAATTTTACTCTTTGTATTGTTCATAAATAGTAATTTAGACTTGCTCGTATCCATGGGGGAATGTTTTGTTATGTGGTAGACTCGTAACCACATATTTAGCGGTTGTACTTGTGTGTGATGTTTGTGTGTGGAGTTGTGTGTGGGGGGGGGGGGGGGTCGGGAACCCTAACAGCTAGCTAAGCAGTATCCGGGGCAGTAAGTAACACCAACAGAATCTAGACAGTGGCAGCAGCAGTGTTCACTATAGTTTAGCAACTGCAGCAGCGAGCTTCACCAGCAGCAAGCTTGAGCGGATGCAAAGCCGAGCAGTGGCAGCAGATGCAGAGTCGAGCCGCAGCAGCAGATGCCGAGCCAAGCAGCAACAGGTACAGAGCCTCGAGGCAGCGAACAGTGAAGTGTAACTGCAGCAGCAGCAGTTACATTAGGCAGCAGAGTTTTCAGTATGTTGCAGCTAGATAAACTATTGGTTAACTAGTATATGATTAAGTTATCTAGTTATTTTACTTAATAGTTAGTGAATAGATAGTTAGTTATTTATATGTAGGTACTTGTTGATTAGTTGGTAGTGTCTAGTTTAGTTAGTATCTATTTATCCACATCTCTTATGTGTATCTCTAAGTTATATATATATATATATATATATATATATATATATATATATATATATATATATATATATATGAATGTATGTATGTATGTATGTATGTATGTATATATATGTATATGTATTAGTTTGTATTGGTATTAGTATATACTAATAGTTGGTATGAGTACATACTAGAAGTTTATATTAGATTGATATATAGATATTAGTATATAGTTAGTGGGGTAGTTAACTATATACTAGAGTAGCATTACCTTAAGATACCAAGGTAAGTGTCAAGGTATTGAGGATACTCAAGGTATTTGGGTTCAAGTATCAAGGTGGGGTTTAGTGGTGCGATACCGAGTTAGTTCGAAGCCAAGGTATCCATTTAGTAATCTTAATTAGGATTAGTATATATATTAATGATTGAATATGCTTATATGCTATTTTTATATCTCTTGTTTGCGTATCTTGAGATATGGTATCTTAGTATCCTAGTTTAGCTTGTTTGACCTAGATTCTTAGTGTATGGACCCAATATCCTTTAGATAGACTCATGCAACCTAGAAATTTGTAGTTTGATCAAGTTTGGCTGGTTTAACATAGAGTTGACCTAGTTTGACTGTTTTGACTTAGAAATGGCTTTATGACCTAGAAGTTGACTAGTTTAACTTATTTTCATTCTCGAAACCTTGTATTAATATTATATTCCATATCTAGGTCTTCAAGGCACCATACTAGACATCTGTAATACTATTTACTGAACTTCAGGCGAGTACATTCTCTGGTAGTTTTTTATTTATGATATCCTCTATGTTCATTGTATCTAGTGTAGATATTCTTGATTTCTTGACACGATGGTTACACGGATTAGTATATCCGAATCTTGTCATGAGATATTATTCCTTGGTATATATGGTGTATCTTGTGTAAGCCTTGTTTTCTTTTTCTTTTTTTGTACATATACAAACACTGATTCTCGGGGAGACTAGCTACCTTCCTAGAGAATCCCGTGCCATAGCATACCATGGTTGGGTCCCCTATACCAGTCGGGGGTAAAAAGTATTTTAGTGTAGATATGTGATCATACCCTCCTTGTGCATGTCTTGTTCCTTGTGAGTCTTGGTCATACACCGCACGTATGACTAGCCAGTCCCTTATCCTTATGCAAGTTCCTTGTGCAAGTTTTCAAATCGATCATATGTTAAAGCTAGTACTTACTCACTTAGTCGTTAGTATTCTTGTTCATTGCCATATTGTTCATTCTTATATTTATTCCAGTATTTCCTTTATTATATATCTTTCATATCTATTGTTGCATCTTGTATATTCACATCTATTTATTGTTATATAGTTTATATCATTGATTAGAATTGCTCTTAGAGATGTACTCTGCTCCTTTCTTGACTGGATATATTTTTTCCAGATGACACTGAGGAGTGGTACCCTACTCATTACGGACCTCAAGATGTTGTGGGCTTAGAGCCAGAGACCCTGGCTCAGAAGGGACTCATCCCGACTGAAACAGACGACCCGAGACTTATAGTATCTTAGTTATTCTCTTGTACTAGATTTGTCTTCAGCTTATTATTTAGTATTTTTTTCAGACTCATTGATGTTATTATTTTGACTTATGAGTTGTATTGTGACTATTCTATTCTATTATCATATTCGTACTGATTTCCATCTTAGATTTATGATTGAGTATATTGACATTATTGGTGGTTTATTATATTGTTAGATAGATTACCCAAACAATATTCTACCGTTGATTCTGCGGCATAGGCTGGACGTTGTTCCTGACTTGCATCCCTACACCGGGTGCGGGTCGTGACACATTTTTAGTGGTGGCCCATGCAGGTCTTCGAGGTCGCAACTAGTGCGATTCGTAGTGGTGCTCTGAATTGAGTGCTATTATGAGCCTGTTTTAGGATATATGATATAAGATGAGAATACTCAATCACATCTAGGAAAAATTCTTTTGATCCATTCAACTTTCTTTCTTGATATTGATATTTGATCTTTAAACTGTCCATTCTTGAGTGTTTTATATCATGTGCCATATTGATTCTTCCTTTCGCTTTGTCTCAGGATGCTACCTAAGACTAGATTACAGCAGGGGAGAGCAACTTCTAAGAGGTCTACAATTTTCGAGGGCCTGTACCAGTCACTTCTTCGGTGATTAGAGTGTCAGCAGCTTTCGGAGGTTCACCTCCAACTCAGAGGACTGTGCCAGCTGTATCTGAGGGACTTCCACCTCCACCTTCCATGCTAGTAGATGCGACATAGATGTTCATACTATTTTGTGAGACGTTGGAGGCACAAAGGGCTCAGTCTGAGGCACATCGGAGGCAGACTGACGTCTTACGACAGGGTATCGAGAGTGCTCATCAACTTGCTTCTGCAATAATAGAGAGAGAAGTTTTTGTCTAGCAGCAGGTTGCTTCTCAGGTTGTTCAGCTTTAGCCAGGCAACATTCAGGACTTTAAGAAGCTGGAACCTAGGGTCTTCAAGGGGACGGAGGGCATCGTCTATGCTGATGATTGGATTGAGGATATTGAGCGTCTCATGAGGGTGTCCCATCTTTTTGAGGATCTGAAGGTTGAGGCGGTAGGACTTTAGCTATTCGACATCGCCCGCACTTGGTTCAGGAATGAGCCAATTTTTGCTGATGCAGGACAGTCTTGGGAGGTATTTAAGGACCTCTTTAAGAAGAAGTTCTTTGCTTGGGCAGACATGTTAGACTTGGGAAGGCAATTTGAGAGCCTCATTCAGGGGAGGATGTCTGTGGAAGAATACGCTACAGAGTTTGGTAGGTTAAGCCAATTTACGGAGTATTTAGTACGAGAGCCGGAGGTTCGAGCTATTCGTTTTTGTGAGGGTCTAAACTGGGAAGTGAAGATCATCATTCCATCTTTTTATGAGACATACTCGAAGATACTTGCGAAGGCACGCAAGGTTGAGCGGGAGTTGGGTTTGAAGCCCAAGAGAGATTATAATTCTTTTTTGGGGGACAATAGCAATACAGTATCTGCCAAGCATTCTCATTTCTAGTCCAGGCCTTTTTAGCAGCCACAACAACACTATACTCCAGCTAGGGCACTGGTTCATCAGGCACCGCAATAGCAGAGATAGTTACAATAATCTTTCTGCCACTTCTGCAAGAAGTCCGGCCACATCTAGGAAGTCTGCTAGAAGAGGTTGGGAGTTTGTTTGTATTATGGTATTGAAGGGCATCAACTGAGAGAATGTTATTCCAATCCTCTTCATGCAGTTCAGGGAGCAGCTCCAGCTTCGAGGACACAGGCGAGACTACCTGCAGTATAGTCGAGGGGACCACCACTTCTGACCCAGCAACATCGTTATGTCCAGCATCAACATTAGGGAGGTACACGTCAGGGATGAGCATTTTCCATTACCGTCAAGGAGGATGAGCCCATCGGAGATATCATCGTAGGTTTTGTTCTTCTTGATTCTATTCCAGCTTTAGCTTTGTTTAATAATGGTGCTTCCCATAGTTTTATATCTATTTTTTTGCTCTGAAGCATGATTTGGTAGTTGAGTCTTTGCTTAGGACTTGCAAGATCATGACCGGGAGAGACATTATTCTAGTTAATGATATTTTCAAGGATCGGAGAGTTACTCTTGGAGACCGAGAGTTGAGTGTATACTTGTAATGCCACTTACAAGCTACGATATTATACTCGGGATGGATTGGTTGAGTAGGCACCATGCTAGTATAGATTGCAGAGGAGGTAGAGTTTTGTTCAGCCCGCCAGGAGAGCCAGAGATTGAGTTTGCTAGAGGAGCTACGGAATAGGAAGAAGGTATTATCTGTGGAGCTATGGTGGGAGACAAGGAGTTGCGGCATCCATTGATATCAGAGTTCTTGGATGTATTTCCTAAGGAATTGCCATGATTGTCGCCAGATCGAGATGTTAAATTTTTTATAGACTTGGTGCCAGGTGCAGAACCAATTTTATAATATGTCTATAAAGTATACAACATTGAGCGGGTCGAGCTGAAGAAGCAGGTGGACGAATTACAGGATAAGGAGTTTATCAGATCGAGTTCTTTACCATGGAGAGCCCCGGTATTGTTTGTACCAAAGAAGGTTGGATCAGTGCGCATGTGCATTGATTACAGGGCATTGAACAATCTTACTATCAAGAATAAATATCCTTTGCTACTGATTGATGACTTGTTCGATCAGTTGAGTGGTGCCAAGATATTTTCTAAGATAGACTTGAGATCAGGCTACCACTAGGTGAAAGTGAAGCCGGAGAACATACCGAAGACAGCTTTAAGGACTTTCTACGGTCAATATAAGTTTATGGTAATGCCGTTTGGGTTGACTATTGCCCTAGTGATATTTATGAATTTGATGAACAATGTGTTCCATCAGTATCTTGACAACTTCATGGTGGTGTTCATCGATGACATACTCATATACTCGAAGACACTGGAGGAGCACGAGAAGCATTTGCGGATTATGTTAGATGTGTTGAGGAAGGAGAAGCTATAAGAAAAGTTGTCCAAGTGTGAGTTCTTCCTGGACAAGGTGGAGTTCTTGGGAGATATTGTGACTGGTGATGGAATTTCAGTAGATCCGATAAAGATTACAGCAGTGGAGTCTTAGAAGACCCCGAGTTAAGTAGCAGAGATCAAGAGTTTCTTGGGATTGACAGGCTACTACAAGAAGTTTAAGCAAAAATTTTTGAGGATTGTCGAGCCGATGACCAGACTCACCAGGAAGGATGTAGAGTTTGTTTGGACGAAGGAGTGCCAGGTTGCTTTTGAGGAATTAAAGAAAAGGTTGACGTTCGCTCATATTTTGACGTTGCCATCACGGTCTGGAGGTTTCACTATTTATAGTGATGCATCGGGGATAGGTTTGGGTTGTGTTCTTCAACAGAATGGGAAAGTGATTGCCTATGCATCCAAGAAATTGTATCATCATGAGTAGAACTATCCTACCCACGATTTGGAGTTGGCAGCAGTCATCTTTGCCCTGAAGTTGTAAAAATACCATTTGTACGGAGAGCGTGTAGAGATCTTCACAGACCACAAGGGCTTGAAGTATGTTTTCATGCAGAAGGAGTTTAACATGAGGGAACATCCGTGGTTAGAACTGATGAAAGATTTTGACATATCTTTGCAGTATCGTCCTGGGAAAACTAATGTAGTTGCCGATGCCTTGAGCAGGTATCCGGTAGATATGTTGTTGACACATGATCAATATTTGTTGGAAGACTTGGAGAGCTTGGGCATTAAGGTGATAGTTCTTGGTTAGGCTATGAAGATATGGGGGTTGTAGATACACTCTGAGTTGATGGACATGATTAAGGCAGCCCAGTATGAGGATATATCTTTGACGAGCATCAGAGCTCAGGTGAGAGTAGGATTGGAGGATAATTTCACCATTGCTGAGGATGGTTCCTTGCGGCATGGTGTTAGATTGTGTGTGCCTAATAGGGAGCTACGTGAGGAGGTATTGCAGGAAGCACATCGCTCTCAGTATTCTATACATTCAGGTGCCAACAAGATGTACTGGAATATACGAGAGAGTGTGTGGTGGTATGGAATAAAGAGAAAAGTGTCACAGTTTGTATCTAGATGCTTAGTGTACCAGCAGGTAAAAGTCGAGAGGTATAGGCTAGCCATTACCCATTCCAGAGTGGAAGTGGGAGCATATTACTATAAATTTTGTGTCCAGACTTCCACGATCTCCAGAAGGAAAAGACGTAATTTGGGTCATCGTTCACATGTTGACCAAGTCGGCCCACTTTTTGTCTTTCAAGGTGGGTTCATCTACGGAGAAGCTGGAAGAGATGTATGTGAGGCAGATCGTCAGGATATATAGAGTTCTTGTCAGTATAGTCTCGAATGATAGTCTTTTTACTTCTTATTTTTGGAGGAGTTTGTAGGCGAGTTTGGGCACCCATCTCAAGTTTAGTACTGCATATCACCCCAGACAGATGGGTAGTCAGAGAGGACTATTCAGACTCTCGAAGATATGTTGTGTACTTGTGTACTAGATTTTGGGGGTTCTTGGAAGGACCATCTCCATTTGGTAGAGTTTACTTATATCAACAGGTACCATGCTAGTATAGAGATGTCAGCATTTGAGGCTCTGTTCGGTCAGAGATGTCGTACTCCCTTGTCATGGGACGATGTTGGAGAGAGAGTTTTAATGTGCCAGAGATAGTTGTGGATGCAGCGGAGAAGGTTAAGCTGATTAGAGACAGACTTCAAGTGGCACAGGACAGACAACGACATTGGGCCGATAGCCACTGGAGACCTTTGGAGTTTGAGGTATAATTTTAGATTTTTTTTTTGTGCTTGATATTTGTCATGACCTGCACCCGAAAATTGGGCATGAGCCGTTGGTACGTCCAGTCTACGCCGCAGCATCAGCGGTAGAACACTGTCTAGGTCAATACACTATCTAATCAATCTCACACGAATATCCAACTCCATAAGGAAACACACATATCACAATATAATATAAAAATACTCAATCATATAACTAAAGCACGATAAGATATGAAAGAAAATAAACGAAATACAAGACAAGTCTAAACAACAATAATAGTCTAACCTGCAATCAATAACTTCCAAATCTCCAAGTATGCCAGAAACAAGTCCTCTAAGTCGCAGTCTGGAAAAATATTTTCAGTCAGGATAGAGTGAAGTACAAGCACTAACAACAATTTTATGTATATTGACAAAACTATAATACAGTGTAAAAAAATACAAGATGGATATAATACTGGAAATAAGAATACTTGTGAGTATGAAATACTGAAAAATATAAATACTGGAGCATATGTCATATCAATGGTACAACTAGCAATAAACAAGAATACAAGTGCATGTTAGAACAATGAACTAGAATATAAGTGAATGCTAGAACAATAACTAGAGCATAGGGAAATGCTAGGTCAATAAACTAGAGATACATGTATAGAATATCTAGCAAAGTGTGTGAAACATCAGCATATCATGTGATCGGCTTGGGACTGATCAGGCTTGCTATGTATGATTAGCTATGATTCATGTAAGGTCAGGCTAACCATCTAGTTAGCTATGATACGAGAAATAGTCAGACTAATCATACATAACAGGCTATGAGGTATGTAATGGTCAGGCTGCACCGACGTGAGGTATGGGTGAGCTATGATTCATGTAGAGTTGGGTATGATCACATAATCTACTAATATTTCTCTGTCCCCAGCTAGCACGATGGATCCCAATCATGACTCCTCGTGATCGATCTCGATGATTCCAATTCGTGTATACATAGTGTCAAAATTATGTATGCTATACAACTAGAATTATAGAGATAATCAACATAATCAAAACTGTCAAAGAATGTACTCGCCTGTGATCCTCTAATGGAAATACCAATGTCCTGTTTCCGAATCTTGTTTGAATAATCCAACAATCCTATAGACATGATTTAATAATAGTACAACATCAGTTATTACACTAACACACAATCATATATACACTGAACTCAGAGACTACGCTAGGTATATCACTAGTCAACTAACAGGGCCAAGTATGCGTCTAACTGCACGGGTGTCATATCTTCAAATATTGTGCAATCAGACAGTCAAACACTAACATATGTCTCGCCAGTACGTCAGTGTACACTAAGTAGTCAACTCACAATATTCAGGGTCACATAGTCAATGCAATTATACGGGAAAGTCCATAGTTAATACTTATGGCCATAAGCAACTACGTACATATACATATATATATTACAGTCACATATACTACTAGTATTTAATTACTTATATATATATATATCCATATATTCATATATATATCAAACTAATATTATATGCATACGCATACATACGTACGAGCACACTAGTCATTAGATTCACCGACACGGGTCTGAAATCAACCAACTAAACTTTTCATGATGTAATATGTTAAACCCTACACTATTCATACATACACACACATAAAATCATGAAGGTGGGCAGTCGAACCATGGTGTGCACGTACGTGATCAATGATGACGACGATGACGACGACGATGATGATGATGATGATGATGATGATGATGATGATAATGATGGTGATGGTGATGATGATGATGATGATGATGATGATGATGATGATGAAGGTGATGATGCTGGTGATAATGATGATGATGATGATGATGATGGTGATAATGATGATGATGATGATGGTGATGATTATGAAGGTAATAATGATGGTGATGATGAAGGTGATGATGATGGTGATGATGAAGGTGATGAACAGGTAGATGCTGCCAGAGGAGAGGAGATGCAGAGGGGAGTCCGGGAACGACGAGGGGAATGGTCAGGCGAGGGCTGCTCGGCGGCGGGTTGGTGGTTTAGTGGGTGGTCGAGTCGACTGTATTCAGTCGAGGAGGGGGAGAATATGGAGTCGGGGAAGAAACCGGGGATGGTGGTGGTGGCTGTATCGAGACAGTGGTTGGGGTAAGGGGAATCAAGGCTGTTGTGTCGACTCCGGCGAGGCGGGACGGTGATGGCTGATGAAGGAGGTACTGTCGACTCAGTCCCGTCGGAATGTTCAATGAGGGAAGTATAGGCGGTTCGAGGAAAGTCATGAAGGGAGGAGATTGTGGCATAGTCGGGTTGAGGCGGGGAACTCGGGTTGTTACGATTTAGGCAGATCGAGGGAAAGGAGACAGGTGGTCTGGTCGAGTCATCGGTGTGAATTCGGCGAGGTGGTGATCTGGTCCAGCGGGTTTGACTACTTGGGGAGATGACCGGAATGAGCTGCTCCATCTGCGGGTTGAGAGGGAGATAATGTACAGGATGCACGGTGGTGAGGCTCGGCTGACAGGGCGAAGATGGCCGGGGAAGGGGCCAGAGTTGGAGGTCGGGGTGGCTGTGGTTAGGGTTCGGTTTAGGGTTTGATAAGGGATGTTGAAGATGATGTAAATTATAATGGAGAGAGGGGAGTTGCATGATGGAAGAGAGGGTGTTTGACTACCTAGCGATTAGTGCCGATTTGGCACTCCTTGGGATGGGGTTTGCATTGGGAGAGGGGTTAGCATATATATATATATATATATATATATATATATATATATATATATATATAATGGTGTGTGTGGTGAGGATGGCTCCATTTTAAATTGATGGCCTAGATTAATCATGAGGGAGAGAGTACAAACAAAAAGGGGAGAGTGAGAGAGAGAGAGAGGACCGATCAAAGGGAGAGGGAGGTGATTTCTTCATGTGCTTGACCAATAGGATGGTGACACATCATTGCATTTTTGTAAATAAGTCCCTAACAATTAGAAAATTGCAGAGAAAGTGGTTTTTAGGATTGGATGGGGGAAATCACCATGTTTGGTATGATAAATTGGCTAGAAAGGGTGTGTGGTGTTTAGTATGAGTCTTGAGGGTGTGAATGGAGATTTGGTTTGGTATTGGGTCAAGTTTTGGGTCAAGTTGGGTCGTTACATCAATTTAATTTAAATTAATAGAAATGGTGTTCTAAAATAAATTGGAAGTACATGGGATTAAAATTAGGTGGACACAAGTGTCATGCACGTAGAAGACTCAGAATAGAATATTATCATAATTTGGGTTGTACAAAATGGGTCGGGATAGTGTCTCCAAATTTGATTGGAACGCACAAAGATACAAAGTCGAATTTATTTAGAATTAAAAATAAACGTCCGTGACGAATATTGTACGACTAAAATGAAGTACAAGAGAGCATATATATAAGTTACACAAAGGTCAGAATAGAAGAATGGCACGTCTAGGACAAGGGTGTAAAATTTGTTGGAAGACAAAAGCTAGTGTAGCGCTCTAATTATCGAAGCAACGGTAAGGCACAACAATCAAATAAAATCACAATAAGAAATATAATCCCCAATAAATAAATCCCAAAAATGCTAATTAAATCCATAACCCTATAATTTGGTCAGGGGTTCATCCAGTGAACTTCTAGGTCTAGTCTACTAACTCATGTATTAAAGAACACTATACATATAATATATATATATATACACATATCATGCAATTATTTAAAATAAATAGAAATATTACTTATAATAAATAAAATATCAAAATTATCCCTATTTCAGAATGTGGTAGTGACAAGTCTACCCTCCGTAGAAAAATTTTGCCCTCAAAATTTAAGATCCTCAATAGTTGTATTTATTTATTTATTTATTTTACCATCAAAATTTAAATTTATCAACCCATATAATCATGAAGTAAATCCATATTATTATTTCAGAAAATTTTCAAAATTCTATAAATATCATATTCCTGAAAATCTTCAAATTTAAAATCCAATTCCATTCTTATCACAATCTCCTCAAACATTTTAAGTTAATAACTAAATACAAATATTTAATATTTAATCCTCTAATTGAAATTCAATCAATGTATATTTATAAAAATTAAAAAAAATTCATCCAAAAATACTAATCCATTAATCATCTTATTCCACTAATATAAGTCCAATCGATGCGTATTTATAAACTTTAAATCCTCATCCCAAAAATTTGAAATCAAACACTAATCCATTGACGATCTTACTCTTCTATTCTTTTTTCACACAATAATCAAATAATATAATACTCACAAAATCTTCAAATACAATATTCAAAATATAAATTTTAAATTTGCATCTTGTAGTCAAATAAATATAATGAAAATATTTTTAAATTCCTTAAATTTTAATGACAAATTCAATCATATAATAATCTTTATTAAAATTAATGATTTAACAAAATTTTTAATTCTACCATATTAAATTCTCAACTCTTTATTTAAATTAATATTTATCCTCGAAATTGAAGGCACCTTGTCTCTTCCTGTCAAGTCATAACCTCTTCATTAATCTTCACTACAGTTAAACCCCAACAATCAAGATCTAAGAAAATCTAACCTACAGTCATATAACATGCAATCTAGAGAAAATATACATGGTTATGGTCACTTTGGTTATGGTATTGCAGTCTCTGTCGGGGTGTACTACTAACTACATTCTAGCAAGGGAATCATTGATACAAACTACATTACTAAGAAATCAATCAATCAATAAATAGACGAAAAAGGAACAGAAGGAAAGAATAGAACCTGCTAACACAACCATGGTTTAATGATGCACCCAAAGTTTGATACCCTTATCCTTTGGTACCACTGTTTCTACTACAAGTACACCCACTGCTAGCTCTCTTACCTACTATTATTATTTATACTAGTTATTCTTATCACTCAAGTATACACCAAGTGCAACACACCATACTAAGTACTACTCCTTCTAATACAACTCTAGATGGACACCCAAGTCAGTTTATAGTGCCATCTCGAGCATGCTCAAGCCAACAGATCTTTACACATGCACTTCATCCACTCATATATTGATTTACATTTCTTACCCACCATAAAATTTTATCCTTAAAATAAAAATCTCAAAATTTAACTTCTCCAATAATTTAAAATAAAATATGTATACTTTTCTCAAAAGTCAAATATTCAAATATTGAAATAAAATTTTAATCACTTCCAAAAATCTTTATAGCTTTGACTATGTTTATTGAATTGAATTTGAATCCACAAAAATTTTTAATAACATAAAATCTCAACTCCTCAAAAGTTCTTATTTTATTTCCAATCTTCAAATTATAAATTTAAATCCACATCTATCTAAGTATTCATATATATACTCACCGTCTCTAATACTCAAGGTACACACAAATACACTAATTGTCTACAACCCTCAACCGTGTACTAAAATTTTGCACTGCCCGGATTACTTGCACTATTACTTTTAATGATTTTCTATCCATATTAACTGATACACAAATCTAATTATCATCACACGAGGTACTTACTGTTATTAGCACCTTGCTCAACTAATCCTTGATATAGAAACGCTAACTCTCTTGGTATGGTAACACTACCTTCATCATTAGATCACCTCATCACACTTATTAGAACTCAAGATCATTTGCACTTTTTATAATACACATGTTTTATTTTACTCTCAAAGGCAGGCATATGGCTCTATATCTCAATTGATGTATACGTATTTTCTCTTAAATCTTTTACAGACTGATACACTAATTAGTGATACACTATATATCTTTTATTACCAATCTTGATATTTCTCAACCCATGACACACTCATTAATACACTTTATGTATATATATTTCTTTACTCTTGACACACCCAAGTATCAACCACCAAATTGAATATCATGCTCCATTAATTTTTAACACAAATTCCTTGATACTTAATTATTTACATGGATCACCCAACAACATAAATTCATGACTATCCAGGACTGGTATGCTAACTCTGATACTTACTCTTGGAACCATCACTGATACTCTTTACTCCTCCTTCTACTTATAGTACCAATACTAACTATAATGGCACCTATCATAGAACTACCGCTATAAGGTACTACGTAATGGGTTATCTCTAGATTGATGCCTACTGCTCACATGTCCAATAACAAAACACTTACAACTCATAAGCCACACTCTGTCAACACTGATACAAGACACAGACATAATTATAAGTCACCAATTATCACACTAATAAGGAACCCTAATGGAAAAAAGCTCAAGAAGGAACTGGACTGAGGAACTGAAGGTATCTCTACTGCTAGCAAGGAAACTATGAAACAAGGTCCAAAAATAATAGAAGTAGATAAGTCTTAAGATGATACTTTAAGAACCAATTTTAGATACAACCTGATAATCATATCTGTCCGAAATTATGACACTCATAATCCTTATCACGCTAGTAAGCATAGCTGCGATAAACGATAGGTTCCATAACTAAGATATGCAACTCTTTAATCACGTCATCTAGAATCCTTACCATGCCAACCGGTATGGCTGTAAAAAATTCTAAATTTCTTAACTAAGATATGTACATCCAAGGTCAGGTTCCAATATTTTTTCCACGACAGCTAATGTGGCTGCGATAAACTCTAGGCTCCATAACCAAAGTAGACGTTTTACCTTTTTCACTGTCCTTGTTAACATATGTCATTAGATGATACCATAAATTTTAGTCAGTAAAGTTTATCTCGATATGAAATCAAAACTCAATAATGATACCAAGAATTAAATTTAACAACTTATAAACAAGAATTAATTTTAATAACAACAAGTGAGAATGGACGGCACAAGGAAAAAGATTTAAATTAGAAATTATAATAAAATTCTCAAGGGTCGTCCCAGAAATCTCTCAAATAATTTGTGATTGAGTATCCTCTCTCATACTAGTATCCTATGTATTATATCCTATAGCAGGCACACAATAGTACAACTAAGACATCGCACTATCACTATATCGCACTACTTGCAAAGTCTGACCTGCATGAGCCACCATTAAAAATGTATCATGACCCGCACCCTGAAATTGGGCATGAACTATCACCACCATGTTCCAAAAATAGGGGTATTTTCGACTTTTTACAATAACTAATATTATTGTAGTTACAATTTAGTAATTTCGTGATAGGTATATTAATTTAAATAAATATGTGAGGTGTGTAATTAAATATAGTAATTATATACAGTGTTCAATTATATTGTGCTGGTAGACTTGACCTAGAAGTCAGTAGGTGAACACCTGTCTGAATTGTGGGATTCGGTATTTTAATTGTTTATTTTAGAATTTAATTCTTGGAGGTAATAATTAATTACTGTATTTTATTTAATACTTGGCGCATTGCCTTTGCTTCGATATTTGGAGCGCTACCCTGACTTTTTGTCTTCCAACAAATTTTACCATCTTGCCCTAGACGTGCCCGTCTTCAATTCTGCTATTTTTGCAACTCATAATTGTGCTCTCTGTACATTATTTCTGGCCGCACAAAAATCATCGCGGACGTTATTTAATAAACTCTATTTTGTATCGTTGTGCGTTCCAATCGAAAATTGAAGGCAATCTTGACCTATTTTTCGTGCGGCCCAAATTAGGGTAATATTCTGTTCTGAGTCTTCTTTATTATTGGTATTGATGACTTGACCTGATTTTGATCCCATGTACTCCTAATTAATTGTTGAACACAACTTGTATTTATTTCTAATTAATTTGAGGATACCATTTTATCTGATTCCGTAAATCCCAAATTAATTCCAGTGCCCTGCTAATTGAGCCCGTACCAGTCTTACAGTGCCCCCTGACCCTACAAAACACCGGACCCCGAATCGTCCGCCAAATTTTCGTCATTTTATGTGTTTGTGCAAATTCCCGAATTTAAGGGGGCTAATTTGCAAATTTGCAGTTTTGGTGTAAACACCAATTTGTTTAAACCAATGATGAATCCTTAATATTTTTATCACCCTCACCCCCACATGAACATTCTTTATGTCCAATCTGGACCACTCATTTAAAGTGGGTCCATCCTCACCATTAGATTCACACACCCTCTCACCCTTTTTACTATTTAATGTCACATCAACCCATTTTCCTAGAAAACCCTAATCCCCAAGCAAGCCCCCACCTCCTCACAAGCCTCCATCCTCTCCAACGTAGGAAGAAATTCTTCTTCCTTTCTTCTTCTCATTTCTTCTTCTTCTCCTTCCTCTCTTCCTCTTCTCTTTCTTTTATTTTTTGAATTTGAATTCATAAGGGAGGGGGGGGGAACACTGTTCACCCCCCACAGTTCCTGTTCACCCCCACATTAAGTACCCGACAGCCCCCTGTCTCTCCGACCTCCGGCGTACTCCGACGTTCAGCCCGGCCTTCAGTCCGGCGGCCCCTCCACTGCCCTTCACCAACCCGCACGGCCTGCTCCTCCCTCCATCTCCCCCGCACGATCAACCCTCTGGCCTACAGCTAACTCCCCATTCCCTCTGCTGAAGCCCGACGACGAACCCCCGACCTTCCCATCGACTCTCCGGCGGCCAACTGCACCGCTGCTCCCCCTCCCTGCTGTGTTCATCCATCCTCTCCGGCAAGTCCCGCCGAACTACCACCACCTACATCTACACCACCACCACCACCTCCATCATCTCCTAGTCACCACCACCGCCAACAGATACTCCGGCCCCCTGCTGCTGCCCGCACTTACTGTTCCTCCGGCAGCCATTGCCCCGTTGGCCTGCTCCTTCTCTCACACCACGACCCGGACGGATCTCGACTCCCTGCTCGCAACTCCGATGCTGCAGTCTCCGGTCATCCTCCCTCAACTCCCCTGAGCTTCCTCCCGTAGCCACGACTCCCTGCTCCGGCCATCTCTTCCTCAACAGCAGCTACACGACCAACATCAGCAGCCTCGATCCTGCCCCGCTGCGACGACTCGACCACCTCGTCGTCAATATACGTAGTTATGAATGTATGTATTTGGTATATGGATAGTATATATGCAATGAATACATGGATTCATACATATTATTGTATTTGTATTCATATATAAGTTAGTTTAATGTATGTATGTATTTAATATATTTGTATGGGTATATACTAATCTGTATATGTATAAGTATATTACTTAGTGTCAATATGTATATGTATATGTATATGTATATGTATGTTATGTATTAAATTAATGTTAAAACGTACGTATATATGTATACGTATATATTTAATATAAATTGGTATCTATAACTACGTATACTAGTACAATTTAAATTAGTATATGTATAATTATTTATTTTATTAATATTTAACATGTATAAATTTTAGTATAAATATTTCTTAGTATATATATGTTAATGTATATAGTGTATTTTTACTTAGTGAAGATAGATATATATATATATATATATATATATATATATATATATATATATATATATATATATATTGCGTATTTCTCTATTTTTCTATATATGTATATTAAAATGTATTTATTATAAATACGTATTAAATATATATGGTATTAATTTAACTATATACATATAATATATGTTAATGTGTGTATTTTGGTATAAATATGTGTACCTATATATATATACGTGTATAAACATATTTTGGTATGTAAATATATATAGTGTATATATAAAACTGTATTGATATATATACATATACTTGTAAAACATATTTTTACTATATGTAAACAAATGTATCATATATATATATTTGGGGATATAAAATGTATATATAAACACATATTTGGTATATGTATTGATTGGTATGGTAATAATGTACATATTTAATAGGTGTACATTATTCAATATGATGAGTATTTATATATATGTATTGTAAGTATTAATGATAATTAATAATATGTGTATTTATATACGTATCCCTACTAGATAACCCTAGCTGACTAGTGCCCTGCCTGACATGGCCCTGAGGTCAGTATTTTAGACTGTGTTAGTGTAGCATCTGATGCAAATATGGTTTTGCTTGTAATATGTTTATAGGACTGTTGGTTTACCCAGGGGACACTCTGGAACAGGACATCAATAATTACCAGCTAAGGACCCAAGGCAAGTACATTCTCTGATTAGTTTCTAATTTATGATATCTCCTATGTTCACTGTATCTAGTGTAAATATCCATGTTCTTGACACATTGGTTACACGGATTGGTATACACGGATCTCGTCATGAGATGTTATTCCTTATTCATGGTGTAGCTTGTACAAGACTTGTTTTCCTTGTTATCTTGTGCATGTACAGACACTGATTCCCGGGGAGATTTGCTACCTTCCTAGGGAATCCCGTGCCATAGCGTACCATGATTGGATCTACTATACCAGTCGGGGTGGGGAGTATTTTAGTATAGATATGTGATCATACCCAACTTTTCATGCATCATAGCTCACCCCACGTCTCACGTCGGGTGCGGCCTGACCATCTCAGTGCCTCATAGCTGTTACGTGTGATTAGCCTGACCTCTACATGCATCATAGCTAACCAACGGTTAGCCTGACCTTCGTGAATCATAGCTAATCACATGTAACCAGCCTGATCAAGATCCCAAGCCGATCACATGTTAAAGCTAGTACTCACACACTTAGTCATAGGATTCTTGCTCATTGACATATTGTTCATTTCCTGCATTTACTTACAGTATTTTCAGTATTTCTTTCTTGTATATTTCTCGTACCTATACATGCATCTTGAATATTTCCGTCTAGAACTGCTACAGAGTTTATGTCATTTATATAGAACTGCTAATTAGAGATGTACTTTGCTCCTTCCTGACTGGAAATATTTTTTCCAGACTGTGACCTTAGTAGACTGGTTTCCGACACACTTGGGGAATTGGATGTTACTGATTACAGGTATGATTATTGTGTCATTAGACTTGTGTTATATTCTTTTATTTCTTCATTTCCTATCGTGCTGTAGTTGTGATTGAGTAATTCTAGATTTATTTTATGATATCCACGTCTCCTTATGGAGTTGGATACTAGCGTGAGATTGTTTAGATAGTACTTGACCTAGACAGCGTTCTACCGCCGATGCTGCGGCGTAGGCTGGACGTACCCACGCTCTCGTGCCCCTAAACCGGGTGCGGGTCGTGACACGTTTTTAGTGGTGGCCCATGCAGGTCAGACTTCGCGAGTTGTGCGATGTCGTAGTAGTGTGGCATCCTTGTTATACTACTGCGTGCCTGTGATAGGATCTAGGACATAGGATACTAGGATGAGAGAGAATACTCAATCACAATTTATTTGAAAGATTTCCTGGGATGACCCCATGAGAATCTTATTATAATCTCTAATTTAATTCCTTCGCCCTTGTTTCCGTCCGTCCTCACTCGTTGATATTGAGTTGATTCTTGTTGACCAGTTGTTAACTTTAATTCCTGGTATCGTTGTTGAGTTGATTTCAAATTGAGATGAATTTTACGGACTAGAATTTATGGTATCATCTGATGACATATATTGATGAGGACAGTGAGAAAGGTAAACGTCTACCTTGGTTATGGAACCTAGAGTTTATCGCAGCCATATTAGCTGTCGTGATGAGAACGTAGGAACCTAACTTGGATGTACATACTTTAGTTATGAGATTTAGAGTTTCTCGCAGCCATACCGGTTGGCGTGGCGAGGATTCTAGATGGCATGATTATAGGGTTGCATACCTTAGTTACGGAACCTGTCGTTTATCGCATCTATGCTTACTGGCGTGGCGAGGATTCTGAGTGTCATGATTTCGGATAGACGTGTATGATTATCAGGTTGTATCTTAAATTGGTTCTTAAAATATTATCTCAAGACTTATCTATTTTTGTTATTCCAGGACTTTGTTCCATCGCTTCTTTCTTTACTAGCAGTAAAGATACCTTCTGTCCTCAATTCAGTCTTTGAGCTCCTATTCCTTGAGGATTCCTTGTTAAGTATGATAATTAGTGACTTGTAATTTTGGTTGTGTCTTGTATTGGTATTGACTGAGTGTTGCTTGTGAGTTGTAAGTGTTTCCTAGTTGGACATGTGAGCAGTAGGTTTTAATCTAGAGTTAGCCATTAGCATAGTACCTTGTACCAATGGTCCTGGGACAAGTGTCATTAAAGTAGAAGGAGAGCATAAAGTATCAGTGATAGTTCTCAGAGTTAGTATCAGAGCCAATTACCCGTCCTGGATAATCATGATTATGTAATTGAGTGATCTATGTAAACGATTAAGTATCCAGGAATTGTGTTAAGGTTTTATGGAGCATGATGTCCAATTTGATGATTGATATCGGGCGTGTTAAAGGTAAGGAATTGTATATGCATAAAAGAGTTAATGGACTGTCATGAGAAAAGAAACATCGGAAGTGGTAATGAAGATGGTGAAGCGTATCACAAATCAGTTTAACAGACTGAAAAAGTTAAAGGGGAATACCTATACATCAATCGAGATGAGGAACCATACACATACCCATGAGAGTAAAGAAACATAAGTGTTATAGAGGATACAGGTGATCATGAGTTCTAATGAGCTTGATGAGATAATCCATTAATGCAGCTAGTGATATAATACCAAGAGTGCTAATAATTCTATATCGAGGATTAGTCGAGAATAACGTTAATAACAGTAAGCACTCTGTGTGATGATAATTAAATGATATACCAGTTTACATAAATTGAAATCATGAAAGAAAACACAGTTGATGATAACTTTGATCATTGGAGGTAATAGTACAAGTGATTCAGGCAGTACAATTTTAGTATATAATTATAGACACTAGATGCATTGAGTGCACCTTGAGTATCAGAGACCGTGAGCACTGATATGTACATTGTGGAGTTATAAATTAAAAGGTGGAAATAAGATTTTATTTTTAGAATAATTGAGGAGTTGAGATTACGTCATTAAATTATTGAGGATTTTAAATATGAATTCAAGGCTACAAAGATTTTAGAAGTGATTAAATTTTTCGATGTTGAGTATCAAATTGTGAGGAAGTATATACAATTCATTTTGTTGATCGAGAAGTTAAACCTTGACGATTAGTTTGAGGATTAATTTTATGGTAGATGAGAGATATGAATATTAATATATGATTAGATGATATACATGTGTAAGGATCTGATAACTTGAGTAGGATTGAGATGGCACCGCAGACTGACTTGGGTGTCCATCTAGAGTTGTATTAGAAAGGGCTTAGCACTTAGTATGGTGTTGCACTTGACGTATATTTGAGTAATAAGAATAGTATGAATAATTGTAGTAGGAACAGGAACTGGCAGAGAGTGTGGTACTAAAGAGATAGAGGTATCAAACTTAGATGCATTATTGAACCATGGTTATATTATAGGTTCTTGGTATCAGATTTTGGTATTAAGAGACTTGTGTGTGCAATATTGATACATTCATGGATCTTGGTACCAGTATACAGGAATATGAATTAGTTAGTGAATTGCTAGAGTTAAGTGTATGTTAGAGATAGGAAATACTGCAGGTAATGTGTTAGCAGGTTCTGTTCTTTCCTTCATTCTGTTCCTATCTATTTGATTGATTGACTGATACCTTAGTACCGTAGCTTGTATGCATGATTCTTGTTATAATGTAGTTAGTAGTACTCCTGATACAGAGACTACAATACCATAACAAAAGACACCATGACCGTACATATTCCCTTTAGGTTGCATGTTGTATGATTATAGGACAGATTTTTAGACCAGGATTTTTGGGGTTTGACCATGACGAAGATCTATGACAAGGTTATGACTTGACAAAGGGATAAGATGATTCAAAATTCAAGGATAAGCATTTATTAAATAAAGAGTTAATGAGTTAATATAACAGAATTGATGGAACATTGATCTTTCGAAGATCGAGGTATGATTGAAAATTGAGGATAAACATTAATTTAAATAAAGGATTAAAAATTTAACATGGCAGAATTGATGATTTATTAATTTCAGGAAGATTGATTATGATATATTGGAAATTTGAGGAAAATTGGGAAAATTATCATTATATATACTTGATTGCAATACAGTAATTTAAATTTTATTATTGCGGACGTTGCATTTGAAGGATCCATAAGTGTCGTATTATTAAGTATTTTGAGGAAAAAGAAAACTGAAGAATCAGATCGTTGATGGATTATTGTTTGGATTCAGATTTTTGGGACGAGAATCAATACATTGATTGAAATTAAATTTGAGGAACAGATATCAAATTCCGAGTATAAAATTTTTATTTAAATTCGTGGGAATTGTGAGGAGATGGAATCTGATTTTTATTTTGAGAATAATTCAGAAATTTTTGAAAATTGCGAAACAACAAGGCGGATTATTTCAGGATTTTGTGGGTTGTTAAATTTTACTATTTTTGGAAATAATAATGTGTATGATTAAATACTACTATGAGGATTTTAAATTTTGAGGACGAAATTATTTTAAGGTGGGTAGACTTGTCACCACCACGTTCCGAAAACAGGGGTATTTTCGACTTTTTACAATAACTAATATTATTGTAGTTACAATTTAGTAATTTCGTGATAGGTATATTAATTTAAATAAATATGTGAGGTATGTAATTAAATATAGTAATTATATACAATGTTCAATTGTATTGTGCTGGTAGACTTGACCAAGAAGTCAGTAGGTGAACACCTGTCCGAATTGTGGGATTCGATATTTTAATTGTTTATTTTAGAATTTAATTCTTGGAGGTAATAATTAATTACTGTATTTTATTTAATACTTGGCGCATTGCCTTTGCTTCGATATTTGGAGCGCTACCCTGACTTTTGTCTTCCAACAAATTTTACCATCTTGCCCTAGACGTGCCCGTCTTCAATTCTGCTATTTTTACAACTCATAATTGTGCTCTCTGTACATTATTTCTGGCCGCACAAAAATCGTCACGGACGTTATTTAATAAATCTCTATTTTGTATCGTTGTGCGTTCCAATCGAAAATTGAAGGCAATCTTGACCTATTTTTCGTGCGGCCCAAATTAGGGTAATATTCTGTTCTGAGTCTTCTTCATTATTGGTATTGATGACTTGACCTGATTTTGATCCCATGTACTCCTAATTAATTATTGAACACAACTTGTATTTATTTCTAATTAATTTGAGGATACCATTTTATCTGATTCCGTAAATCCCAAATTAATTCCAGTGCCCTGCTAATTGAGCCCGTACCAGTCTTACAGTGCCCCCTGACCCTACAAAACACCGGACCCCGAATCGTCCGCCAAATTTTTGTCATTTTATGTGTTTGTGCAAATTCTCGAATTTAAGGGGGCTAATTTGCAAATTTGCAGTTTTGGTGTAAACACCAATTTGTTTAAACCAATGAGGAATCCTTAATATTTTTATCACCCTCATCCCCACATGAACATTCTTCATGTCCAATCTGGACCACTCATTTAAAGTGGGTCCATCCTCACCATTAGATTCACACACCCTCTCACCCTTTTTACTATTTAATGTCACATCAACCCATTTTCCTAGAAAACCCTAATCCCCAAGCAAGCCCCCACCTCCTCACAAGCCTCCATCCTCTCCAACGTAGGAAGAAATTCTTCTTCCTTTCTTCTTCTCATTTCTTCTTCTTCTCCTTCCTCTCTTCCTCTTCTCTTTCTTTTATTTTTTGAATTTGAATTCATAAGGGAGGGGGGGAACACTGTTCACCCCCCACAGTTCCTGTTTACCCCCACATTAAGTACCCGGCAGCCCCCTGTCTCTCCGACCTCCGGCGTACTCCGACGTTCAGCCCGGCCTTCAGTCCGGCGGCCCCTCCACTGCCCTTCACCAACCCGCACGGCCTGCTCCTCCCTCCATCTCCCCCGCACGATCAACCCTCTGGCCTACAGCCAACTCCCCATTCCCTCTGCTGCAGCCCGACGACGAACCCCCGACCTTCCCATCGACTCTCCGGCGGCCAACTGCACCGCTGCTCCCCCTCCCTGCTGTGTTCATCCATCCTCTCCGGCAAGTCCCGCCGAACTACCACCACCTACATCTACACCACCACCACCACCTCCATCATCTCCTAGTCACCACCACCGCCAACAGATACTCCGGCCCCCTGCTGCTGCCCGCACTTACTGTTCCTCCGGCAGCCATTGCCCCGTTGGCCTGCTCCTTCCCTCACACCACGACCCGGATGGATCTTGACTCCCTGCTCGCAACTCCGATGCTGCAGTCTCCGGTCATCCTCCCTCAACTCCCCTGAGCTCCCTCCCGCAGCCACGACTCCCTGCTCCGGCCATCTCTTCCTCAACAGCAGCTACACGACCAACATCAGCAGCCTCGATCCCGCCCCGCTGCGACGACTCGACCACCTCGTCGTCGTGCGCAGGTATAGTTATCCCCGTATATATACGTAGTTATGAATGTATGTATTTGGTATATGGATAGTATATATGCAATGAATACATGGATTCATACATATTATTGTATTTGTATTCATATATAAGTTAGTTTAATGTATGTATGTATTTAATATATTTGTATGGGTATATACTAATCTGTATATGTATAAGTATATTACTTAGTGTCAATATGTATATGTATATGTATGTTATGTATTAAATTAATGTTAAAACGTACGTATATATGTATACGTATATATTTAATATAAATTGGTATCTATAACTACGTATACTAGTACAATTTAAATTAGTATATGTATAATTATTTATTTTATTAATATTTAACATGTATAAATTCTAGTATAAATATTTCTTAGTATATATATGTTAATGTATATAGTGTATTTTTACTTAGTGAAGATAGATATATATATAGATATATATATATATATATATATATATTGCGTATTTTCTCTATTTTTCTATATATGTATATTAAAATGTATTTATTATAAATACGTATTAAATATATATGGTATTAATTTAACTGTATACATATAATATATGTTAATGTGTGTATTTTGGTATAAATATGTGTACCTATATATATATACGTGTATAAACATATTTTGGTATGTAAATATATATAGTGTATATATAAAACTGTATTGATATATATACATATACTTGTAAAACATATTTTTACTATATGTAAACAAATGTATCATATATATATATTTGGGGATATAAAATGTATATATAAACACGTATTTGGTATATGTATTGATTGGTATGGTAATAATGTACATATTTAATAGGTGTACATTATTCAATATGATGAGTATTTATATATATGTATTGTAAGTATTAATGATAATTAATAATATGTGTATTTATATACGTATCCCTACTAGATAACCCTAGCTGACTAGTGCCCTGCCTGACATGGCCCTGAGGCCAGTATTTTAGACTGTGTTAGTGTAGCATCTGATGCAAATGTGGTTTTGCTTGTGATATGTTTATAGGACTGTTGGTTTACCCAGGGGACACTCTGGAACAGGACATCAATAATTACCAGCTAAGGACCCAAGGCAAGTACATTCTCTGATTAGTTTCTAATTTATGATATCTCCTATGTTCACTGTATCTAGTGTAAATATCCATGTTCTTGACACATTGGTTACACGGATTGGTATACACGGATCTCGTCATGAGATGTTATTCCTTATTCATGGTGTAGCTTGTACAAGACTTGTTTTCCTTGTTATCTTGTGCATGTACAGACACTGATTCCCGAGGAGATTTGCTACCTTCCTAGGGAATCCCGTGCCATAGCGTACCATGATTGGATCTACTATACCAGTCGGGGGTGGGGAGTATTTTAGTATAGATATGTGATCATACCCAACTTTTCATGCATCATAGCTCACCCCACGTCTCACGTCGGGTGCGGCCTAACCATCTCAGTGCCTCATAGCTGTTACGTGTGATTAGCCTGACCTCTACATGCATCATAGCTAACCAACGGTTAGCCTGACCTTCGTGAATCATAGCTAATCACATGTAACCAGCCTGATCAAGATCCCAAGCCGATCATATGTTAAAGCTAGTACTCACCCACTTAGTCATAGGATTCTTGCTCATTGATATATTGTTCATTTCCTGCATTTACTTACAGTATTTCCAGTATTTCTTTTTTGTATATTTCTCGTACCTATACATGCATCTTGAATATTTCCATCTAGAACTGCTACAGAGTTTATATCATTTATATAGAACTGCTAATTAGAGATGTACTTTGCTCCTTCCTGACTGGAAATATTTTTTCCAGACTGTGACCTTAGTAGACTGGTTTCCAACACACTTGGGGAATTGGATGTTACTGATTGCAGGTATGATTATTGTGTCATTAGACTTGTGTTGTATTCTTTTATTTCTTCATTTCCTATCGTGCTGTAGTTGTGATTGAGTAATTCTAGATTTATTTTATGATATCCACGTTTCCTTATGGAGTTGGATACTAGCGTGAGATTGTTTAGATAGTACTTGACCTAGACAGTGTTCTACCGCCGATGCTGCGGCGTAGGCTGGACGTACCCACGCTCTCGTGCCCCTAAACCGGGTGCGGGTCGTGACATGAACAGTGGGTACGTCCAGCCTACGTCGCAGCATCGACGGAAGAACGCTATCTCGGTCAATACACTATCTAATCAATCTCACAAGAATATCTAACTCCATAAGGAGACACAGATATCACAATATAATCTGAAAATACTCAATCACATAACGAAAGCACGATAAGATATCGAAGAAAATAAACGAAATACAAGACAAGTCTAAACAACAATAATAGTCTAACTTGCAATCAATAACATCCAAATCTCCAAGTATGCCGGAAATAAGTCCTCTAAGTCACAGTCTGGAAAAATATTTCTAGTCAGGATGGAGTAAAGTACAAGTACTAACAACAGTTCCATGTATATTGACAAAACTATAATACAGTGTAAAGAAATACAAGATAGATATAATACTGGAAATAAGAATACTAGTAAGTATGAAATACTGAAAATAGAAATACTGGAGCATATGTCATATTAATGGTACAACTAGCAATAAACAAGAATACAAGTGCATGCTAGAATAATGAACTGGAATATAAGTGAATGCTTGAACAATAACTAGAGCATAAGAAAATTCTGGATCAATAAACTAGAGATACATGTAAAGAATATCTAGCAAAGTGTGTAAAACATTAGCATACCATGTTATCGGCTTGGGACTGATCAGGCTTGCTATGTATGATTAGCTATGATTCATGTAAGGTCAGGCTAAACATCCAGTTAGCTATGAAGTGAGCAATAGTCAGGCTAATCATACATAACAGGCTATGAGGCATGTAATGGTTAGGCTGTACCGACGTGAGGTATGGGTAAGCTATGATTCATGTAGAGTTGTGTATGATCAGATAATCTACTAATATTTCTCCATCCCCAGCAACTATGATGGATCCCAATTACGACTCCTCATGATCGGTCTCGATGATGTCAACTCGTATATACATAGTGTCAGAATCATGTACGCTATACAACTAAAATCATAGAGATAATCAACATAATCAAAACTATCAGAGAATATACTCGTCTGTGGTCCTCTGTTGGAAATACCAATGTCCAATTTTTGAATCTTGTCTGAACAATCCAACAATCCTATAGATATTATTTAATAATAGTACAACATCAGTTATTACACTAACACACAATCATAAATACACTGAACTCAGAGACTACGCTAGGTATGACACTAGTCAACTAACAGGGCCAAGTGTGTATCTAACTTTATGGGTGTCTTCAAATGTTGTGCAATTAGACAGTCAAGCACTAACATATGTCTTGCCAGTACGTAAGTGTACACAAGGCAGTCAACTCACAATATTTAGGGTCACATGGTCAATGCAATTATACCGGAAAGTCCATAGTTAATACTTATTGTCATAAGCAACTACGTATATATATATATATATATATATATATATATATATATTATAGTCATAAATATTACTAGTATTTAATTACTTATATATATATATATCCATATATTCATATATATATCAAACTAATATTATATGCATACGCACACATACGTACGAGCACACTAATCATTAGGTTCACCGGCACGGGTCTGAAATCAACCAACTAAACCTGTCATGAAGTAATATGTTAAACCCTATACTATTCACATATGCACACATATAAAATTATGAAGGAGGGCAGTCGAAACTTGGCGTGTATGCACGGGGTCGACGATGATGACGATGACGACGATAATGATGATGATGTTGATGATGGTGGTGATGGTGATGGTGATGGTGATAGTGATGGTGATGGTGATGGTGATGGTGATGGTGATGATGATGATGATGATGATGGTGATAAAGGTGATAATATTGGTGATGATAATGATGATGATGATGAAGGTGATGATGATGATGATGGTGATGATGATGATGATGATGAAGGTGATAATGATAGTGATAATAAAGATAATAATGGTGATAATGAAGGTGATAAACAGGTCGATGCTGCCAGAGAAGAGGCTCGGCAGCGAGGAGTCCGGTAACGACGAGGGGAACTGCTCGGCCGTGGGTTGGTGGTTTAGTGGGTGGTCAAGTCGACTGTACTCAGTCAAGGAGGGGGAGAACGTGGAGTCGAGAAAGAAACTGGGGATGGTGGTGGTGGCTGTGTCGAGACAGTGGTGTTGGTACGGGTAGTCCAGGTTGCTGTGTCGACTCCGACGTGGCTGGCCGATGATGGCTGATGAAGGAGGTGCTGTCGGCTCAGTCCCGTCGGGATGATCGATGAGGGGAGTACAGGCGGGTCATAGGAAGTCGTGAAGGAAGGAGACGACAGCACAGTCAGGTTAAGGAGGGGAACTCGGGTGGATGCGGTTTAGGCGGATCAAAAGAAAGGAGACGGGTGGTCTGGTCGAGTCGTCAGTGTGAATCCGATGAGGTGGTGATCGGGTCCAGTGGGTTCAGCTTCTTGGGGAGATGACCAAAACGGGGCTGCTCCGACGGTGAGTTAAGAAGGAGATGATGAACAGGATGCACGTTGTTGAGGCTCGGCTGACAGGGCAGAGATGGCCGGGGAAGAGGCCAGAGTTGGAGGTCAGGATGGCTGTGGTTAGGGTTCAATTTAGGGTTTGATGTGGGATGTTGAAGATGATTTAAATTATAATGGAGAGAGGAGAGTTACATAAGGGAGGGGAGGGTGTTGACTACCTGGGGATTAGGGCCGGTTTGGCACTCCTTGGGATGGGGTTTGCATTGGGAGAGGGGTTAGTGTATATATATATAATGGTGTGTGTGGTGAGGATGGCTCCATTTTAAATGGATTGCCTAGATTAATCATGAGGGAGAGAGTATAAACAAAAAAGGAAGAGAGGGAGAGAGAGAGGATGGTCAAAGGGAGAGGGAAGTGATTTCTTCATGTGCTTGACCAATAGGATGGTGACACATCATTGAATATTTATAAATAAGTCCCCAACAATTGGAAAATTGCACAGAAAGTGGGTTTTTGGATTGGATGGGGCAAAATACCATGTTTGGTGTGATATAGTGGCTAAAAAGGGTGTGTGGTATTTAGTATGAGTCATGAGGGTATAAATGGGGGTTTGGTTTGGTATTGGGTCTAGTTTTGGGTCAAGTTGGGTCCTTATATCAATTTAATTAAAATTAATGTAAAGGGTGTTCTAAAATAAATTGGAAGTACATGGGATTAAAATTAGGTGGAACACAAGTGTCATGGACGTAGAAGACTCAGAATAGAAAATTGTCATAATTTGGGTTGCACAAAATGGGTCAAATTGTGTCTCCAATTTCTATTGGAACGTACAAAGATACAAAGTCGGATATATTTAGAATTAAAAATAAAGGTCCACGACAAATATTGTGCGACTAAAATGAAGCACAAGAGAGCATATATATAAGTTACACAAAGGTCTGAATGGAAGAATGACACATCTAGGACAAGGGTGTCAAATTTATTGGAAGACAAAAGCTAGTGTAGCGCTCCAATTATCGAAGCAACGGTAAGGCACAACAATCAAATAAAATTATAATAAGAAATATAATCCCCAATAGATAAATCCCAAAAATACTAATTAAATCCATAATCCTATAATTTGGTCAAGGGTTCATCCAGTAGGCTTCTAGGTCTAGTCTACTAACTAATGCATTAAAGAACACTATATATATATACACATATCATGCAATTATTTAAAATAAATACAAACAATACTTATAATAAATAAAATATCAAAATTACCCCTATTTCAGAATGTGGTAGTGACATATTGGTTGTTTGTTATAGATTAGGTTCTTAAGGTTGTATTTTGTTCTAGGTTGGTGGTTTGGTATTTCTGAGGATTTCTCCAACACGAGGCACAATTCGTTTCGGTGGGGGCGGAAAGCTTAGTCCGCGATTCATCAGACCTTTCACTATTCTCGAGAGGGTCGGTGTAGCTGTATATAGAGTAGACTTATCACCTGTATTGGAGGAAGTGTACAACGTGTTTCACGTGTCACAGTTGAGACGGTACGTGGCTGATCCTAGTCACGTATTGGATCACTCAGAGATAGAGGTGGACCCTACTCTTAGCTTTCCTGAACAGCCAATTGAGTTTCTGGATCGAAGAGAGAAGGTGTTGAGGAACCAGACTATTTTTTTGGCCGCATCGCATGGAGGCATCACTCTCCGGGAGAGTCTACCTGGGAGAGAGAGGATAAAATGCGAGAGCATTACCCATATTTATTTTTGCCTTTAGGTATGTTCTTTCTTAGTTATATTTTGTTCTTTCTTTTTTGTTCTTTTTATTTTTTGAGGGTAGTTATTCTCTTTGAATTTTGAGGATGAAATTATTTTAAGGAGGGTAGACTTGTTACTACCATATTTTCTAGGAGAGGGTATTTTGGTCATTTCATAATTAATTAAATATTATACATGTTGAATAATTATTTATTTATTATTAGATGCTAGTTTATTATTTTAGACTTGTGTTAGTGGACCTAACTAGTTTAGTTTAGACCATGGACCAATATTTATTAGTTAGAATTGAGCCCAATTAGAAGCCCATTCATCAGGAGGATGATTGATTTAATTAAACTATTAGACTAGAACCTTTCCTCCTTAATTATTTCTTCATGAGAGACCCCAAGGGATATGATGGACATTACATAGTAGCTTGAGGGAGGGTCAAAGGGGGCTGGCCTATATAAAAGAGGGAGAAAAGTTTCTCTCTCCTCTTTTTATTTCAAATCTAGATCTAGAATTTTCCTCAACCAAATTTTTTTATTTTCACATCAATTTTCTACCAAAATTCTTCCCAATTCTTTCCCAAATCACCATTGGAGACTAGTAGAGCAAGGATCTAGAAAGAGTAAGTAAGGATCTACAAAGAGGAGCAAAGATCTACAAGTTGAAGGCCAATTTCATCAAAATTGGAGGTTGTATTGGGAATCTATCTCCCAATAGGTACAATTTATTTATTTTCTCTTTAATTAGGTTTTAAATCTGAGATTTAACTATAAGAAACTACCCCATATACATAGGCTACCCATAGGAATTGGAATTAGGTTCATAGGGGAGGCCTATTGAGAAAGTTATGGTGTGTTTTGTGTCAATTTTAGGAAAATTCTGAGATTGACACATATTACGGTTATCAATTGATCAATTAGACCAAATTGACATATGTTGGCTTGTTTGTGGCTAGTGTTGTATCCACAATTAGATACGTATAGATCATATCCTAACAATTTGATGATACGTGTTGATTTGGGAGTTTTTTCTCCTACATGGGGCTTTGTGCATGTTATATTTTGACACGAACACGTAGATATAAATTTTTCTCTTCGTATTGTTCATAAATTATAATTTAGACTTGCTCGTGTCCTTCGGGGTACGTTTGGTTGTGTGATGGACTCATATTACAAGCGTATCATAGATCTAGTGTGATACATGTGCGATGTACTCCACGTATTTGTTGTGTTGCATTTCAAGATCCAATGTGCATTGTTCATAGCTATTAGTATATTAATTAATTATCATAGCATTATGTGTGTGTGTGTATATATATATATATATATATATATATTAAGTTATATATATGTGAGTTATAGATACATACTATATACATATATATCTATGTTGTTGGTGAGGTATATATATATATATATTCATGGAGAGTGTATGTATTTATATTGTATCATATAGTTATGTATGTATAGTTATGTGGTTGTGTTATATATATATATATATATATATATATATATATATATATATATATATATATATTGATATCTATGCATATCTATATGTTCATATGAATATATATATATATATATATATATATATATATATATATATATATATATATATACATGTTAGTGTAGACATATGTATGTGTAAGTGTATATAAATATATATACATATAGAGATACTAGTGAGAGTTTATATATTTAGGGGGTGTACTTTTGTGTGTTGTTTGTGTGTGGAGTTGGGGAGGGGGATCGGAAACCCCCAAACAGCTAGCTAAGCAGTAATCGGGGTAGTAAGTAACACCAACAGAATCTAGACAGTGGCAGCAGCAGTATTCATTGCAGTTTAGCAATTGCAGCAGCGAGCTTCACCAGCAGTAAGCTCGAGCAGATACAGAGCCGAGCATCAACAACAGATGTCGTGCCAAGCAAAAGTAGCAGGTGTAGAGCCTCGAGGCATCGAGCAGTGAAAAGTAACTGCAACAGCAACAATTACGTTATGCAGCAGAGTTTTCATTATGTTGCAGCTAGGTAAGCTATTGGTTAGGTAGTGTATGATTAAGCTCTCTAGTTATTTTTATTAATAGTTTGTGAATAGATAGTTAGTTATCTATATTTAGATACTTGTTGATTAGTTAGTAGTGTCTAGTTTAGTTAGTATCTATTTATCCACATCTCTTATGTGTATCTCTAAGTTATATATATGAATGTATGTATATATATGTATATGTATATGTATTAGTTTGTATTGGTACTAGTATATACTAATAGTTGGTATGAGTACATACTAGAAGTTTATATTAGATTAATATATAGATATTAGTGTATAGTAGTGGGGTAGTTAACTATATACTATAGTAGCATTACCTAGAGACACCAAGGTAAGTATCAAGGTATTGAGGATACTCAAGGTATTTGGATTCAAGTATCAAGGTGGGGTTTAGTGGTGCGATATCGAGTAGGTTCAAAGCAAAGATATCTATTTAGTAATTGTAATTTGGATTAGTATATATATTATTAATTGAATATGCTTATATGCTATTTTCATCTCTTGTTTGTATATCTTGAAATACGGTATCTTAGAATCCTAGTTTAGCTTGTTTGGCCTAGATTCTTAGTATATGGACCCAATATCCTTTAGATAGACTCCTACAATATATAAATAGGTAGTTTGACCAAGTTTGACTGGTTTAACATAGAGTTGACCTAGTTTGACTATTTTGACTTAGAAATGGCTTTATGACCTAGAAGTTGACTAGTTTAACTTATTTTCATTCTCGAAACCTTGTATTGATATTATATTCCATATCTAGGTATTTGAGGTACCATACCAGACATCTGTGATACTATTTACCGGAATTCAGGATAAGTATATTCTCTGATAGTTTCTTATTTATGATATCCTCTATGTTCATTGTATCTAGTGTAGATATGCTTGATTTTTTGACACGATGGATATACGGATTAGTATATTCGAATCTCGTCATGAGATATTATTCCTTGGTATATATGGTGTATCTTGTGTAAGCCTTGTTTTCTTATTTTTTGTACATGTACAAACACTGATTCTCGGGGAGACTAGCTACCTTCCTAGAGAATCCCATGCCATAGCGTACCATGGTTGGATCCCCTATAGCAGTCGCGGGTAGAAAGTATTTTAGTGTAGATATGTGATCATACCCTCCTTGTCCATGTTTTATTCCTTGTGAGTGTTAGTCATTCACCGTACGTATGACTAGCCAGGCTGTTATCCTTGTGCAAGTTTTTTGTGCTAGTTTCCAAGCCGATCACATGTTATAGCTAGTACTCACTCACTTAGTCATTAGTATTCTTATTTATTGCCATATTGTTTATTCTTGTATTTATTCCAGTATTTTCTTTATTGTATATCTCTCATATATATTATTGTATCTTGTATATTCACATCTATTTATTGTTATATAGTTTATATCATTGATTAGAATTGCTCTTAGAGATGTACTCTGCTCCTTTCTTGACTGGATATATTTTTCCAGATGATACTGAGGAGTGGTACCCTACTCATTATGGGCCTCAGGATGTTGTGGGCTTAGTGCCAGAGACCCTAGCTCAGGAAAGACTCATCCCGACTGAGACATACGACCCGGGACTTATAGTATTAATTATTCTCTTGTACTGGATTTGTCTCCAGTATACTGTTTAGTATTTTTCTCAGACTTATTGATGTTATTATTTTGAGTTATGAGTTGTATTGTGACTATTCTATTCTGTTATCATATTCGTGCTTATTTCTATCTTAGATCTGTGATTGAGTATATTGAAATTATTGGTAGTTTTTTATATTATTAGATAGATTACCCAAATAATGTTCTACCGCCGATTCTGCAGTGCAGACTGGGCGTTGTTCCTGACTTGTATTCCTACACCCGATGCGGATCATGACAACTATTTTATAGTTTTTATCAATATAATTAAAATTGCTGTTAGTGTTTGTGCTTCGCTCTAATCCTGACTGGATAATATTTTTTTAGAGGATCTTGAAGATTTCTTTCCTACCCATTATGGTCCAGGAGTAGATAGTGATTGCATCATGGAGATCCAGAGGAGCCACTCCACATAGTGGAGAAATCACCAACGTTGTTTAGACAACATTTAGCCCAGTTTAATTATGTATTGGAATGTTCTAAACTTGAGACTTAGTTGTATTAAGTTGAGACCTTATCTATGTTGAGATAGCTATATTCTAGACTTATTGTTATTATTTTGAGTTGTGTTTTAGACTTATGTTGGAACTTCTTCATATCATTTTCACATCCTATCGTGCAACTTATCTTCTTTATAGTTTTTATGATTGAGTACCTTATGAATTAATGATCATATGCATGTTCGTTGTCCTCCTTATGAAGTTGAGATCATTGCCAGGTTATTTGTGAGTTGTGTTAGTATTTTTGAGACCTAGACAATGTTCTACCGTCGATGCTGTGGCGTAGGCTGGACGTACCCTCAACTCATGCCCAAATTTTAGATGCGGGTCATGGCCTATTTTAGTGATGGCCCATGCAGGTCTAAAAGAGTAATATTAGGTCATAACTAGTACAGTATCATAGTATTGCTCAAACATAGTATACTATTATGAGCATGAGATAAGGTATAGATGAGAATGCTTAATGGCAACTAAAAATTTCTAATTTTATTTTTGCTATTCTGAATGATTGCTTCTTTTAAATTTTACTGTCCTTCTTTGATGATATCGTATCTTTTGCCTTAAGTAATTTCTTCTTGTTTCAATTGTCTTCAGGATGCCATCGAAGACTTGGTCGCTGAGATTGCGACCCGCAGCTTCCCAAAGGTCTGCCACCTCTGGACCTGCCATCCAGATAGCTGGAGTTGCTCCTCCTACTTAACCTATTAATGTAGGAGTTTTTACAGCTTTTGGGGATCCTCCTCGCCCACCTGTCCAGAGGGTTGTCCCGGCTGTTACGGAGGACCTTCCACCACCACAGGTTCTATTTCCAGGAGGTTTGCCTACTGACGGAGCAAAGATGTTCGCATTAATCTAGGGCATGATGGATTCTCAGAGGACGTCGACAGAGGCTCAGCAAGTTCAGGCTGAGGCGCAGAGGGTGCAGTCAGAGGCGCACCAAGCGTAGACTAAGATAAGGAGGGAGTGCATAGAGAATGCTCATCAGGTTGCTCTCCAGGTAGTGGAGAGAGTCGCACAGTAGCATCCTGGCCAACAGCAGCAGCAGAGGCCAGACACTATAGTAGACTTCAAGAGGATGATGTCTTAGGATTTCAAGGGTGTTGAAAGGATACTCTACGCCAATAAATGGCTGGAGGACATAGAGTGAAACTTGCACTTGGCTCAGATTCCAGAAAGTCTATAGGTCAAGGCAGTCGACAACCAGATGTTTGATATCGCGTTGACTTGGTATCGTACGGAGCTGCGACTTACTGCTAGAGGACTTATTTGAGAGACTTTCAAGGAGAATTTCAAGGAGAATATCTTTCCTGACGTGGCCCTAGGGGCCTTAGAGAGTCTGTTCTATAATTTGGTCCAAGGGAACATGTCGGTCGACGAGTACGCCGCAGAGTTTTGTTACTTGAGTAGTTTTGCACCGTCGATGATTCGGGACCTAGGAGATCGATCCCGAAAGTTCAGGAAGGGGCTGATGAGAGAGTTTAAGTCTCATATTTTTGGATGTCATACTTCTACCTTTCAGGGCATTCTAATGGATGCCCAGATTGCTAAAGATGATCTGGACCTCAGGCCCAAGAGAGGACACAACATTTTTGGATGAGGGAGTGGTAGCGCAGGACCGGCAAGCGTTTCCACTTTCAGCAGCAACAGAGGCCGTATCAGCACCAGCAACACCATGTATTATCTCAAGAATATATCCAGCAGCAGCCGCAGAGGCCAACACTGCCAGTTGTCCAGTGTGCTGCTGGAAGGCATGTCACCTCACTTTTTCAATTAAGGATAGTTTGGTAATTTTACATAGATATTTTATTTTATAATTTATTATATTAAATGTTGTGCATGTATAATTATTTATTTATTGTATTATTTATTTATTTTTAGTGTTAGATTTATTTTGTCTTGTGTAGTGGACCTAACTAGTTAGTTTAGACCCATAGACCCAATATTTTATTAAGCCCATTCATTAGGAGAATGAATTAATTAGTGAAACCATTAGACTAGAACCTTCTCTCCTTAATTAATTTCTTTATGAGAGGCCCCAAGGGGTATTTTAGACTTTATATATTAGCTTGAGGGAGGGGGCAAGAGAGGCCTATATAAAGGGGATGAAAACTTTTTCTCTCTTCATTTTTATTCCAAATTTATATCTAGATTTTCCTTCAACCAAATTCCATCAAATCTCTACCAATTTCCACCCAAATTTTTTCTTATTCTTTATTGGTGGCTACTACAATAAGGATCTACAAGGAGCAAGCAAAGGTCTACAAGGAGGAGCAAGGATCTACAAGTTGGAGCCATTTTAGAGATTTTTTATTGGAAATCCATCTCCCAATAGGTATATTTCAGTTTTCTCTCTTTAATTAGATTCTAAATCTGAGATTTAACTATAAGAAACCACCCAACATACATAGGCGACCATTGGAATTGGTTTTAGGTTCATATGGGGCCTATGGAGGAAGTTATGTGTATTTTTGTGTCAATTTTGGGAGAATTTCGAGATTGGCAAATGTTGTATTTGTCAATTGGTCAATTAGACCAAATTGATATATATTTGATTATTTGTGGCTAGTGTCGTATCCATAATTGGATACGTGTAGGCCGTATCCCAATAATTTGGAAATACGGGTTGATTTATGGGTTTTTTTCTCTGACACGGAGCTTTGTGCATGTCATATTTTTACACGAACATGTAGTTGATTCTATTATGGTTCGTATGTTTCATAATTAGTATTCTAGACTTGCTCGTAACCTTCGGGGTGCGTTTGGTGGTATGGTGAAGTCGTATCGTAAGCGTATCATTAAATAGTGTAATACGGGTGCGGTGCACTCCACGTGTTTGTTTCATTATCCTTATCTCCATGTGTGCTTGTGTATATATATATGTATGATATATTATGTCATGTGTATATATATTTGAGTGTGTATTATATGATATATTATATATGTGTATACATATAGCTAAGTGTATCTATATCTAAGTTTAAGTGTATATATATATATATATATGTGTGTGTGTGTGTTTATGTGTTGTGCGTGAGTGTATATATATATATATATATATATATCTATAGGTGTTTGTGTGATTATATATATATATATATATATTTATATATGAGGGGTTTGATACCTATATATTGTATGAGCTATATAGAGTATATGTATCTATGTGTATGTTTATATCTATCTATGTATATAAGTGTATCTATATGTATTAATATATCTATGAGTGTTTTTATATATATATATATATATAAGTGATTATGTTATCTATACATATATGTATGTATGTAAGAGTGTATATATATATATATGCATATGGAGACTGATATATATAGAGAGATTGTTTATACATAGATTGGTATATATGTTCGTGTGTGTGTGTGTGTGTGTATATGAGAGAGAGAGAGAGAGGTGCGAGGCAGCAGCATTGCAGCAGTGAAGCGATGCAGCTAGCAGTACGCAGCAGCGCATCAGTAGCCAGCGCGTGCAGCGCAGTGCAGCAACAACTACAGGAAGCAACAGCACAATGCAGCACAGCGTGCTGCAGCAAACGCAGTGCTGCAGCAGTAGGGAGGCAGCGCCGCAGCAGCCTGCAACAACAGCGAGGCAGCTCGACGCAGAGTAGCAGCAACGCCGCAGCAATTGGAGTGTGTAGCGGTAGCAGCGATGCACTACAGCGAGCTTGCAGCGAGTGCGCAGCAGTCCGAGCACAACGCGTGCATGCAGTTGCAGTAGCATCCTGCAAGTAGCATATGCGCAGCGCCACAGCGGGTATTAACACAGCAAGCTGAGTCAGCAGCAGTGCAGTTTTAGTTTGTTCAGTTAGTTAGTATTAAGGTTAGTTAGTAGCTTGGTATTATAGTTAGTTATATACCTATTAGTCTATATATATATATATATATATATATATATATATATACTTTCTAGATATGTAGTATGTTAGTATGTACTATATGTATCTATGTAGTATGTGGGTATTAGTAGTAAGTTATTATTTAGGTATATGTATCTATGTATTGGTATGTATTATATGTTACTAGTTAATAGTTTTAATAGTTTAGTAATGTTAGTATAGTTTAGTATATGGGGGTTAACTATACATATTAGCTATATGTATTAGGATTTGAATTAAGGTATTGTGGGATACTCAAGGTTTTGGATAATGGGTTGGTTTAGTCTAGTTGGTTACTATAGTAGTAAGTTAGTTATATATGTTTGATTATGTAGATAGTTATATATGTAAACTAGTATATATATGTTATGATCGATAGTTAATAGTTGAAAAATATGTTAGTTTAGTTAGTGTACTGATTAGTATAGAGTTACTTATATATATGTATCTATATATTAGTAGATTATATATGTATTATAATTAGTATCTAAGTATTACTTTGATATATATATTATAGTACTTAGTATATATTGTTATAGTTAGTAGTTAGTAGTTAGTATTGGGGGATTAAATATGTATTAACTATATTTATGAGGTTTTGGGTCGATACTCAAGGTATTGGGTTTGAGTATCGGGATAGGTGTGAGGTAGTGCGATACGCATTGGTGCAAGGAAAAGGTATCCTAATTTTGTTGATTTGTTAAGTATTATGTGTATTGACTTATATATATATATCTAAATTAATATTTTTATATATTAAAACTTGCGTATCTTAGGATACGGTATTTTGTGTGGTTCTTAGTATCTTAGATTAGTTAGTATAGCTTAGTATCATAGTGCATTGACTTAGTATCCTAGTGTAGACTCATACATCCTAGAAATAGTCGGTTTGACTTAGAAATGGCTTTGTGACCTAGATGTTGACTAGTTTAACTTAAATTTATTCCAACACCTTGTATTAATGCAATATTCAATTATATGTGTGTGTAATACTAGTTGTGACACAGTTTGACATTCATTTCTTGGACGATAGGTGAGTACATTCTCTGATAGTTTTTATTATTTGATAATTACTATAATGCAAGTATTTAAAAATATTTTACATGACTCTTAACACATTGGTACACGGACTAGTATACACATGGATCCGTCATGGGATGTTATATATATTGTTCATTGCTTCTCGTGTTCTCAATGTTTAACTTAGACAATATTTTAATGTTCAATATTCAATGTTTAACTTAGATAATGTTCAATATTCAATGTTCAGTGTTCAGTGTTCAATGTTCAATATTTAATGTTTAATGTTTAATGTTCAAGGTTTATTTTTTATATGGCCTTGAGTATGTATCTTGCATCACAACTTGTCATGGTTGGATCCATTATACTAGTCGAGGGAAAGGGGAAGTGTTAGCTAGATATGTGATCAAATCCTAGACAATGTTCAATATTTAACTTAGATAATATTTATCCAACGTTAAATCAGATAATGTTCACCCAAGTCGATCACATATCTAACTAATATTTTAATCACTTTGCATAATTATAGTTCTTCACCACATTCTAGTTCATCATTTCATTCTATTATCTTGTTCTATTCATTATGATCAGTGTATACCATATTGTTCATTGTTTTCCTATTTCTTCTACCATAGTTGATATTGTTCATTATTTTTTGTCTTGTATTATATTCTCTATTTTTGTTTGTAGTCATTATCAATTAATTGGAACTGTTATTAGGTTGTACTTTATTCCAATCCTGACTGGATATATTTTCAGATGAATGGTTAGGGAGCTTGTGTCCCACTCACTACGGACTAACAGATGGAGTGTTACCTGAGGATATAGTACCAATTACTGAGGCAATTTAGATTTACTTACCTTGTAGTAGTTATTTCTATTTAGATTATGGATTGTATCTTTATTTTGAGATCTTATTTGTGTTTAGGTTTGAGTTGGACATGTGATGTATTGAGACTTGTATTTTTTCTCTTTCTATTCCATATCGTGCTTACATCTTTCTTTAGTTTTATATGTGATTGAGTATCATTTGGAATTGAGATGGCATGATAGTATTTTATATACATTATGTGAGATATTAGATAGTATAGTAGACCAAGACAGCGTTCTACCATCGATGCTGCAGCGTAGGCTGGATGTACCCACGTACTCGTGCCCCTATACCGGGTGCGAGTCGTGACACATTTTTTGGGGCGGCCCATGCAGGTTAGGCTTCACAAGTTGTGCGATATCGTGGTAGTGCAATGACTTAGTTGTTCTACTTCAAGCCTACGATGGGATAGGATATAAGATACTAGGATGAGAGGGATACTCAATCACAACTAGAAAATAATTTCAACATAATTGAATCTTGCTATCTTAATTCTGAATATCGCTTTCCTTGAAATTTTTTATCCTTCCTTGATGATATCGTATCTTGCCCAATATTGATTCTTTATTTTGAATCTGTCGTCAGGATGCCGCCGAAGACGCGTTCCCAGCGCTCAAGCGCAATGTCCGCGAGGTCAGTCACTTCATCGCCTATGAGGGCAGCACCATCAAATGATGTTCCAGCAGCTACATTCCAGAGGTCAACTTCACCGATCCAGGTGCAGCAGTTTCAGAGGTGCTCCACCTTTGGTGTGGAGGGCAGCACCAGTAGTTGCAGAGGATCTTCTATTTACGCCACCCGTAGTCGATCAGACGCAGATGTTCGCTCTCTTTTAGCAGATGATGGAGGCACAATAGCGACAGTCAGTGGTCCTTAGATAGAGCGTGGAGAATGCTCAACAGATCACGCTCGCTGTAGTTGAGAGTGCTAATGCAGTCCAGCCACAGATGGTACCACCTCAGTTTATCCTTCAGTAGTCGAGGTCGAAAAATATCATAGACTTCAAGAGGATGGGGCCTAAGGACTTTATGGGCACCGAGGGAATATTGTACGCAGATGACTGGATAGAGGATATTAAGATGGACCTGCAATTGGCGCAGATTCCTAAGAGTTTGTTAGTAGAAGCAGTAGGTAGTATGATATTCGATATTGTGTTGACATGGTTCAGGACATACCCCAGGATTTCAACGTCGAGAATTACTTAGGAAGTTTTCAAGGAGCTTTTTAAAGAGAAGTTCTTCCCGGATGTGGCTCCGAGTACTTTAGAGAGTCAATTTTAGAACCTAATCTAAGGAAACTTGATGGTGGACGAGTATGCGACAGAATATTGTCGATTGGGATAATTTGTTGAGGGACAGAATCCTCGAGCCAGGACTAAAAAATTCAAAAAGGGACTGAACAGTGCTGCGATACGTGGAACACGTCATGCACTCTATCTAGAGCAGGTAGCAAGTCAAGTCTATAGGCCACTCCACCGACCCTTGCAAGAATACTGAAGGGCCCGGTGTATCGTGGACTAAGCTTTCCACCTCTACTAAAATGAATCGTGCCCCGTGTCGTAGAAATTCATAGGAAAACCAAATCGCCAACCTAGAAAAAATAATCTTAACACGCAATCTAAAACAAAACTATCATAACCAAATAAAAACAAAACTAATACCTAAAACTCTAGGGGTCTACGGTGGCTATCGGCCATATGCCGCAGTCTGTCCTGCCCCACTCGCAGTCTGTCTCTGATAAGTTTCACCTTTTCTGCTGCATCCACGACTATTTATGGTCCTAACAAAGCTCTCTCTCCAACATCATCCCAAGATAAAGGTGTACGACACCTCCGTCCATATAAAGCCTCGAATGGTGACATCTCAATGCTGGCCTGGTAGCTGTTGTTGTAAACAAACTCTACCAAGAGTAGATGATCCTCCCAAGAACCTCCGAGATCCAAAACGCAAGTGCGTAGCATATCTTCAAGAGTCTGAATCGTCCTTTTAGACTGCCCGTCTATCTGGGGGTGATACGCGGTACTGAACTTGAGCTAAGTACCCAAGCTAGCCTTCAGACTCCTCCAAAAATGGGAAGTAAAACGGCTATCCCGATCTGAGACAATACTCACAGAAACTTCATGTAATCTGATAATCTGTTGCACATATATCTCTGCTAACTTATCTGTTGATGTACCCACTTTGAAAGGTAAGAAGTGGGCTAATTTGGTCAACTTATCCACGATGACCCAAATTACGTCCTTTCCTCCAGGAGAACGTGGAAGTCCTGAAACGAAGTCCATAGTCACGTGCTCCCACTTCCATTCTGGAATGGGTAAAGGTTGAAGCAATCCTCCTGGCCTCTGTCGATCTGATTTTACCTGCTGGCACACTAAATATCGGGATACAAAGCGTGCTACTTCGTGCTTCATACCATACCACCATACATACTCCCTCAAATCTTGATACATCTTGTTGGCACCAGGATGCATTGAGTACTGAGAGCGATGTGCCTCTTGCAAAACTTCTTTGTGCAGCTCTCCACTTGGCACACACATCCTCACGCTATGTCGTAAGGATCCATCATCCGCAATAGTGAAGTCGTCTATCAATCTTGTCCGAACTTGTGCTCCAATATTCCTTAGTCTCATCATCATACTGATCAGCTCTAATTCTATCCATCAGCTCTGATTGTATTTGTAATCCCCACAACTGAATCTCAACACCTGGAACTAGTACTTTAATTCCCAAAATCTCAAGATCAGCTAATAAATGTCTATCTGAAGTCAAACACATAGCCATCGGATACCTGCTCAAGGCATCGGCGACTATGTTGACCTTTCCTGGATGGTACTGTAATGAGATATCGAAGTCTTTTATCAACTCTAACCACCTTCTCTGCCTCATGTTCAGCTCCTTCTGTGTAAATACATACTTCAAGCTCTTGTGGTCCATGAAAATTTCCACACGCACTCCGTACAGATAGTGTTTCCACAGTTTTAGGGCAAAGATAACTACTGCTAACTACAAATCGTGAGTGGAGTAGTTCTTTTTATGAGGGCATAATTGTCTTGATGCATAGGAAATTACTTTTCTGTGTTGTTGAAGAACGCATCCAAACCCTTTTTCCTGAAGCATCACTGTAGATAGTGAATCCACCTGTCCCTGATGGCAATGTCAGAACTGGTGTTGTCGTTAATCTCTTCTTCAGCTCATCGAATGCGGCTTGACATTCTTCTGTCCAGATAAATTCCATATCTTTCTTGGTCGGCCTAGTCATTGGTTTTGCAATCTTGGAGAACTCTTGTACAAATCTTCTGTAGTAGCCTGCTAGTCCGAGAAAACCCCTGATCTCTGAAAAAGCATAAAAAATATGCTGGATAGCTATACGCAGCATGTTGATGCTGGGCAGCATAAAAATATGACTTCAGAGCCACTGGCGTATAAATAGAGCTTTTTCGCTAAGTACAGCGTAAAATATAAGCTCAAGGACCATACGCGTAGTACAGTATATCCAGGCTGCTTCAGCGTAAAAAGGGTTCTACATCACCTTTATGGCGTAAAACTCATCCGCTTTCAATGCAGCATTGAAGTGTATGAGGAACGCTTTATATTCTTCGAAATGAACCTGTCAGATCATGCAGTGAACCTGACGTCTGGACTCCTGACAAAGAGTATTGCACGACTACCCAGGCGACGGCTATAATGATGGCGCGGCACAGCAACCCAGACTGTCATTTACTGCCGTTTCCTTGGCATAAACTGCTTTTACGCATACAAGGGAATACGCTGCCTAGTTTTACACAGGCAGACGTGAGCTGTTTACGCTCCGCAGAAGACAAACAGGCTGCCACGTCAAAAGCTGCTCTTCGTACAAAGCTCGAGGCACGTCTCTGCATTTAATGCGCAGAGTGATAGCAGAGCTCGAGGCACGTCTCTGCATTTAATGCACAGAATAATGGCAGATCTTTGAGACACGCCTCTGCATTTAATGCGTGGAATGATGGCAAATCTTTGAGACACTCCTCTGGAATACGCCGCCTAGTTTTACACAGGTAGACGTGAGCTTCTTATGCTTCATAGAAGGCAAACCAACTGCCACGTCATTAGTTGCTCTTCATACAGGGTTCGAGGTGCGTATCTGCATTTAATGCACAGAATGATGGCAAAATCTTTGAGACACGCCTCTGTATTTAATGCGCAGGATGGGGGCAGATCTTTGTATTTAATGCAAGAGATTTGATTATATCTCCAAAAGCCATAATTTTGGCTAAAACGTCCACATCATCACTTTGGCACATTACGCCATCGGGCTATTCTCAGCTATGGGAGCACGTTGTACGCTATCTCCTTGGAATATGCCAACTCAGGCCACAGTCAAGATAGGAGGATCAGCTATCTTCTGCGCCCACTCGGCTTCTACGCCCATTCGACTTCTATGCCTACTCGGCTTCTACGCCTACTCGGCTTCTATGCCTACTCGGCTTCTACGCCCACTCGGCTTCTATGCCTACTTGGCTTCTACGCCATGGTGACAGTTATTGGCTTCTACGCCAACCTTTTCTACGCGAGGGATAACTACCTACGTGGCTTTTATGCCGTGATCTTCGCAGCAGTTATACGCGTTGTCTCTTAATTGGACACGCGTCACATGCTTATTCAAAATATCATTTATACACGGGCAACGGTTATTTTAACCATCGTGTAAAAGGGTGTTGTAATTTCCACTACTCGGTTTCTATGCCGACTGAGTGGTCACTGTCACTAAAACTCTATAAATAGAGACCTCTGTTGACAGAGGTCCGAGGTCAAAAAACGGAAGGTCGAAAATTGGCCGCAGATTTCAAGAGAGAAGAATCAAGAGCTCAGGCAAAGAGTAGTGGTCGACGACTTTGTCATCGAGTATCTACTCTCTTTAGCAACCTTCGAAGCTGCTTTCTGTCTTCTACGACACTTCTTCATCATCGTGTGGTCCAAGGGACAAAGTGATCGACTGCAGATCAGACTCCTATAGTAATATTTACCCAGATTAAAAAATTGTACTCGACATCCACGTATAGGATTAATTGTACTGCTTGTTTGTAAACATAAAGAGCGAGTTTTCGTATAAAACCTCGTTTCCATATCTTTCGTTTATTTTATCAAATAACAAGATGGCGACTCTGCTGGGGACATCTTTCTCTTCTGATGAGGAAGCAATTGCTCAACATGATGCGGTATCCGTGGGATCCGTAAAGAAGACACTGGTCGTCCAGTTCGACCAGTCTGCCTACGAAGATATGCTTCGAACAGGGGGTAGCTCTCACTCTCTCTCTGTCCAAGACAACAGGAAGCTGCGTAAGGTCTGGATGCCCAAGACATCCTCTACCGTTCCTGTCGACTCTTCGATCTCTCCGACCAACGAGGTTGTAGCATCGCTCCCTCCGTGCCTTGCGCATAAAATTCAGTCTCCCGTCACTGACGGAATAGACAAAACTTCTGGCAATGCCTCAGCGCTAACCCAGAAGTATACTCCGCGTCTTGCGCGTAAAATTCAGTTGCCTATCGCTGACAGGGCAGACAAAACTTCTGGCAATGCCTCAGCGCTAGTCCAGAAGTATACATCGCGCTCTGCGCGTAAAATCCAGTCTCCCGTCGATGACATGGCAGACAAAATTTCTGACAATGCCTTAGCGCCAAATCAGAAATTCCAAACGCACTCCGTACGTAAAAATACATCTGCCCTCCGTAGAAAAGCAGACAATCCCTACAATCTACGCAAGGGAAAGCAAGCGGCGGACTGCTCAACTTTTTGGCCTTTACGCTAGCAAGCGAAGAATCTACCTACCCTCCGGATTACGCGAGAGGCTGACGGCCGACTGAGGACATCCTCAGCTTTACGCCAACCTGAGCAGAGCTCCAAATTATGCCAGGGGAAGCCCCTCAGCGTAAAGAAGGCTCAATTTGCGGAAAGACACCCTCCTCGGGGATTATCCGCCACCCAGATGGCCAACCTGTTGTATATAGGTGGCACAGGGAAAACTATGGTTCCAAACATCCGCATGCCCACTGATGTGAACAGAAGGAACAAGCCATCATCTTCTTCTTCTGTAAATCCTCCTGACCTGCGTAAGTATCTGATCCAGAAACGCAAGGATAGGGGATCTTCCAGCATGTCTATTACGCCTCCTAACGAGCACTATTGTAATAGTCATAGGATTGTAATTAATTATTGCTGTTCTGAAGCAAAACGGTCAGTTTTTGACCGGTTGAGCTACTCTCCGTCTTTCCAGGAAGAAGAGCCCACGCATGCATCTGTGAACATGGCTTCATACATACCTAGAGGAAGGTCGAGCTCAAGACGTCATCCCTCTAGAACTCCGAGCCGAAGGAGATTCAACATGCTCCTTAGGAACACTGAAGCTGGGGTGTTCCGAAACACTCGTTCGAGGTCACGACAACCGGCTTCGTACTCTTCTGATTCCGATGCTGGGGGTTGCCAGTCTCCCGAATCAGATGCCGAAAGTATAAAGTCAACTTCTATCACGACCCGCACCCAAAATTTGGGCATGAGTCATGTGTACGTCCAGCCTACGCCGCAGCATCGGCGGTAGAACGCTGTCTAGGTCTCAACATATAATATATCCTGTCAATAGCCTCAACTCCGTACGGAGGACAATGATAATAATTCACAGTTCTATAATATACTCAATCACAAGCTATAAGAATAATGGCATGAAGAGAATGGAAAAGAGTTCTATATAAACCAATCACAAGAGTGCAACACAAGTCCAGAGTCTAGATGACCTCACAAAGTCACAAAATAATAAATACAACTCAGTCTCAGTCTAAAACAATAAATACAGAAAAAGTAATCTAAGTACAGGCAGGTAAGATCTCCTCTAGAATAGGCAACTCCTCTGGAATTTTTGGAGTGAAATCTTCCTCTAATCCTGGGCCGTAATGAGTGGGGCAAAAGTTCTCCAGGTCCTCTGAAAATGTTATCCAGTCAGGATTGGAGCGAAGCACAAGCACTAACAGCAGTTTCATTAAATTGACAAAAACTATAAACAGTGTAAGAAATACAAGATGAGAATATATATGCTGAAAATATGAAGTACTGGAGAAATGAATAGGCAATAGAGCATCTAGCAATGAACAATAACAGTGAATGCTAGAACAAGTGAACCTGAAGAAAATAGACATCTAGCTAAGTGTTTGAATTATCAGTTTATTATGTGATCGGCTTGGGACTAGATCAGGCTGGTTATATATGATTAACTATAATTCATGTAGGTCAGGCTAACTATATGGTTAGCTATGATGCATGTAATGGTCAGGCTAATCATATATAACAACTATGATGCATGTAAATGGTCAGGCCGCACCCGACGTGAGAAGTGGGGTGAGCTATGATGCATGTAAATGTTTGCATATGATCACATAATCTACTAATAGTTCCTCATCCCCCAACTAGCACGATGGATTCCAATCACGACTCCTCATGATGGGGATCTAGGGTGCTAACCCGTGTATCCATAGTGTCGGAATCAAGTATGAACTACAACTGAATTTATAGAAGAAATCAACAATGAAAACTGTCAGAGAATGTACTCGCCTGTGGTCCTGAGTAAAGTGTGAGGATCGATGTCCAAAGCGGGATCACAATGACCTAATTATGGAAATTCAATGTCAAAATAATGAATTAAAGGAATGTGCATGATTAACTAATTAAATACGAGGTTTCTAGGTCGTACTAAGGTTTAGGGTTCATAATTTCTTATGTGGTAGGTTTTCTCCAAGATGATACTACTCATACTAAACCTAGTGGTCAATATTAGGTTAACTTGTTACTCTAGGATTCCTATTAATACTAAGCAATATTTACCTACTAGACATTTAGTATAGATGTAACTCCTATTTAGGTTCTAAGGTATTATTAACTCTATCTAACCCTTACCTAAACTAGTATTCTAAATGCAACCCTTAACTCAATTAAACTCCCTTACTAAAATTTACTACCCACCACTCATTACTCACACACAGATACACTGATACTGAGATACTAAACCATCACTTACTGTTTACTAATACACACACACACATGTATTCACACTGATACACTACACTAGAACTACCAACTTACTGGTACTTTCTCTCTTACTACACTGACACTGGTACACTAGATACTAGGTTCTAGGATACACACACACACTATAATCTGCACATTGCACATCACAAGATTTACACAAACTGACACTGGTATTGATACACCATTGGCATAGACACACTGGCACATAGACACCTAGGTATCTCACTGCACACCCAGGTTCTAATTCTTGCACAGCTACACTCACACAGCATATTGCTCACTGTGACACTGGTACACATCCTGTACACAGGTAAATCACTCCTACACATAGGGACACTGATCACAGTTCACTGAATCCTGATACACCAAACCTACACCCTACTGATACTAACCCTCAGCTCACTGATTCACTCTCAGAATTCCTCACTGCACAACTCACTGATACACACTGCTATTGCAAATACCTATACACTACACACTAATTTCTAACTCACCTCAAAACACAGACACAGGCATATAACTGATACCAAATGCACCTCACTCACACACTGAAAATTACTGATACATAATTCCTACCAAGAACACCCCTCACATCTACACAGTTACCTCACTCACACATACATGCTGATACACTAGATGGTCAAGTTCCCTCACACACTCAGAAAATCACACAGAATCGTCCCTACACCCTGAGAAACACACACACAGTTCTGTTTACTGATGTACACAGGCATAAGACATATGCTATATTCACACAGGTAATCTAACACTGATACACAGAATTTATATACCTACACTCACAGGGATATACACACTGCTACCTACTGACTGAATACTGGCTCCCACCTAATACCTAAAAACATAGGCACACACAAAATACAGGTCACACTAACACTAATTAATACACAGGAACATTACACATACAGGTCTCTTAACCACAGCTATACTCACTGAAACACAATCTGAGGCACACACAGGTTCACACCCTTACACACAGTCACTCACACAAGTAACTGCACAGAATCCTCATTGAATCTGGGAATTCACTCACTGAATTCAGCATTGTTTACTGACACATGGACACAGGTCCTAACTCACACAGCCAGTTATACTGAAACCTCACCTGGCTGTGCACAGGACCCCCCAATGCACACAGCACACACAGTCCAACTCTAAAACTCGACTGCTCACACCCTTCAAAACAACCAACACCACCAAATACACATGCATATATATGTATATATATATACCATACATTAAAATAGGTTATATTGAATAGATTAGAAAGTTATTCCCTTAGTAATCATTTCATCAAACATATGCAGTGCAGAAAAACGAATTTACATACAAACCCATAAATTCCCAATCCAAACCCTAAGAACCGAGATCTAAACCATACATTGGGAATAAAATCGGTCCACTAGCAAACCCCTAGGGTTAGGGTTCACAAAATTGGGGGAAAATCCAATGTAGGTCACCAAAACCCAAATCAAAACCCTAAATCGAAATCTAAACAATAGGGGGTTTCCTAATGGGCAATAATCAACAGAAAATAGAATTTAAAATGGGTTAGAAACGGATTTACCTATAGGGAGATGGTTTCCCTATGAAGGTTCTTCTTCCCCAAGGTTCCTTGACCCAAGCTCCTTGCTCCCCTTGCTTTGGAGATGGAAGATGGAATCCTAGGGTTTGATTTTCGAATTTGGGGTGGGTGAAAATGGTTTTTCTTAATGGAGGCTAGGGTTTCTTTCTTCATGAAGGAGAAAAGGGTTGAGGGTGGCTCCCTTTTATAGTAAAAACTAGGTTTAGGGTTTCAAATGCATAGGATTAGGTTAATCTCCCATGTTAGGTCATGAAGAACTTAATTAACTAAGGTTTAGTCATTTCTAGGGTTTGAGGTTCTAAACCTAAAATTGAAATTCTAGGGTTTCTCTAGAATTTGGGTTTCAAATTAGGGTTTAGTCATTAGGTTAGTCCTAATGAGTTCTAGGGTTTGACCTAAACCAACACAACTAACAACATATAAATAGTTTTAAAAAAACTCAGCAGATTAATTAAGTACATAATTATTCAAAATAGTGAAATTACACAAATGTCCTAATCTGGAAATGTGGTAGTGACAAGTCTACCCTCCTTAAAAGAATTTTGTCCTCGAAATTTAAAGTCCTCATAGTAGTGTTTACTCATACACATTATTATTTTCCATAAATAGTAAAATTCAACAACCCACATAATCCTGAAATAATCCACCTTGTCGTTTCGCAATTTTTAAAAATTTCCGAAATTACTATATTCCTAAAATATCCTCAAAAATAAAAATCAGTTTCCATTTCCTCACAATTCCCAAGAATTTAAAAAAAATAAAAATTTATACTCGGAATTTGATATCTGTTCCTCAAATTTAATTTCAATCAATGTATTGAATCTCGTCCTAAAAGTCTGAATTCAATAATAATCCATCAATGATCTTATTCTTCAGTTTCTTTTTTTTTCTCACAATACTCACCAGTGCGACACTTAGAGATCCTCCTAATGCAACGTCCAAAAAATTTCATAACTTGCGGTCAAATAAATATAATGACAATCTCCTAAATTTTCTCAAATTTTTTTTTTTTTGATAAATTATATCATAAACAACCTTCCTAAGATTAATAAATCCTTAATTCTGCCATGTTACATTTTTAATCATTTATTTAATCAATATTTATCCTCGAATTTTAATCGTCTTGCCTCTCTTGTCAAGTCATAACCCTTTTATGAATCTTCGTCAGGGTCAAACCCCAATACTCATGGTCCAAAAATCTTTCCTACAATCATACAACATGCAACCTGAGGGGAACGGTCATGATATCTTTTGTCATGGTATTACAGTCTCTGTATCAGGGTGTACTACTAACTACATTCTAACAAAAAAATTACGAATACAAGCCACGGTGCTAGGGAATCAATCATCAGAAGACAAAAACAACATGAGAAAAAGAAGAAACCTGCTAATATATTTCTTGCGGTACCTTCTATCTCTAACATACTCTTAACTCTGGCACATAAACTAACTAATTCCTATTCCTGTACACTGATATCCCTATCAACTAACCTTTAGTCCACAACATCCATGATTACATCCTTATTGCATACACCTGCTTATTAATACTTAAATCTGATACCAAGATTCTCTAATATAACCATGGTTCAATAATGCATCCAAGTTTGATACCTCTATCTCTTTAGTACCACATTCTCTGTCAGTTCTCGTTCCTACTACAATTGTCCATACTATTGTTCCCATCACTCCAGTGCACACCAAGTGTAACACCATACTAAGTACTGCTCTTCCCAATACAACTCTAGATGGACACCTAAGTCAGTCTGCGGTTCCATCTCAATCATGTTCAAGTCATCAGATCCTTACACCTGTATATCATCTACTCCTATATTTAATATTCATATTTCTCATCTACCATAAAATTAATCCTCAAAATAATCGTCAAGGTTTAACTTCTCGATCAACTTAAAAATAATTTGCATATACCTCCTCAAAGTCAGATACTCAACATCGAAATAAAATTTTAATCACTTCTAAAATCTTTGTAGCCTTGACCATGTTTATGGAATCAAAATTTGAACCCTCAAAAAAATTTAATGACATAAATCTCAACTCCTCAATAATTCTCAAAGTTAAAATTCATTTTCACTCTTTAATTTTATAAATCCACAAATATACATATAAGTGCTCACAGTCTCTAATACTCGAGGTGCACTCAATACATCTATTGTCTACAACTGTGTACTAAAATTGTACTGCCCGAATCGCTTGCACTATTACCTCCAATGATCAAAGTTATCATCACATATATTTTCTTCCATGATTTTCAATCTATATTAACTGGTATATCATCCAATTATCATCACGCAGAGTGCTTACTGTTATTAGCGTCATTCTCGACTAATCCTCGATATAGAACCATTAGCACTCTTGGTATTATATCACTAGCTTCATTGATGGATTATCTCATCAAGCTTATTAGAACTCATGATCACATGTATCTTCTATAACACTCATGTTTCTTTACTCTCATGGGCATGTATATGGTTCCTCATCTCTCATCTCAATGGTTGCATAGGTATTTTCCTTTAACCTTTTACAGCCTGTTAAACTAATCTGTGATATGTCTCACCATTTTCATTACCAATTCTGATATTTCTCTACTTATGATACCTCATTATAACTCCTCATGCATATAAATTTTTTTATCTTTAACACGCCCGATATCAATCATCAGATTGAACGTTATGCTCCATTAATCCTTAACACAATTCCTTGATACCTAATTGTTTACACAGATCACTTAATTACATAATCATGATTATCTAGGATGGGTAATTGGCTTTGATACTAACTCTGAGAACTATCACTGACACTCTATACTCTCCTTATAGTACTATAATGATACTTATCCTAGAACCATTGGTACAAGGTACTATGCTAAGGGCTAACTCTAGATTAAAGCCTACTGTTCACATGTCCAACTAGGAAACACTTATAACTCACTAACAACACTCAACTAATACTAACACTCAAGACACAACCATAATTACAAGTCACTAATTATCATACTTAACAAGGAATCCTCAAGGATAGGAGCTCAAAAGTCTGGATTGAGGACTGAAGGTGTTTCTACTGCTAGCAACCAAAATAAACGATGGAATAAAGTCTTGTATAACAGAAATAGATAAGTGCTGAGATGACACTTTAAGAACAAATTTTTAAGACATAACCTGATAATCATACACGTCGGTCAGAAATTATGACGCTGGGAATCCTCGCCATGCCAGTAAGCATAGGTGCGGTAAACGACAGGTTCCGTAACTAAAGTACGCAGCCCTATAATCATGACATCTAGAATTTTTGCCACGCCAACCGGTACGGCTGCGATAAACTCTAGGTTTCATAACCAAAGCAGACGTTTCACCTTCCGTACTGTTCTCATCAACATATGTCATCAGATGCTATCGTAAAATTTAGTCCATAAAATTCATCTCGGCATAAAATCAAACTCTACAATGAAACCAAGATCCTAATTTTAATAATTGATCAAAAGGAATCAAACTCAATATCAACGAGTGAGGATGGACGAAAACAAGGCGAAGGATTTAAAATTAGAAATTATAATAAGATTCTCAAGGGGTCGTCCCAGGAATCTCTCAAGAATTTGTGATTAAGTATCCTCTCTCATCCTAGTATCCTATGTCCTATATTCAATAGCAGGTACGCAATAGTACAACTATGACGTCGCACTACTACGACATCACACAACTTGCGAAGTCAGACCTGCATGGGCCACCACTAAAAATGTGTCACGACCCGCACCCAAAATTTGGGCATGAGTCGTGTGTACGTCCAGCCTACGCCACAGCATCGGCGGTAGAACGCTGTCTAGGTCTCAAGATATAATATATCCTGTCAATAGCCTCAACTCTGTACGGAGGACAATGATAATAATCCACAGTTCTATAATATACTCAATCACAAGCTATAAGAATAATGGCACGAAGAGAATGGAAAGGAGTTCTATATAAACCAATCACAAGAGTGCAACACAAGTCCGGAGTCTAGATGACCTCACAAAGTCATAAAATAATAAATACAACTCAGTCTCAGTCTAAAACAATAAATACAGAAAAAGTAATCTAAGTACAGGCAGGTAAGATCTCTTCTAGAATAGGCAACTCCTCTGGGATTTCCGGAGTGAAATCTCCCTCTAATCCTGGGCCGTAATGAGTGGGGCAAAAGTTCTCCAGGTCCTCTGAAAATATTATCCAGTCAGGATTGGAGCGAAGCACAAGCACTAATAGCAGTTTCATTAAATTGACAAAAACTATAAACAGTGTAAGAAATACAAGATCAGAATATATGCTAAAAATGTGAAGTACTGGAGAAATGAATAGGCAATAGAGCATCTAGCAATGAACAATAACAGTGAATGCTAGAACAAGTGAATCTGAAGAAAATAGACATCTAGCTAAGTGTTTGAATTATCAGTTTATTATGTGATCGGCTTGGGACTAGATCAGGCTGGTTATATATGATTAACTATGATTCATGTAGGTCAGGCAAACCATATGGTTAGCTATGATGCATGTAGTGGTCAGGCTAATCATATATAACAACTATGATGCATGTAAATGGTCAGGCCGCACCCGACGTGAGAAGTGGGGTGAGCTATGATGCATGTAAATGTTTGGATATGATCAAATAATCTACTAATAGTTCCCCATCCCCGAGCTAGCACGATGGATTCCAATCACGACTCCTCATGATGGGGATCTAGGGTGCTAACCCATGTATCCATAGTGTCGGAATCAAGTATGAACTACAACTGAATTTATAGAAGAAATCAACAATAAAAACTGTCAGAGAATGTACTCGCCTGTGGTCCTGAGTAAAGTGTGAGGATCGATGTCCAAAGTGGGATCACAATGACCTAATTATGGAAATTCAATGTCAAAATAATAAATTAAAGGAATGTGCATGATTAACTAATTAAATACGAGGTTTCTAGGTCGTACTAAGGTTTAGGGTTCATAATTTCTTATGTGGTAGGTTTTCTCCATGATGATACTACTCATACTAAACCTAGTGGTCAATATTAGGTTAACTTGTTACTCTAGGATTCCTATTAATACTAAGCAATATTTACCTACTAGGCATTTAGTATAGATGTAACTCCTATTTAGGTTCTAAGGTATTATTAACTCTATCTAACCCTTACCGAAACTAGTATTCCAAATGCAACCCTTAACTCAATTAAACTCCCTTACTGAAATTTACTGCCCACCACTCATTACTCACACACAGATACACTGATACTGAGATACTAAACCATCACTTACTGTTTACTAATACACACACACACATGTATTCACACTGATACACTACACTAGAACTACCAACTTACTGGTACTTTCTCTCTTACTACACTGACACTGGTACACTAGACACTAGGTTCTAGGATACACACACACACTATAATCTGTACATTGCATATCACAAGATTTACACAAACTGACACAGGTATTGATACACCATTGGCATAGACACACTGGCACATAGACACCTAGGTATCTCACTGCACACCCAGGTTCTAATTCTTGCACAGCTGCACTCACACAGCATATTGCTCACTGTGACACTGGTACACATCCTGTACACAGGTAAATCACTCCTACACATAGGGACACTGATCACAGTTCACTGAATCCTGATACACCAAACCTACACCCTACTGATACTAACCCTCAGCTCACTGATTCACTCTCAGAATTCCTCACTGCACAACTCACTGATACACACTGCTATTGCAAATACCTACACACTACACACTAATTTCTAACTCACCTCAAAACACAGACACAGGCATATAACTGATACCAAATGCACCTCACTCACACACTGAAAATTACTGATACATAATTCCTACCAAGAACACCCCTCACATCTACACAGTTACCTCACTCATACATACATATTGATACACTAGATGGTCAAGTTCCCTCACACACTCAAAAAATCACACAGAATCCTCCCTACACCCTGAGAAACACACACACAATTCTGTTTACTGATGTACACAGGCATAAGACACATGCTATATTCACACAGGTAATCTAACACTGATACACAGAATTTATATGCCTACACTCACAGGGATATACACACTGCTACCTACTGACTGAATATTGGCTCCCACCTAATACCTAAATACATAGGCACAAACAAAACACAGGTCACACTAACACTAATTAATACACAAGAATATTACACATACAGGTCTCTTAACCACAGCTATACTCACTGAAACACAATCTGAGGTACACACAGGTTCACACCCTTATACACAGTCACTCACACAAGTAACTGCACAGAATCCTCATTGAACCTGGGAATTCACTCACTAAATTCAGCATTGTTTACTGACACATGGACACAGGTCCTACCTCACACAGCCAGTTATACTGAAACCTCACCTGGCTGTGCACAGGACCCCCCAATGCACACAGCACACACAGTCCAACTCTAAAACTCGACTGCTCACACCCTTCAAAACAACCAACACCACCAAATACACATGCATATATGTGTATATATATATACCATACATTAAAATAGGTTATATTGAATAGATTAGAAAGTTATTCTCTTAGTAATCATTTCATCAAACATATGCAGTGCAGAAAAACGAATTTAGATACAAATCCATAAATTCCCAATCCAAACCCTAAGAACCGAGATCTAAATCATACATTGGGAATAAAATTGGTCCACTAGCAAACCCCTAGGGTTAGGGTTCACGAAATTGGGGAAAAATCCAATGTAGGTCACCAAAACCCAAATCAAAACCCTAAATCGAAATCTAAACAATATGGGATTTTCTAATGGGCAATAATCAACAGAAAACATAATTTAAAATGGGTTAGAAACGGATTTACCTATAGGGAGATGGTTTCCCTATGAAGGTTCTTCTTCCCTAAGGTTCCTTGACCCAAGCTCCTTGCTCCCCTTGCTTTGGAGATGGAAGATGGAATCCTAGGGTTTGATTTCCGAATTTGGGGTGGGGGAAAAATGGTTTTTCTTAATAGAGGCTAGGGTTTCTTTCTTCATGAAAGAGAAAAGGGTTGAGGGTGGCTCCTTTTATAGTAAAAACTAGGTTTAGGGTTTCAAATGCATAGGATTAGGTTAATCCTCCTTGTTAGGTCATGAAGAACTTAATTAACTAAGGTTTAGTCATTTCTAGGGTTTGAGGTTCTAAACCTAAAATTGAAATTCTAGGGTTTCTCTAGAATTTGGGTTTCAAATTAGGGTTTAGTCATTAGGTTAGTCCTAATGAGTTCTAGGGTTTGACCTAAACCAACACAATTAACAACATATAAATAGTTTTAAAAAAACTCAACAGATTAATTAAATACATAATTATTCAAAATAGTAAAATTACACAAATGCCCTAATCTGGAAATGTGGTAGTGATAACTTCTACAGAGATCTATACTAATCTTTCAATGACACCCAGGGAGATGGGAGTTTATGCCATTGGAGATGAACGCGAGAAAGCTTCCCCGTCCGGGAGCGCTGAGCAACGCATTACTATACTAGAGACATCTCTGAAAGAGATGTAATCCATGATGGAGAACATGCACCAGATGATGCTAACTCAACACACAGCTGCTATGGCTCAAGCATCGGTCCCTCCAACTCAGATATGTGTGGGGGTGGATTTACCACCATCCAACACGATCCAAGAGCCTGCTCTAGATCAGGAGTCAGCAGTTCCTCCACTTCCTCACTCGGAGAATGTATTACCTCCCATTGGAGTCACGATACAACCGACTCCTCACCACTCCGTGGTCCCGCTACTAGCTGAAAATCTGATACAGGCAGTACGGGAGTTGAAAGCCCAATTTGATATCTTGAAGCACAAAGATCAGCTCAAGAAATTGGGAATTAACCAGCCTTACCCGGCTATCTGGGAAGAGGCCCCTTTCACTCATAAATACAAACCACAGACCATGGTTTTTTTCGAGGGAAAAATATCACCGAGTCAGTACATGAACTACTTCAGTATGATGACGGTGTTACTACAGGGGAATGATGCCCTCCTCACTCGGGTATTCAAAGGCTGTCTCTCAGGAGTGGCTTACCAGTGGTACCGCAGCCTAGCGGACAACTGCATTACTTCCTTCGACGACTTCAAAGCCTTATTCTTCGCAAGATTCTACAAGGGAGGGATGGACATGTCTATGTCCTCTCTCATCGAAGTGAAGCAAAGGGAAAAGGAGGATGTTAGCACCTTCATCAAATGTTTTAGTCAAGCCACTTTACAAATGCCTCCCAGAGTTCCAAACTCGTCATTGGTGGACATTTGCAGAAAGAACCTTCTTTCCGTGATCTCGGTGTTCACAGGACCATATTAGTTCCATGATTGGCCCTCGTTCATCATCTCAGCGGTAGCCGCCGAGGACAACAGTCGAAAGGGGCGTGACAATGGCATCATGATCTCTACCTCCGATAGAGGCAAGAGGTCATCCTCCAACAGCGACCATCCCCGCAGTTCCAAAGGAAAAGAAGCTCTAGCAATCAATACGTCCAGACAAAAGACTGCGGCAACCACGCAAACGAAACCTGGGACTTCCAGGCCCATTGAAGTATACTGTTTCGACGACGACGATATTCCGAGCATATTCGAGTGTCTCATCAAAAGTGGCAAGATTACCCTTCCTGAGGAAAAGCGGCCTAATAAAGTCGGCAGTACTAATAACCCCAAGTACTGCATCTTTCATAGATACATACACCACCCTACAAAGGCGTGTTATGTACTGAAAAGGAAGATCCAGGAGCTGATCGATGCTAAGTCCATCACTCTGCACAATAGCGAGAAGACGGTCACAGCCAACATGATCTCTCTGCAATTCGGCAATCTGCCTCCCCAAGAAGTCCCGGACGGTGTTATACCTATTTTCCGGACAACGATGAATATCGTTAATCTCCCTCCAGCAAGGGGTCAAAATTATGACCTCCTACCCCTAACTACCCAGCGGGGCTAGATCATATGGGTTCATCCAGATCTGGTGCCAAAGATCGAGCAAGAGACTCAAGATGCTAAGGCTAAGTCTAAGAAAAACTCAAAACGTAAACCATGTTACACGGTTATGGTACACTCGGCATCAGAAGAGCAGGTCTTGGCTACTAGAACCCGTTCAGGGAAAGCTTACCTCCAGGACTATGGAGCAAGTCAGGAAGATGCGGTGGCAGACGCTTCAGCTACCAAGCCTTCAGAGCAATAACCCATCATACCAGAGGCCGGTCCTTCGAGACCAATTCTGGCGGACAAAGGGAAGCAAAAAGAAGTACGTTTCGATAAACCTGTGAAAAACATTCGAAACAAAGGTTTAGAGAAGGCCGATGATTCTTACTCACAGGAGTAAGGGCAAATTCCAGCCCAAATGGGAAGGCCCTTATATGATCGAGACGACGTTCTCAAACGGTGCTTACAGGTTAGCCAAGCCTAATGGAGACTTGTTAATGGCTCCTATCAATGGCAAATTCCTGAAGAGGTACTATGCTTAACCTCCTCTGCTAAAGTGGAATATGGCAAAAATCTCATTCTGACAAAACTACTTCCAAAACGAAACTAGTTGGGTCGTATTCTATCATGTCCATATAACCTCTGAATAGATATGTCCTACTAAAACTTACCGAGAGTATATCACATCTATATTACCTCTGATATCACTTTCACCCAAACCTGTCATTTATATTCCAAAATGATGGGTCCACAAAGTCAGACGAAAGCCTCTTTATTGTTCCTAGAAAGAGCAAAAGTACATTGAAAAGCAAAAGTACATCATTTGGGGGGAGCGGTTAGGTCGTGAATCTGCCGTGCCAGAGCAGCCATTCTCTCATCCCTGGAGTTCAGGACGTCGACGCGAGCCCATTCAAACCTTGCTGCATCATTGTTCAAAGCAGCCAGCTCGGACCGAGCATGCACAAAATCGGCGTGGATGACACCCACATGTGTCAGGTTCCGCTGAGCAGTCTTCCGTTGAGTATTCAGCATATCTCGGGTGGCCGACAAAGTAAGAGCCTTCGCCTCTGATTGAGCAAGCTCCTCTCTCAATCTACGGGCCCTCGCTGTCTCTTCCTCATATTTGACTTCACACTGAGTCATCTCGGGAATGACGTACTCCATTTGGACACGTTCTTCATCCATCTCCTGTTGATGTGCCTGGATGGATTTATTTAGGGCTTCCATCTGTTCAGGAAGCTGCGCAGTCAAGGAGTCGTACCTAGCTTGAACGAGATCGTCAATGCTACCTCGAGATAGCTACTGATATTCGTTAATGGGTTGCTCCAAACCATTATCTATCTCCTCCAGAGTGTCAGCTATCCCAGTGTCTTCGTATTCTCTGATCGGCACTATCACAAACTGAGAGGACCTCCTCAGTGCCTCGAAGCTCAGATTCTTCTCCAACACCATGGATATCAACGTTTTCATAGCGGTGTAGAAGATACCGATATACTGCTCAGTCAGCATGGCTAGATCCGAATGGACGCCGGGAGTGGCTGCAATATTGGCGAATCCCCCTCTAGGAATAATCGCAGACGATGTTGCCACGACCGTCGCCTCAATAGGTGGTGCGACTAAAGAAGATGCGCCAATACCGGATGAAGTGACCGGCGTACTCAAAGAAGGCATTGTCGCAATGACAGGCTCATCCTCCTCTTGATATATCGGAACCGTCTCGGGCGAGCCGGCACTCGAAAGTGTCTCCTCTTCGAAGGCGGGTACCTCCATGTCATCGCCAGAAGCTGACACAATGCCAAAGGGCGCGTCCACACTACCCTCCCCGAAGATGTCTTCCCCTGAAAAGAAGACAAAAGGGAGTTAAATATCAAAATGATGTTAACTTTTCTAAAAAGAGGCATAAAGACGATGTTTACCCATGGCCGATGGTGTATATGTCGCGTCTGCGGCCAGTACAGCTAAATTATTTCTTAATGATGCTAGGCAAGCTATCATACCTGGAGAAGGTGGTGTATCGACCGACACTGGCAAATATTCTTCAAGGCCCTCGTCAAGTTCCAGCCGAGGTTCATCAGGTAGAATCTCGCTGGATGCACCTACAGACACGGCATGGGTTTCTCCCGATGCTGACCTGGATAAAGATATCCTTATTCGGCTCGACCCCGAAGGCGATCTTGTTCCACTACCTGAAGCGGTAGCAGCGACAGCAGCCTCCAGCAGAGATTCTCCGGCACCGCCAGCCAAAATATTAGAGGTTCCCTCTCTAAAAGGCGAGGAACCTCCAATCAAAGAATCATCACCAACAGGGGGAGATGCAGGCTCGATTCTAGGAGCATCATTACCAGGAATCCTAAGAGGACGAGTAACCGTCTTCTTCTTCCTCTTGCGAGGGAAAGTCTCCTTCGGAATAAGAGCCCTTCGCTTACCAGAGATGACCAAAGCCCCTACAGGCGGAGGTATTTCACCCCTCGGTACCAACAACAGAGGCTCATCTGGATTAACGGACTCTTCACCCACGTCAGAAGAGACCGAGGGGACTTCATCTCTTCCTACAGACTTGGAGGAGGGCACCCTAAAACTTCCATGCATATCAAAATTGCGATGGAAGGTGTTGGTTGTCACGTAGAACTGGACATACGAGTGGAGGATGCGCAGCTCCGTGGAGAGTGAAATGACGGGCACGGTAAAAGTTGCTTCAGTGCAACCCATGATAAAATATCGCCATCCTCTGGCTCCATCAATGAGTCCACCCCTGGACCTGAAGCTGGTAACGGCGTTGCCCACGTGCAACTGGTCATACCCGAATTGCCTGGCAAACCGACTAGGTAGGTAGGGCTCCAAGAAGCAATGGTCTTCACTTCTGTACAGTAAATAGGAAGGTCCAATGAAGACCAACCAATTGAAAGCCTCAGGAGAAAGAATGGTCTGCCCATCGCCTACATCCTAAAGTCTGATCCCCTGTTGATTGAGATGTACAGAGGGGACAGTGCAGAAAAGCTTCCAGCTGTGACTAAAGTTCAGCACCCGCCGATAGTCTAAAACTGTGGTCACGTTCTAGGAGGAATAAAATAAATACTATCTAGGTAGCTGTAGGCAAAGCCTCATCTAGAAGCATGGTCTCCTCTAGGATCTCTGGTACATAGTCTGCGTCTATACCTGGTTCGTAGTGCGTGGTACATAAATCCTCAAGATTCTCTGGAAAAAATATCCAGTCAGGATTGGAACGAAAATACACCTCTAACAGCAGTTCCATATATATTGACAAAACTATAACACAGTGTAAAGAAATACAAGACAGATATGAAATAACTGGAAATAAGAAATACTGGAATAAAGAATGCAGGAAATAGATACCGGAACATCATCATCAATAGCATCTGACAATGAATAAAAACTACTAGTACACTCAAGAATAATGAACTGGTATGTAAGTGTGTATAAGAACAACCACTAGAACATATGAAAATACAAGATCAATCTATCAAGATACATGTCAAGAATCATCTATCTAAGTGTGTGAAACATCAGTATATCATGTGATCGGCTTGGGTTATATGACTCATTACATGGATTAGCGATCATCCCCAACAGGTCAGGCTAACCGGAATGTAACAGTGATGAGGCATGTAAGGGTAAGGCTGCACCGACGTGAGATGTGGGTGAGCTAATGCTGCATGTAAGGGGTATGATCACATAACTACTAATACTTCCCCATTTCTCCCAGCTAGCACGATGGATCCCAATCACGACTCCTCGTGACAGGTCTCGATGATGCCAACTCGTGTAAAGAACAGTGTCAGAGTCATGTACGCTATATAACAAGAATTATAGAGATAATCAACATAATGAAAACTGTCAGAGAATGTACTCGCCTGTGGTCCTTAGCTGGCAATACCACTGTCCGGATTCCCAGGTATCGTCTGAATGATCCAACAGTCCTATAGATGTATCATAAATATAATACTGTATTAGACATTACTCTAGCACACATTCAACATAATGATCTCAATGGGCTACGCTAGGGGCCACATGCCGATGTACCTACGGGGTATCCGTAGTCACTTCCAAGTCCTCCATATAAAGTGATCTAACATATACATAATTTCTATGGGTTATAATTATAGTAGATATATGTATATACATATGCTTTAAATAGAATTTATGCCTTGTATCTATATTAAACAGGTATTAGGGAGATATATATATACTATATATATATTCCTGAAACACATTTAATCCTATTTTTTATACATGTACTCTATATATATATATATATATATATATATATATGTATACTAACTTGGGTTGCATACATTAGGGTTATATACATATCAATGTACACGTAATAACCATATACGTATACTAATACGTACTTACGTACGCACCAAGTTATGTATCTATATGCCAGTATTCAACATAACAATTGCGAAGGTCTCCAAGGGAATTATATGCATGCGCACACGTATAAGCAAGAAGGAACTCGAACCTGCGTGCGAAATTGAGACGTGCGTGTCGCGGCATCGTCGAGTCGAAGGCTGCTCCGGTCAGGTTCAGCGAGGTCAGCGGCGTGCGGCGTTGTCGGGCGACTCTGTCGACGGGGTCCGACGCTCAATCGGGGCGGGTACAGCGCTCGGCAGCGGGTACAGCGCTCGGCGGCGGGTACAGCGCTCGGCGGTGCAGCGCTCGGGGGTGCAGCGCTCATGGTGCAGCGCTCGGGGGTCCTGTGCTCGGGGGTACAGCGCTCGGGGTGCAGCGCTCGGGGGTCCAGCGTTCGGGAGTCCGACGGGAGCAAGGGGAAGGGAATGTCGACTGTAGCTAGGTTAGATGGGAAAGAAATAAAAGGGAAGGGAATACTATATATATATATATATATAGACTCGGGTTGACCTAATTATATTGTCTTGGTCCACTCTAGGTAAAGGCCTTAGCTTGTTTTGGAGATAGTCCAATGGGTTAGGTTTTGAATGGGTTTAATGAAATTGTGAGAATTTCATGGGTCTAAGGTTTGGAGGCCATGGTTTAAAAGAGATTGATGTTGCACTCCCCAGTCCCAAAATTATGGAAAAATATACATGAAGGGGAAATAAATTTATTCGCGTGTCGCGTCCAAATTATCGAAGCAGCGATAAATTGCAACAATCAATAATCATCCTTAATTATTTAATTACAATTAATATCATGCAAATCATTTACACATTAATTACGGAAATACGAAAATACCCTTAATCCAAAAAGTGGGGGTGACAAGTCTACCCTCCTTAAAGAATTTTGTCCTCGAAATTTAAAATAACCATCACTAGAACAAGCAATTAACTAATAAATTATACCTCAAGTCTCGAAGAGATATGGATACCGCTCGCGCATTTCGTCCTCTCTCTCCCAAGTTGATTCTCCTGGAGAGTGATTTCTCCATGCAACACGAACCAAGGGAATAGTCTGGTTCCGCAATATCTTCTCTCTACGATCCAAGATCTCCACCGGTTGTTCAGGATAGCTGAGTGTCGGTCCAACTTCGATCTCCGAGTGATCTAATACGTGACTAGGATCTGCCACGTACCGTCTCAGCTGCGACACGTGGAACACGTTATGCACTCCATCTAGAGCAGGCGGTAAGTCAAGTCTATAGGCCACTGCACCGACCCTTGCAAGAACACTGAAGGGCCCGATGTATCATGGGCTAAGCTTTCCTCCTCTGCTGAAATGAATTGTGCCTCGTGTCGGAGAAATCCGTAAGAACACCAAATCGCCAACCTAGAACAACGATCTTAACACGCAATCTAAACAAAACAATCGTAACCCAAACAAAACAAATCAAAACAATACCTGAAACTCTAGGGGTCTACGGTGGCTATCGGCCCAATGCCGCTGTCTGTCCTGCGCCACTCGTAGCCCGTCTCTCATAAGTTTCACCTTTTCTGCTGCATCCACGACCATTTCTGGTCCTAACAAGGCTCTTTCTCCAACGTCATCCCAAGATAAAGGGGTACGACACCTTCGTCCATATAAAGCCTCGAATGGTGACGTCTCAATACTAGTCTGGTAGCTGTTGTTGTAAACAAACTCTACCAAGTATAGATGATCCTCCCAAGAACCTCCGAGATCCAATACGCAAGTGCGTAACATATCTTCAAGAGTCTGAATAGTCCTTTTAGACTGTCCGTCTGTCTGTGGGTGATATGCGGTACTGAACTTGAGCTGAGTGCCCAAGTGTCACCCTCACATTTCCATCTAAGGGTAGTTTGGTAATTGTCAATGGGTATATTTATTTTAGGATTATTATAATTAATTTTTGTGCATAATTGATTTAATTATTTATTGTATTATTTATTTTTTGCTAGTTGTGAAATTTTTTTGGACTTGTGTAGTGGACCTAACCATTTTTTAATTAGAAGACATGAACAAACTTTTGGACTAGTCTAAGTTGAGCCCATGAATTAGGCCTATGGATTAGGAAACATGATTAATTAGTGAAATCATTAGACTAGAACCTTCCCTCCCTAATTATTTCTTCATGAGAGGCCCCAAGGGGTATTTGGGACATTTCACATTACTTGGGAAGGGGTTTATGACCAGCCATAATTGAGAGGAGAGAGAGTGCTCTCATTTTAGTTCTTCCCCAAATTTCAAGATCTAGTTTTTCCCCTTCCATTTTCTCTCCATTCCCCCATCAATTCTTCATCAATTCTCTTCAAATCTTTTCCTAAATTCATCATTGAAGACTCTACATCAAGGATCTACAAGCAAGGAGCAAGGAACAAGGAACAAGGAGGAGGAGGCCAAGATCTACAAGGAAAGGAGCAACTTGTCATTTGGGACTTTCTCATTGGGAATCCATCTCCCAATAGGTACAAATCAGTTTTCCCCCTTCCTATAGGCTATAGATCTGAGTTTTTACCATGAGAAACCACCCCACATGCATAGGTTACACATAGGTTTTGATTTGGAATAATTTGGAGACCTAAGGTGGAAGTTATGTCCATTTTGGTTCCAATTTTGGGGAAATTCTGAAATTGGCACATGTAGTACTTGTCAATGGATCTAATAGATCTAATTGACCATGGATTGTTTGTTTATAGCTTGTGTCGTGTCCACAATTGGATACGTGTGGGCCGAATCTCGTCGATTTGACGAAACGATCGATTTTGGGGGTTTTCCTCCGATACGGGGCCATGTGCATATCATATGGTGATACGAACACGTGGACACTCTAATTTCTATATGTGTTGATCATAAAATATGTATTAAACTTGTACGTGTCCTCCGGGATATGTTTGGTTGTGTGTTGGAGGCCGTATCGCAAGCGTATCATAGAAAAGTGTGATACGGGTGCGATGCGTCCCATGTGTTTGATATTTTGTCCTTCTTATTATACGTACGTGTGTAAATGTATATTTGTAAGCTATTGATATATTATATAGTATACATATTAGTGTATTTTGATTTATGTATATATGTGTATCCACTAGTGTGTATTATATGTATCATAGATAAGCATATCTATATGTATATATATATTCATTGTATGAGTTTATATATATAGTTATGCATATGTAGTTTATACCTATATATTTATTATTCATGAGTGGATAAATATATACTTATAACTAGTGATTTGTATGTATTGGTATATATATATGTATAGATAGTGTTATGCCTATAGAATGTTATGGATAGAGGTATATATATATATTTATGTATGTGGGTAGCTAGTATGTATATGCTTATATACTTAGATGTGTAAGTATATACATAATGGTGTTTGTGTGAGTGTTCGTGTGTGCCTCTGTGTGTTTGAGAGAGGGCACAGTGCAGTAAACCAGTGCACTGGAAACTGTGAGCAGTGAGGCTCAGTTTTACCAGTGCACACAGAAGGGGAGGCCCGAGCATGGTTTAGTTCTGTGCAGCAGTTGCAATTCAACTGCAGAGCACCCAAACTCACCTATTTGGAGTAGTGAAAAGAGGGCAAGGGCAGATTTTTTGTGTGCAGTTCACTGTGCAGAATGCCCGAGGTATCAGTAACCTTCAGTTCATGGTTGCCTGTCAGTGGGTGTTCGAGTGTGAGGGAGCAACAGCCATGTATCAGTGGGACAATGCAGTATCAGCTACACATGCTAATGAGTAGCAGCAAGGGAATTTGACAGTGTATTCAGTTGAATACACTGTGTGCAGCAGCAAGGGAATTTGACAGTGTATTCAGTTGAATACATTGTGTGCAGCAGCAAGGGAATAGTGCCAGTGCAGTTGGGAATGGAAGGGACAGCAGCAGCAGCTCCAAGTCTCAATTACCTTCGAGCAGTCCACTGCAAGCCACAGCAAGGTATCTGCAGGATTTACCTGAACACACAGACTGAACACCTTACCTACAGACTGAAGAAGTGAAGACTCCACCTTACCTGAAGACTGAACACAACAGCAACCTAACACAGCAACATCAGATTCAAGTAACACAGCAGCATCTGCACTATATACGCTGAAGAGAAGGGGAGAAACAGGGTTCAGTAGGTGACTGCATAGTCAGTAGTTCGAGCAAGGGACTGTGCAGCTGAGCACAGTCCCAAATGAAATCTTTCCTGGGTTTATGGATTGCACTGCAGTGCACAGGGAGGAGAAAATCCATCAGTGCCAATTGACTATTTTGAGCAGCATGAATGTGTAGTGTTCAGCTGAAGGCAATGCAGGACAGCCAGTTAATGTCTGTAGTGCAGTTTCAGGTATGGGTATTTGGGTGTTGGGTTATGAGGAAGGGATATTTGGATAGTTAATGTGATAAGTATATTATTGTAAGTTAGGTAAATGTCTAGGTTTTGGTCAGTTAGTATCAAGGGATTAGTGCACTGGTATTGTAGTTAGTTTATATCACTTTGATGAGTATACCTTAATAATAATTCATAGTTAGTGGAGTAGTTGAGGTATGTATAAACTATATTAATGGTTATCCTATAATAGTTAGATATAGTATAGTGTATAGTATAACTAGTATTAGTTGAGTATGCATGTATTAGTTAATTTGGAGTTTGGGTCGCCTTGGTGTAAGGCCAAGGTATCCAAATTAAGTTGTTTTGATATAGTATTAAAATGTTTGGCTCGTATACATATATAAAACCATATTTTCAAAATTAGAACTTGCGTATCTTAGGATACGGCTCTTTGAGTATTTTATTTTATCTTAGTTTAGCTTGTATAGCATAGCTTCATAGCGTATCGACTTAGTGACTTAGCACTTGGCTCTTGCAATCTAGATCTCATCGGTTTGACTTAGAAATGGCGTATTGACCTAGAATTTTATCAACTTCAGTTATTTTCTTTATCAAACCTTGTATTAATGCAACATACCATATATAGGTTGTGAGACACCGGCTTGGGCATCGAGAGACACACCTTGCTCAGGACGTCAGGCGAGTACATTTCTCTGATTATTTTTAATTCATAATATTGTATATATGCATGTTCTAGAATTGTATACATTAATCCCGACACAGTGATTTTCACGGACTAGTGCTATATGGATCCCGTCATGAGGTGTTATCCCCTACCGTGTTCAGCGGGTACTCGTATACATTGTATCTCATCGTATATACTGGGTATTGATGTTACTTCGTGTTCACACACTGCTCGTGTTCAGTGTGCTTATTCGTGTACACCCACCGCTCGTGTTCGATGGTTATGATATTCATGTTCACCCACTGCTTGTGACAGTGGTTATATTTTTTGTGTTCGTAGCGTGTCGTGATTGGATCCATCAGTATTAGTTGGGGGTGGGAGAGTAGGAGTTGATTATGTGATCAAAGCCATTGTTACAAATCGTGTATATTCTGAATACATACTTCACTTGTAATCCGTCTTACCTGATCATGTTCACCCAACCCGATCACATAAAGAACTCATATTCTGAGGCACAGTAGTTAGTTTTAGATTGCAGTTACATCATCATATTGCTTATATCCATATTGTTGATCTATATATCCTAGTACATTACCTGTATATATCTTGTTCATCTTTTATATGTTCATTGATCTTGTATTTCATTTCTATATCTGTTTATATGCTCGATTATGCTATTGAAACTGCTTTCAGAGGTATGTACTTCGCTCCAATCCTGACTGGATATATTTTTCCAGATGACTGGCTTCTAGAGCAGTGTCCTACCTACTACGGGCCGCAGGACGGCGTACCTATAGAGGACACTCTTATTGACCAGGGAGACTTAGCAGCAGAGCCCGAGGAGGTTTAGACTATTTTTTTGTAGTTGAGATTGTTTTAGACTTTTTCTGTTGTGGTTTCACATCTTGTATATATTTCAGATTGTGGATTTGTACTTTTATTCTTCCCTCGTTATTTCCATTCGTGCATATTTCTTCCTTAGCTTGTTTTGTGATTGAGATTAATTATTCATGTGAGATGCCATATAGCTCCTCCGTTGGGAGTTGAGATATTTGACAGGTACCATATATTTTGTTGAGATGTTAGATAGTTAGAAATGACCCAGACAGCGTTCTACCGCCGTTTCTGCGGTGTAGGCTGGGCGTAACCACGTACTCGTGCCCGAATATCAGGGTGCGGGTCGTGACACATTTTTAGTGGTGGCCCATGCAGGTCTAGATAGATATCGTAGTTGTGCTCACCCAGAGTACGGCTACGAGCCTGCCTTAGGAAACAGGATTTAGGCTGAGAGAATTACTCAATCACATCTAGGAAAAATTCGAATATTTGCTTTTGCAAATCCTTATCTATTGAATATTGTCTTTCATTTTGAATAAACTTCTGTCCTTCTTTGATGATATCACATTATATTCAAATATTGATTCCTTATTTTTAATCTGTCTTCAGGATGCCTCCGAAGATCCGATTCTATCGCTCGGAAGCAGCACCAGCTTCCTCAGCTGCTTCCCAGCCTGCTGCGGAGAGGGTAGCACCTACTACGGGTTCTTCCCCAGTTGAGAGGGTCGCCTCACCGGTTCAGGTGGGGGTCTCAGCAGCTATTTTCGGGGGTGCTCCTCCCCCAGTTCGGAGGGTAGCTCCAGTTGTTTCAGAGGGTCTTCCACCTCCACCACCAGTGGTTGATCAGACACAGATGTTTGCACTTCTCCAGCAGATGATGGAGGCACAGCAGCAACAGTCAGAGGTCCTGCGATAGAGCGTAGAGAATGCTCACCAGATCGCACTCACAGCGGTGGAGAGAGCTACTACCACGCAGCCACCGACGGCACCAGCTCAGTTTATTCCGCATCAGCCGAGGCCGGGTACCATCATCGACTTCAAGAGGATGGGCCCGAAGGACTTCAGAGGCACCGAGGAGATTTTATATGCGGACGAGTGGATCGAGGACATAGAGCGGAACCTGCGGCTGGCGCAGATTCCAGAGATGCTACAGATTGAGGCTGCGGGTTGTATGATGTTTGATATTGCCCTGAAATGGTTCCGGACTGACCCGAGGATTGCAGCACCAGGACTCTCTTGGGAAGCCTTCAAAGAGCTTTTTAAGGAGAAGTTCTTCCCTGATGTGGCTCTTACTTCTTTGGAGAGTCAGTTCCAGTATCTTGTACAGGAAGGCATGACAGTGGATGAGTATACGGCGGAGTATTGCCGGCTAGGACGCTTCGTAGAGGGTCAGAACCCTAGAAGCAAGGCAAGGAAGTTCAGAAAGGGCCTGAACCGGGAAGTCAAACCCCATACCAACGGAGGTCCTACAGCCACCTTCGAGGAGATACTCATGCAGGCGCAGAGGGCAGAAGAGGACTTAGAGCTTGGCTCTAAGAGGCAGAGGGACACAGGAGGATCCGGCAGCTACACGGGTCCCAAGAAGAGGCCTCATTTCCAGCAACAAAACCAGAGGCCTTACCATCACCAGAGGCAGCAGCACCACGGGCCAGCTAGAGCGCCGGCTCAGCAGATGCATCAGATCCAGAGGGCAGCAGCTTCTTGTACTTTCTGTAAGAAGCAAGGACACGGATGGGACGCATGTAGGATGAGACTAGGCCAGTGCTTATTTTGTGGATCGGGAGATCATCAGCTACGGGCTTGTCCCAAAGTCCAGGCTCGTCCAGCTCAGGGTGGAGGACAGGCACAGAAGGCACCCGCTCGACCACCAGCGGGCCAGCAGAGAGGACCTCTTCCACCGCAGCAGCAGCAGTTTGCCCAGCATCAGCAGAACAGAGGAGCGCATCGACAGGGGCAAGCTTTTGCCCTGACTGTCGAGGAGGAGGAGCCGATTGGCGATGTCATCTCAGGTTCTGTTTATCTCGATTCCTTTCCAGCTCATATTTTATTCGATTCTGGTGCTTCTCATAGCTTTGTATCTGTATCTTTTGCTTTAAGGCATCGCCTTGAGTCTGAACTGTTGGCGAGGACTTGCAAGATCACGACCGGTGGTGGTATTATCCTGGTCAGTAATGTTTGCAGGAACCAGAGAGTTTATTTGGGAGGCCGTGAGCTGAGTGTATGTTTGCTCGTAATGCCACTTCCGAGTTACGATATAGTGCTCAGGATGGATTGGTTGAGTAGACATCATGCTAGTATCGATTGTCGTGGAGGCAGAGTTGTATTTCAGACACCAGGAGAGCCAGAGTTCGAGTTCGTCCGAGGAGCAGAGCAGAGCGACGGTAATTTCTGTGAAGCTTTAGTTGAGGAGCAGGAGCAGACGTCGCCACATCCGTTGATTGCGGAATTCTTGGATGTCTTTCCGGAGGAGTTGCCGGGGTTGCCGCTGGACAAGGATATAGAATTCTCTATAGATTTAGTGCCAGGCGCAGAGCCGATCTCTCAGCATGTCTATAGAGTAAACAACAACGAACTGACGGAGTTAAAGAAGCAGGTGGATGAGTTGCAAGACAAAGGATTTATCCGTTCTAGTTCATCACCATGGGGTGCTCCGGTACTCTTTGTACCCAAGAAGGATGGGTCGGTACGTATGTGTATCGACTACAGGGCACTTAATAACCTCACTATCAAGAACAAATACCCGTTGCCGAGGATAGATGACTTGTTTGACCAGTTGAGCGAAGCGAAGGTATTCTCCAAGATAGAATTGAGGTCAGGGTACCACCAGGTGAAAGTGAAGAGGGAAGACATCCCAAAGACAGCTTTCAGGACTCGCTATGGGCAGTTCGAGTTCTTAGTGATGCCGTTTGGGTTGACCAATGCCCCGACAGTGTTCATGAACCTGATGAACAAGGTATTTCATCAGTACCTGGACCAGTTTGTTGTAGTCTTCATAGATGATATTCTAATATATTCAAAGACCCCGGAGGAGCATGAGCAGCACTTGAGGATTGTACTGGAGACCCTCAGAAAGGAGAAGTTGTATGTCAAGTTGTCGAAGTGTGAATTTTTCCTCGATAAGGTTGAATTTCTTGGGCATGTCATTACAGGAGATGGAGTCTTGGTGGACCCGAAGAAGATCTCAGCAGTTGAATCGTGGTCTACCCCGAGTTCAGTAGCAGAGATCAGGAGCTTCCTTGGATTAGCAGGCTACTACCGGAAGTTTGTTCAGGACTTTTCCAGACTAGCAGAGCCGATGACCAGGCTGACCAGGAAGGACGTAGAATTCGTCTGGACTGAGGATTGCCAGTCAGTATTTGAGGAGCTGAAGAGGAGATTGACTACAGCTCCCATCTTGATACTACCATCAGGAGCAGGAGGATTTTCCATTTACAGTGATGCATCAGGGAAGGGTTTGGGTTGTGTACTACAGCAGCACGGGAAGGTAATCGCCTATGCTTCCAGGCAATTACGCCCTCATGAGAAGAACTACCCTACCCATGATTTGGAGCTTGCAGCAGTTATCTTTGCTCTCAAATTGTGGAAACACTATCTATATGGAGAGAGAGTAGAGATCTTCACAGACCATAAGAGCTTAAAGTATGTGTTTACACAGAAGGAGTTTAACATGAGGCAGCGGCGATGGTTGGAGCTGATGAAGGACTTCGATATATCCTTGCAGTACCATCCAGGGAAGGCCAACGTAGTCACGGATGCTTTAAGCAGGTATCCCGTGGCTATGTGCTTGACTAGAGACAGGCATCTATTGGCAGACCTCGATAGTTTGGGCATTGAGGTATTGATTCTGGGAGTCGCAGCGCTGATGTGGGGACTTCAGGTTCAGTCAGAGCTGATGGACCGAGTTAGAGCCGGCCAGTATGAGGATGAGTCTCTGAGGAGCATCAGAGCACAGGTTCAGACCGGGCTGGCAGAGGACTTTACCGTCGCAAATGATGGATCATTGCGACACGGTACCAGGTTGTGCGTACCGAAGGGAGCATTGCGCGAGGAGATTATGCAGGAGGCGCATCGTTCCCAATACTCTATGCATCCCGGTGCCAACAAGATATATAGAGACATGAGAGAGCATGTATGGTGGTATGGCATGAAGTGCGAGGTAGCTAGTTTCGTGTCCAGATGCTTAGTTTGCCAGCAGGTCAAGGCGGAGAGACAGAGACCAGGAGGATTACTTCAGCCTTTGCCCATTCCGGAGTGGAAATGGGAACATGTTACCATGGATTTTTTATCGGGGCTTCCGCGTTCTCCAGGAGGCAAGGATGCGATTTGGGTCATCGTGGACAGGTTGACCAAATCAGCCTACTTTCTGCCATTTAAAGTGGGTACATCTACGGAGAGACTTGCGAAGATGTATGTGCGCCAGATTGTCAGATTGCATGGAGTTCCAGTGAGCATTGTCTCGGATCGGGATAGTCACTTTACGTCCTATTTCTGGAGGAGTTTGCAAGCTAGCTTGGGCACTCAGCTCAAGTTCAGTACCGCTTATCACCCTCAGACGGACGGATAGTCGGAGAGGACTATTCAGACTCTCGAGGACATGCTATGCACCTGTGTTTTGGATCTTGGAGGTTCTTGGGAGGATCACCTTCACTTGGTAGAGTTTTCATACAACAACAGCTACCAAGCCAGCATTGAGATGTCACCATTCGAGACGTTGTATGGACGGAGATGCCGCACTCCGTTGTCCTGGGATGATGTTGGTGACAGGGCTTTATTGGGACCAGAGATGGTAGTGGATGCAGCAGAGAAGGTGAAACTTATCAGAGACAGACTTCGAGTGGCGCAGGACAGGCAACGGCATTGGGCCGATAGCCACCGGAGACCTCTGGAGTTTGAGGTATAGCTTTAGTTTTGTCTTATTTGTGTTTGATTGTTGCTTGTTAGAGTGCTAAGTTTGTGTTTCGTGCTAGGTTGGCGATCTGGTTTTCTTGAGAATTTCTCCGACATGTGGCACGATTCATTTCGGTGGAGGCGGCAAGCTTAGTCCGCGATTCATCGGTCCTTTCAGCATTCTTGAGAGGGTCGGTGCAGTCGCTTACAGACTAGACTTACCACCTGCATTGGAAGGAGTGCACAACATGTTTCATGTGTCACAGTTGAGACGGTATGTGGCAGATCCCAGTCATGTGTTGGATCACTCGGAGATAGAGGTGGGCCCTACTCTCAGCTATCCAGAGCAGCCAGTGGAGATTCTGGATCGGAGAGAGAAGGTGCTGAGGAACCAGACGATTCCTTTGGTGCGCGTCGCGTGGAGGCATCACTCGCCAGGAGAGAGTACCTGGGAGCGAGAGGCCGAGATGCGCGAGCGATATCCGTATCTTTTCGAGCCATGAGGTATATTTTCCTTCTTGCATTATATTGTTTGTTTGGTAGATAGTTTCTTCCTTAATTTCGAGGATAAAATTTTTCTAAGGTGGGTAGGTTTGTCACCCTCATATTTCCATCTAAGGGTAGTTTGGTAATTGTCAATGGGTATATTTATTTTAGGATTATTATAATTAATTTTTGTGCATAATTGATTTAATTATTTATTGTATTATTTAATTGTTGCTAGTTGTGAAATTGTTTTGGACTTGTGTAGTGGACCTAACCATTTTTTAATTAGAAGACATGAACAAACTTTTGGACTAGTCTAAGTTGAGCCCATGAATTAGGCCCATGGATTAGGAAACATGATTAATTAGTAAAACCATTAGACTAGAACCTTCCCTCCCTAATTATTTCTTCATGAGAGGCCCCAAGGGGTATTTGGGACATTTTATATTGCTTGGGAATGGGTTTATGACCATCCATAATTGAGAGGAGAGAGAGTGCTCTCATTTTAGTTCTTTCCCAAATTTCTAGATCTAGTTTTTCCCCTTCCATTTTCTCTCCATTCCCCCATCAATTCTTCATTAATTCTCTTCAAATCTCTTCCTAAATTCATCATTGAAGACTCTACATCAACGATCTACAAGCAAGAAGTAAGGAACAAGGAACAAGGAGGAGGAGGCCAAGATCTACAAGGAAAGGAGCAACTTATCATTTGGGACTTTTTCATTGGGAATCCATCTCCCAATAGGTACAAATCAGTTTTCCCCCTTCCTATGGGCTATAGATCTGAGTTTTTACCATGAGAAACCACCCCACATGCATAGGTTACCCATAGGTTTTGATTTGGAATCATTTGGAGACCTAAGGTGGAAGTTATGTCCATTTTGGTGCCAATTTTGGGGGAATTTTGAAATTGGCACATGTAGTGCTTGTCAATGGATCTAATAGATATAATTGACCATGGATTGTTTATTTGTAGCTTGTGTCGTGTCCACAATTGGATACGTGCGGGCCGAATCTCGTCGATTTAACGAAACGGTCGATTTTGGGGGTTTTTCTCCGACACGGGGCTATGTGCATATTATATGGTGACACGGACACGTGGATACTCTAATTTCTATATGTGTTGATCATAAAATATGTATTGAACTTGTACATATCCTCCGAGATATGTTTGGTTGTGTGTTGGAGGCCGTATCGCAAGCGTATCATAGAAAAGTGTGATACGGGTGCGATGCGCCCCATGTGTTTGATATTTTGTCCTTCTTATTATACGTACGTATGTAAATGTATATTTGTAAGCTATTGATATATTATATAGTATACATATTAGTGTATTTTGATTTATGTATATATGTGTATCCACTAGTGTGTATTATATGTATCATAGATAAGCATATCTATATGTATATATATATTCATTGTATGAGTTTATATATATAGTTATGCATATGTAGTTTATATCTATATATTTATTATTCATGAGTGGATAAATATATACTTATAACTAGTGATTTGTATGTATTGGTATATATATATGTATAGATAGTGTTATGCCTATAGAATGTTATGGATAGAGGTATATATATATATTTATGTATGTGGGTAGCTAGTATGTATATGCTTATATACTTAGATGTGTAAGTATATACATAATGGTGTTTGTGTGAGTGTTCGTGTGTGCCTCTGTGTGTTTGAGAGAGGGCACAGTGCAGTGAACCAGTGCACTGGAAACTGTGAGCAGTGAGGCTCAGTTTTACCAGTGCACACAGAAGGGGAGGCTCGAGCATGGTTAAGTTCTGTGTAGCAGTTGCAATTCAACTGCAGAGCACCCAAACTCACCTATTTGGAGTAGTGAAGAGATGGCAAGGGCAGATTTTCTGTGTGCAGTTCACTGTGCAGAATGCTCGAGGTATCAGTAACCTTCAGTTCATGGTTGTCTGTCAGTGGGTGTTCGAGTGTGAGGGAGCAACAGCCATGTATCAGTGGGACAATACAGTATCAGCTGCACATGCTAATGAGTAGCAGCAAGGGAATTTGACAGTGTATTCAGTTGAATTCACTGTGTGCAGCAGCAAGGGAATTTGATAGTGTATTCAGTTGAATACACTATGTGCAGCAGCAAGGGAACAGTGCCAGTGCAGTTGGGAATGGAAGGGACAGCAGCAGCAGCTCCAAGTCTCGATCACCTTCGAGTAGTCCACTGCAAGCCATAGCAAGGTATCTGCAGGATTTACCTGAACACACAGACTGAACACCTTACCTACAGACTGAAGAAGTGAAGACTCCACCTTACCTGAAGACTGAACACAACAGCAACCTAACACAGCAACATCAGATTCAAGTAACACAGCAGCATCTGCACTATATACACTGAAGAGAAGGGGAGAAACAGGGTTCAGTAGGTGACTGCATAGTCAGTAGTTCGAGCAAGGGACTGTGCAGCTGAGCACAGTCCCAAATGAAATCTTCCCTGGGTTTATGGATTGCATTGCAGTGCACAGGGAGGAGGAAATCCATCAATGCCAATTGACTATTTTGAGCAGCATGAATGTGTAGTGTTCTGCTGAAGGCAATGCAGGACAGCCAGTTAATGTCTGTAGTGCAGTTTCAGGTATGGGTATTTGGGTATTGGGTTATGAGGAAGGGATATTTGGATAGTTAATGTGATAAGTATATTAGTGTAAGTTAGGTAAATGTCTAGGTTTTGGTCAGTTAGTATCAAGGGATTAGTGCATTGGTATTGTAGTTAGTTTATATCACTTTGATGAGTATACCTTAATGATAATTCATAGTTAGTGGAGTAGTTGAGGTATGTATAAACTATATTAATGGTTATCCTATAATAGTTAGATATAGTATAGTGTATAGTGTAACTAGTATTAGTTGAGTATGCATGTATTAGTTAATTTGGAGTTTGGGTCGCCTTGGTGTAAGGCCAAGGTATCCAAATTAAGTTATTTTGATATAGTATTAAAATGTTTGGCTCGTATACATATATAAAACTATATTTTCAAAATTAGAACTTGCGTATCTTAGGATAGGGCTCTTTGAGTATTTTATTTTATCTTAGTTTAGCTTGTATAGCATAGCTTCATAGCGTATTGACTTAGTGACTTAGCACTTGGCTCTTGCAACCTAGATCTTATCGGTTTGACTTAGAAATGGCGTATTGACCTAGAATTTCATCAACTTCAGTTATTTTCTTTATCAAATCTTGTATTGATGCAACATACCATATATAGGTTGTGAGACACCGGCTTGGGCATCGAGAGACACACCTTGCTCAGGACGTCAGGCGAGTACATTTCTCTGATTATTTTCAATTCATAATATTGTATATATGCATGTTCTAGAATTGTATACATTGATCCCGACACAGTGATTTTTACGGACTAGTGCTATCCCCTGCCATGTTCAGCGGGTACTCGTGTACATTGTATCTCATCGTGTATACTGGGTATTGATGTTACTTCGTGTTCACACACTGCTCGTGTTCAGTATGCTTATTCGTGTACACCCACCGCTCGTGTTCGGTGGTTATGATATTCATGTACACCCACTACTCGTGACAGTGGTTATATTTTTCGTGTTCTTAGCGTGTCGTGATTGGATCCATCAGTATTAGTTGGGGGTGGAAGAGTAGGAGTTGATTATGTGATCAAAGCTATTGTTACAAATCGTGTACATTCTGATTACATACTTCACTTGTAATCCGTCTTACCTGATCATGTTCACCCAACCCGATCACATAATGAACTCGTATTCTGAGGCACAGTAGTTAGTTTTAGATTGCAGTTACATTATCATATTGCTTATATCCATATTATTGATCTATATATCCTCGTACATTACCTGTATATATCTTGTTCATCTTTCATATGTTCATTGATCTTGTATTTCATTTCTATATCTGTTTATATGCTCGATTATGCTATTGAAACTGCTTTCAGAGGTATGTACTTCGCTCCAATCCTGACTGGATATATTTTTCCAGATGACTGGCTTCTAGAGCAGTGTCCTACCTACTACGGGCCGCAGGACGGCATACCTATAGAGGACACTCTTATTGACCAGGGAGACTTAGCAGCAGAGCCCGAGGAGGTTTAGACTTTTTTTGTAGTTGAGATTGTATTAGACTTTTTCTTTTGTGGTTTCACATCTTGTATATATTTCAGATTGTGGATTTTTACTTTTATTCTTCCCTCGTTATTTCTATTCGTGCATATTTCTTCCTTAGCTTATTTTGTGATTGAGATTAGTTATTCATGTGAGATGCCATATAGCTCCTCCGTTGGGAGTTGAGATGTTTGACAGGTACCATATATTTTGTTGAGATATTAGATACTTAGAAATGACCCAGACAGCGTTCTACCGCCGTTTCTGTGGTGTAGGCTGGGCGTAACCACGTACTCGTGCCCGAATATCAGGGTGCGGGTCGTGACACGAAGCTAGACTGCAGGCTCCTCCAAAAATGGGAAGTGAAACGACTATCTCGATCTGAGACAATACTCACAGGAACTCTATGTAATCTAACAATCTGTTGTACATACATCTCTGCTAGCTTTTCCATCGAAGTACCCACTTTAAAAGGTAAGAAGTGGGCTGATTTGGTCAACCTATCCACGATGATCCAAATTACGTCTTTTCCTCCTGGAGAACGAGGAAGTCCTGAAATGAAGTCCATAGTCACGTGCTCCCACTTCCATTCTGGAATGGGTAAGGGTTGAAGCAATCCCCCTGGCCTCTGTCGATCTGCTTTCACCTGTTGGCACACTAAACATTGGGATACGAAGCGTGCTACTTCGCGCTTCATACCATACCACCATACATGCTTCCTCAAATCTCGATACATCTTGTTGGCTCCGGGATGCATCGAGTACTGAGAGCGATGTGCCTCCTGTAAAACTTCTTCGCGCAGCTCTCCGCTTGGCACACACATCCTCGTGCCATGTCGTAAGGATCCATCATCCGCAATAGTGAAATCGTCTATCAATCCTGCCTAAACTTGTGCTCTAATATTCCTTAGAGTCTCATCATTATACTGTGCCGCTCTAGTTTTGTCTATCAGCTCTGATTGAATCTGCAGTCCCCATATCTGAATCTCAGCTCCTGGAACTAATACCTCAATTTCCAAGCTCTCAAGATCAGCTAATAAGTGTCTATCCGATGTCAAGTACATAGCCATTGGGTACCTGCTCAAGGCATCTGCGACTACATTGGCTTTCCCTGGATGATACTGTAATGAGATATCAAAGTCTTTCATCAATTCTAACCATCTTCTCTGTCTCATATTCAGCTCCTTCTGTATAAACACGTACTTTAAGCTCTTGTGGTCTGTGAAGATTTCCACACGCTCTCCGTACAGATAGTGCTTCCATAGCTTTAGGGCAAAGATAACTGCTGCTAACTCCAGATCATGAGTGGGGTAGTTCTTTTCATGAGGGTGTAATTGTCTTGAAGCATAGGCAATCAATTTCCCGTGTTGTTGAAGAACGCATCCCAATCCTTTTCCTGAAGCATCACTATAGATAGTGAATCCACCTATCCCTGATGGCAATATCAAAACTGGTGCTGTTGTCAATCTCCTCTTCAGCTCATCAAATGCGGCTTGACATTCTTCTGTCCAGACAAAGTCCACATCTTTCTTGGTCAGCCTAGTCTTTGGCTCTGCAATCTTGGAGAAGTCTTGTACAAATCTCCTGTAGTATCCTGCTAGTCCGAGAAAGCTCCTGATTTCAGCTACCGTGCTGGGGGTAGTCCATGACTTCACTGCCTCTATCTTTTTTGGGTTAACTGAAATTCCGTCACCTGTCACCATGTGTCCAAGAAATTCAACCTCTTCAAGAAAGAACTCACACTTTGAAAGCTTTCCGTATAATTTCTCTTTCCTGAGTGTTTTTAAGACTATTCTCAAGTGCTCTTCGTGCTCTTCTGGGGTTTTTGAATATACTAGAATGTCGTCAATAAACACCACTACGAACTTGTCAAGGTACTGGTGGAACACCTTGTTCATCAAGTTCATAAATACTGCTGGTGCATTGGTTAAACCAAACAGCATTACTGTAAATTCAAACTGGCCATATCTGGTTCGAAAGGCGGTCTTCGGTATATCTTCTTTCTTCACTTTCACCTGGTGATAGCCTGACCTCAAGTCTATTTTTGAAAACACCTTTGCTCCGCTCAATTGATCGAAAAGATCATCTATCCTTCGCAGCGGATATTTATTTTTGATAGTGAGGTTATTCAAAGCTCTATAATCGATACACATACGTACCGTGCCATCCTTATTTGGTACAAATAATACCGGTGCTCCCCATGGCGATAAACTGGATCTAATAAAACCTTTGTCTTGCAGCTCCTCAACTTGTTTCTTTAGTTCTACCAATTCGTTATTGTTAACTCTATAGACATATTGTGAAATAGGCTCTGCTCCTGGTATCAAGTCTATAGAGAACTTAACGTCTCTGTCTGGTGGCAAACCTGGCAACTCCTCTGGAAATACATCCAAGAATTCTGCTATAAGTGGATGCGGTAACTCTTCTTCTTCCACCCTGGCTCCACAAAAAGTGCCTCTGCTCCGCTCCTCTGTTCCTCTGACAATCTCAAACTCTGGCTCTCCTGGTGGTCGAAATACTACTCTACCTTCGTGACAATCTATAGAAGCATGGTGTTTACTCAGCCAGTCCATTCCGAGTACAATATCGTAATCCGGAAGTGGCATAATGAGTAAACTCACGCTCAACTCTCGGCCTTCCAATGATACTCTCCGATCCTTACAACAATCACGGACTAGGATAATGCCTCCTCCTGTCGTGATCTTGCAAGTCCTATCTAATGGTTCTGTTTCTAAATGATGCTTAAGGGCATAAGATACAGATACGAAACTATGGGAAGCGCCAGAATCAAATAATGCGAGAGCTAGAATAGAATCGAGTAAAATTGAACCTGAAATTACGTCTCCAGCTGGCTCGGCCTCCTCAGTGGTTATGGCGTAAGCTCATCCTTGTGGTGCTCCTCTCTGTTGCTGTCGTTGCTGAGCAAACCTCTCCTGCTGTGTTGGAAGTGGAGGTCCTCTCTGCTGGCCTCCTGGTACAATAGGTGCTCTTACTGGTCCTCTCTGTGCTGCTCCTCCTCCTTGGCGATTCTGAATAGTTGGGCAGTCCCTCAGCTGATGTGCTGCTGATCCACACGATAAGCAAGTGCCCAACCTTTTCCTGCAGATGTCTCTTGTATGTCCCATCTTTCCGCAATACGAACATGGGGCAACGAGTTGATTATGTCTTTGTGGTTGTTGTTGTTGAGCATTTCCTCGAACTGGAGCCTGTTGCTGGTTTTGCTGCTGGTGTTGTTGCTGGTGTAGTCTATGTTGTTGTTGAAAGTGCGGGCGCTTGGTTAGTCCTGTGTTACCTCCTGTTGCTCCAGATGTATCGCGTCCTCTCTTGGGCCTGAGGTCCAAGTCGTCTTCGGCAATCTGGGCATCCATCAGAATACCCTCAAATGTAGCAGTACGTCGTCCCGAAGTACGAGAATTGATCTCCCTATTCAATCATTTTCTAAATTTTTGAGATCTGTCTCCTGGGTCTCGAATCATTAATGGCGTAAATCGACTCAATCGTTAAAACTCTGCAGCATACTCGTCGACTGACATGCCTCCTTGGACTAAGTCATGAAACTGACTTTCTAAAGCTCCCAAGGCTACATCAGGAAAGAATTTCTCTTTGAAGAGTTCCTTAAAGTTCTCCCAAGTAAGTCCTTCAGTGGCGAGTCTCGGCTCTGTACGATACCATCTCAGTGCGATATCAAACATCTGACTGCCAGCGGCCTCTATCTGAAGAATCCCTGGAATCTGTTATAAGCGCAAATTCCTTTCTATGTCTTCTAACCATTGGTCAGCATATAGTATTCCTTCCGTGCCTTTGAAATCTTGAGGCATCATCCTCTTAAAGTCCACTATGGTACCGGGCCTCTGTTGTTGCTGACCTTGATGTTGCGGTTGTCGTGCTACTCTCTCCACAGCCTGGAGAGTCATCTGATGGGCATTCTCCATGCTCTCTCTCATTAGTTCAGTCTGCGCCTGGTGTGCTTCTGCTTGCATTCTCTGAGCCTCAGCTTGAACACGGTGAGCCTCTGCTGTTACTCTCTGGGCCTCTAGCATGCCCTGCATCAGTGTGAACATCTGTGCCCCGTTAGCGGGCACTCCTCCGGGAATCGGTGGTGGTGGAAGGTTGTTTGTCATAGTTGGGGCAATCCTTTGTATAGGTGGAGGAGGAATCCCGTTAGTTGCAAATACTCCCACACGAACAGGAGATGTAGGAGAATCTCCAGGTATCTGTTCGTCAAGTTGAGAGGTGGCAGTCCTCTCTGAATTGGCTGCTCCCATTCTCATAGATCTAGTATTCGATAACATCCTGAATATAGATCAAAGAATCAATTAAGGTGATAGATATGATATTATCAAGAAAGGACACTAAAGTGCTAAAGGAAGCAATCCATTAGAATAGCAATATGAAGTTCAGAATTTCCTAGTATGATTGAGCATATTCTCATCCTAGATCCTATTCCCTATATCCTAGCACAGGCTCGCAGCAGTACAACTAAGTTGTCGCACTACTACGGTATCGCATAACTTGCGAGACTTGACCTGCATGGGCCACCACTAAAAACGTGTCACGACCCTCACCCGGTATAGGGGCACGAGAGCGTGGGTACGTCCAGCCTACGTCGCAGTATCAGCGGTAGAACGCTGTCAAGGTCACAGTAATACTAGATAACTAAACACCAGTCAATAATATACATCTCCATGATCTCACAATATAACTCAATCACCACAACTATAAGGCACGATAAAAGATAAAAGAAATAACATAGTTAAACACCATGTCTCAAACATAAAGATAACTCACAGTCTAGCTATCCAACACAAGTCTCCAATTAAACTTAACATAAGTCTAACATAAACTAAAATATCCTTCATAAGTCTTAAGCATAAAATAAATACTATCTAGGTAGCTGTAGGCAAAGCCTCATCTAGAAGCATGGTCTCCTCTAGGATCTCTGGTACATAGTCTGCGTCTATACCTAGTTCGTAGTGCGTGGTACAGAAATCCTCAAGATTCTCTGGAAAAAATATCCAGTCAGGATTGGAACAAAAATACACCTCTAACAGTAGTTCCACATATATTGACAAAACTATAACACAGTGTAAAGAAATACAAGACAAATATAAAATAACTGAAAATAAGAAATACTGGAATAAAAAATGCAGGAAATAGATACTGGAACATCATCATCAATAGCATCTGACAATGAATAAAAACTACTAGTACACGCAAGAACAATGAACTGGTATGTAAGTGTGTATAAGAACAACCACTAGAACATATGAAAATACAAGATCAATCTATCAAGATACATGTCAAGAATCATCTATCTAAGTGTGTGAAACATCAGTATATCATGTGATCGTCTTGGGTTATATGACTCATTACATGGAATAACGATCATCCCCAACAGGTCAGGCTAACCGAAATATAACAGTGATGAGGCATGTAAGGGTAAGGCTGCACCGACGTGAGATGTGGGTGAGCTAATGCTGCATGTAAGGGGTATGATCACATAACTACTAATACTTCTCCATTTCCCCCAACTAGCACGATGGATCCCAATCATGACTCCTCGTGACAGGTCTCGATGATGCCAACTCGTGTAAAGAACAGTGTCAGAGTCATGTACGCTATACAACAAGAATTATAGAGATAATCAATATAATGGAAACTGTCAGATAATGTACTCGTCTGTGGTCCTTAGCTGGCAATACCACTGTCCGGGTTCCCAGGTATCGTTTGAATGATCCAACAGTCCTATAGATGTATCATAAATATAATACTGTATCAGACATTACTCTAGCACACATTCAACATAATGATCTCAATGGGCTACGCTAGGGGTCACATGCCGATGTACCTACGGGGTATCCGTGGTCACTTCCAAGTCCTCCATATAAAGTGATCTAACATATACATAATTTCTATGGGTTATAATTATAGTAGATATATGTATATACATATGCTTTAAATAGAATTTATGCCTTGTATCTATATTAAACAGGTATTAGGGAGATATATATATATTTACTATATATATTCCTGAAACACATTTAATCCTATTTTTTATACATGTACTCTGTATATATATATATATATATGTATACTAACTTGGGTTGCATACATTAGGGTTATGTACATATCAATGTACACGTAATAACCATATACGTATACCAATACTAATACTAATACGTACTTACGTACGCACCAAGTTATGTATCTATATGCCAGTATTCAATATAACAAGTGCGAAGGTCTCCAAGGGAATTATATGCATGCGCACACGTATAAGCAAGAAGGAACTCGAACCTGCGTGCGAAATTGAGACGTGCGTGTCGCGGCATCGTCGAGTCGAAGGCTGCTTCGGTCAGGTTCAGCGAGGTCAGCGGCGTGCGGCGTTGTCGGGCGGCTCTGTCGACGGGGTCCGACGCTCAGTCGCGGTGGGTACAGCGCTCGGCGGCGGGTACAACGCTCTGCGGTGCAGCGCTCGGGGGTGCAGCGCTCGGGGGTCCGGCGCTCGGGGGTGCAGCGCTCGGGGTGCAGCGCTCGGGGGTCCGGCGTTCGGGGGTCTGGCGGGAGCAAGGGGAAGGGAATGTCGGCTGTAGCTAGGTTAGATGGGAAAGAAATAAAAGGGAAGGGAATACTATATATATATATATATATACTCGGGTTGACCTAATTATATTGTCTTGGTCCACTCTAGGTAAAGGCCTTGGCTTGTTTTGGAGATAGTCCAATGGGTTAGGTTTCGAATGGGTTTAATAAAATTGTGAGAATTTTATGGGTCTAAGGTTTGGAGGCCATGGTTTAAAAGAGATTGATGTTGCACTCCCACAGTCCCAAAATTATGGAAAAATATACATGAAGGGGAAATGGATTTATTTGCGTGTCGCGTCCAAATTATCGAAGGAGCGATAAATTGCAACAATCAATAATCATCCTTAATTATTTAATTACAATTAATATCATGCAAATCATTTACACATTAATTACGGAAAGACGAAAATACCCTTAATTCAAAAAGTGGGGGTGACACGTAGAGGCCGAACAGGCATAGAAGCCGAAGGGGCACAGGGGCCAAGCAGGCGTAGAAGCCGAAGGGGCACAGGGGCCGAGCAGGCGTAGAAGCCGAAGAGGCGTAGAGGCCGAACAGGCATAGAAGCCGAAGGGTCGTAGAGGCCGAATAGGCATAGAAGCCGAAGGGGCACAGGAGCCGAGCAGGCGTAGAAGCCGAAGGGGCACAGGGGCCGAGCAGGCATAGAAGTCGAAGGGGCACAGGGGCTGGATGGGCGTAGAAGTCGCTGCGTACCGTGCCACAGTGCTGATGTTGACGTCTTAGCCAGAATTACGGCTCTTGAAAATATAATCAAATCTCTTGCATTAAATGCCGAGATTTGCCACCATCCTGTGCATTAAATGTGGAGGCATGTTCTTTGACGGTCTGCAACCCTTTCTGCACATCAGTCGCAGAGACGTGCCTCGAGAAACTGTCACTGCTCTGTGCATTAGGCGAAGAGACGTGCCTCGAACCCCGTACGGAGTGCAGCTTTTGGCGTAGCAGGCGGTTTGTCTACTGCAGAACGTAAATAGCTCGCATTTTGCCTGTGTAAAACAAGGCAGCGTATCCCTTCGTACTTGAAAAAGCAGTTTACGTGAAGGAGATGGCAGTATTTGACAGCCTGGGTGGCAGTGTAGTGCCATCATTATAGCCGTCGCTTGGGTAGTCGAGCCGTATCCCTTTGCCAGAAGTCCAGACGTCAGGTTCATTGCAAGCTCTAACAGGTTCATTGCAGGATCTGACAGGTTCACTTCGGGGAATACGAAGCATCTTTTGTACACCTCAATGTTGCGTATGAAAGGGGAGGGGTTTTACGCCCTGGAGGCGATAAAGCACCCTGTTTACGCTGAAGCGGCTTGGACGTACTGCCTTACATGGATGGTCCTTTGAGCTTTTATATTTCACGCTCTATTCTAGCGAAAAAGGCTCTGTTGCACGCTTGATAGCTCTTAAGGCCTCTGCCTATGGTGCTCTGCACCGATATGCCGCGTAGTCATCCGGCATATTTTTCATGCTTCTACACCGCTGTACTTGAGCGACTGAGATCCCGTCGGACACCTGCTCCCCGCCCTCGTCGATTGGAGCCGACCGGCAAAAGTGCTGCCATCACTAACCGGCCGAATGACTCGAGTGCTCCGCCGATTCCTCATCCGTTCGAACGGAGGCCGCTGCCCGCGCGGACCGACTGTACCAAACGCTGCCATCACCATCGACCGAGACTCGCCTATACCCCGCAGCGGAGTTCGACGACCGCTGCTGAACGCCTAGATACCCCGCGCTGACTGCTCGACGACGCCGTCGATCGAGAGTTCCCCCGCCTGTGCGCTGCCGACCGACTAATCGACAACGCTGCCGATCGGAGAAGCCCGGAGTTCGACGATAGACCGTGCGCCCGACCGGCCTCCCCTGTTCGTGACCATCGCCTCGTCGCCTCTACCCTGTCCACGCACGCAGGTTCGACATAAACCTAATCTCGAATATGTACACCTACGTATATCGTGTGTTAGTATGTGTGGATATCGGTATATGCATGTATGTACGTAGTTGCATACGTATAGGTATATAGATATTATATGCCCTCAATAATATCTATACATACATATATATATGTATTATAAGTATCATAGTATGGATATTAAATATTGTATACATGGTATAAGTTTTGATAGTATATATATATGTACAAAGTATAATTGATTAGTATGTAAACTCTATTAAGTAGCTAAATGCACATATCTATTAAAATTGTAATTAGTAGTAGTGATGTTTATGATACATAATAATAGACATTATATGCCCGTGTACTAGGTGACCCTAACGAAATTATGGATACCCATAGCTATCTTGACCGGTGACCCTGTAGCATGATAAAAGACTGCCATATGTACACGGACGTACTGGCGGAACCGTACCATTGACTGTCTGTTATGCACAGCAACTACAGACGTGACCCCCCTAGTATAGTCCTTGACCATTGTGTTGATTGTGTATTAGTGTAATGTCTGATGCAGTATTATGTTTATGATATATCTATAAGACTGTTGGATCACTCAGACGGTACCTTGGAACCCGGATATTGCTATTGCTAGCTAAGGACCCCAGGCGAGTACATTCTCTGACAGTTTCCATTATGTTGATTATCTCTATAATTCTTGATATATAGCGTACATGACTCTGACACTTTTCTTTACACGAGTTGGCATCATTGAGACCTGTCACGAGGAGTCGTGATTGGAATCCATCGTGCTAGGTGGGGAAATGGAGAAGTATTAGTAGTTTATGTGATCATACCAAACTTACATGCAGCATTAGCTCACCCACATTTTACGTCGGTGCAGCCTTACCCTTACATGTCTCATCGCTGTTATATCTGGTTAGCGAGACCTGTTGGGGATGACCGCTAACTAGTGTAATGAGTCATATAGTGCCAAGCCGATCACATGATATACTGATATTTCACACACTTAGATAGATGATTTCTTGACATGTATCTTGATAGACTGATCATGTATTTCCACATGTTCTAGTTGTTGTTCTTATACACACTTACATACCAGTTCTTTGTATTTGTGCACACTTGTAGTTATATTCCTTGTCAGATGCATATTGATGATGATGTTCCAGTACTTTATTCCAGTATTTCTCATTGCCAGTATTTCATTGTCTTGTATTTCTTTACACTATATTATAGTTTTGTCAATATATGTGGAACTGCTGTTAGAGGTGTATTTCGTTCCAATCCTGACTGGATATTTTTTCCAGAGAATCTTGAGGATTTCTGTACCACGCACTACGGACCAGGTATAGATGCAGACTATGTACAGAGATCCTAGATGAGACCATGCTTCTAGATGAGACATTGCCTACAGCTACCTAGATAGTATTTATTTTATGCTTGAGACTTGTGGAGGATATTTCAGTTTATGTTTAGACTTATGTTAAGTTTAATTGGAGACTTATGTTGGACAGCTAGACTGTGATTTATCTTTATATTTGGGACATGGTGTTTAACTATGTCATTTTCTTTTATCTTTTATCGTGCCTTATAGTTGTTATGATTGAGTTATATTATGAGATTATGGAGAAGTATATTATTGACAGGTGTTAGTTATTTAGTGTTATTTTGACCTAGACAGCGTTCTACCGCCGATGCTACGGCGTAGGCTGGACGTACCCACGCTCTCGTGCCCCTATACTGGGTGCGAGTCGTGACATTGGGGCCTCTCATGAAGAAATTAATTAAGGAGGGAAGCTTCTAGTCTAATGGTTTAATTAATTTAATTATCCTCCTAATTAATGGGCTTTCTAGTTGGGCTCAATTCTAACAATTAATACATGTTGGTCCATGAGTCTAAACTAAACTAGTTAGGTCAACTAACACAAGTCCAAAAAAATAAATCTATCATGCTAATAATAAATAAATAATACAATAAATAAATATTTAATATGCACAATATTCAATTAATTATAAAATGACCAAAATACCCTTTTCTAGAAAATACGGTAGTGACAAGTCTATCCCCCTTAAAATAATTTTTTTCTCAAAATTTAAGGGTGATCGTACTCCTTCTAGGTCAAAACCCCAGCAATCATAGTCTAATAAGGTCTTATCTCACCAAGAACTGTCATATGCAAAGAATAACATGCATGGTCATGGTCTCCACCTGTCTTATTACTATTATCTCTGTCAGGGTATTCTATAGCTACACTAACTATATAACACAAGCATCCAAAAGGTACTAAAGAATCAATCAATCAAAATAGATGAAAGGAACAGAAAGAAAGAACAGACTCTCTAACCCATCACCTGTAGTATTGGTCTCCTCGACCGTCATCGCAAATGCTCCGTCCTGCCGAGGTAGCTCCCTCTGTGGGTGATGAGCAATCTGTGGTGCTACAGGTGGCCTAACTCCACCTCTCTGGCCTCGATCTGCATCCTGGCCTGGACGTTGAAGTATCCAGAGACAATCCTTCACCATATGCTCCGTTGATCCATAATGTAAGCATGCTCCAAGTCTCTTCTGGCACATCTCCCAAGTGTGCCCAGTCTTCTTGCAATAGGTGCATTAAGGAGCCTGTTGCACTTGTCTCTGAGGTTGCTGTGGTATCTGCTGTACTAGAGCTTGTACTGGAGCAACAATTGGTTCTGGCATCTGATATTGCTGCTGATAGGCTCCGAACTGTACTGGAAACTGCTGTTGCTGGAACCGCGGTCTCTTTGTCGGTCCCGCACTACTACTGTCACCCCCAAACATATCATGGTCCCTCTTTGGCTTCAAGTTCCACTCCCTCTAGACCTTGCGTACCTCTGAAAGTATCTCAGAATACGTCTCGTAAAAAGACGGAATGAGAATCTTGACTTCCCAATTCAGACCCTCGCGGAAACGGATAGCCCGAACTTCTGGCTCTTTCACCAAGTACTCCGCAAATCGGCTCAGCCTCCCGAACTCTGCGACATACTCCTCTACGGACATGCTTCCTTGTGTAAGGCTCTCAAATTGCCTTCCTAATTCTAATCTGTCTGTCCGAGCAAAGAACTTCTTCTTAAAGATATCCTTGAATATCTTCCAAGACTGCCCCACATCAGTAAGAATTGGCTTATTCCTGAACCAAGTACGGGCAACGTCGAACAGTTGAAGTCCTACCGCCTCAACCTTTAGATCCTCCGCAAGACGGGACACCTTCATGAGTCGCTCGATATCTTCAAGCCAATCGTCAGCATAGACTATAGCTTCTGTACCCTTGAAAACTCGAGGCTCAAGCTTCTTAAAATTTTGAATGTTGCCTGGCTTGATCTGAATATCTTGTGGCTGTAAAGGAGCCTCTCTCTAAACTGCTACTATAGCTACCTGATGGGCGTTTTCTATACTCTGCCGCATCATATCTGACTGCCTGTGCTGGGCTTCTATCTGTGCCCTCTGTAATTCTATCATCTCTCTAAACAGTGCAACCATCGGCGTGGTATCTCCTGAAAATGGAGGTGGTGGAAGTCCCTCCGAAGCAACTAGAGTAGTCCTCGGAACAGGTGGAGGAGAACCCCCGAAGGCAGCCGAGACTCCTACATGAAATAATGTCATAGGAGATACAAACCCTACTGCCTGAGTGGAAGATTGAGAGGTGGCAGACCTCGCAGAAAATGCTCCCGATCGATGAGATCTAGTCTTCGACGGCATCCTGAAGACAGATCGAAACAAAAAAGATCAATTCGACACAAGATAAGATATTATCAAGGAAGGACAAAAGTATTCAGAAGGAATCAAAAGTAGTGATTCAATTCATATTAGAATTTCTAGTTGTGATTGAGTATCCCTCTCTCATCCTAGTATCCTATGTCCTATCGCAGGCACGCTGTAGTACAACTAAGTCGTCGTACTACCACGACATCGCAATATTGCGAAGCCTGACCTGCATGAGCCACGACTAAAAATGTGTCACGACCCGTACCCGGTGTAGGGATGCAAGTCGGGAACAATGCCCAGTCTACGCTGCAGCATCGGCGGTAGAACGCTGTCTTGGTTAACTATACTATCTAATTATCTCACTATAAAGCATAAACCTCCAATAATATCTCAACTCCAAGATGAGAGTATAATCAACTTAGTTCAACACAATACTCAATCATATTACTACGGCACGAGAAGATATCAAAGAAGTTTAACATAACTATGTAGTTAATATAACAACAACAAATAGAAATAATATCCAAACACAAATATATACCGGAAACAAATCTGGTACCAAAATGCTAAAGAGAACTAACTATGCTAACTAGTGAATCCGGCTAAATCTCTGGACAGTCACTCCAGAACTAGTGGGACCACGTCTGCACTATCTATAGGCTGAGGTCCATAGTATGTCGGACACCAATCTCCCGGATCCTCTGAAAAATATATTCCAGTCAGGAATGGAGCAAAGTACAACCCAATAGCAGTTCAAATTAATTGACAAAAACTATAAAGCAGTAGAATAGAAGATGCTATCTACGATGAGGATATAACTGATAATCAAGAACAATGAAAGAATAGGCAATACTAACAACAGAATATAATCAATGCGTACAAAAATAAAGGAATGAACTATAATGTCATAATAGAACAAGGTAATCAATGAACTGAATAATGAAATCTATAATAACTATGTGATTTGAGATACTAACTAAATATTTGATCGGCCTGGGAGATTCAATGATTACACTAAGGAGCTAACTCAACCATACGTGAATTGCATGGTTAGTTAGTAGCCAATGATTACACTACTAGCCGATAGGTTCTTGATCACATATTTAATTGGTATTTCCCCCGCCCCGACTGATATGATGGATCGAATCATAACACGTCACTAGCCAATATATCCAATATTTAATCTACAATATTCAATGTTATCTAATACCAACAAGGATAATATCCGATACCATCTCCATAATCAAGGTAACATCCCATGATTGACGATCCAATAACAATACCAATTCGTGTACCATCGTGTCAAGAATCATAAGTAATATTTCTAAATACTTGAATTATAGTGGTAATCAAATAATGGAAACTATCACAGAATGTACTTGCCTGTGGTCCAGAGCAAATGATGAAAAATGATGTCCGAACTGGTGTCACAGACCTATATATGAAATATTGCATTAATACAAGTTTTGGGAAAGAGAAATAAATTAAACTAGTCAATTTCTTGGTCATAAAACTATTTCTAAGTCAAAAGTCAAACTAGGTCAACTCTAACTCAACTATGGTCAACTATAGTCAAATTATGGTCAACTACCTATTTCTAGGTTGCATGAGTCTAACTCAAAGATATTAGGCTCACACACTATGAATCTAGGCCATACAAGCTACATCTTAGGATACTAAGATACCGTATCTCAGGATACGCAAACAAGGGATAAATATAACACATATGTACATATCAAACAATATTATATATATATAATCCTAATTATAAATGCTAAATGGATACCTTGGTTTTGAACCAACTTGGTATCGCAATACTAAACCTCTATCTTGATATCCAAACCCAATACCTTGATTATCCTCCAATACCTTGATACTTACCTTGGCATCTCAAGGTAAATTCAAAACCTTATTTGTACTAACTACCCAACAATAAATACATATATCAATCCAATATAACTCTAGTATGTACTAATAGAAAAATACTAACTACCAACTACACACTAACTAATAATACATATATACGTACATACATACCTAAAAATATATAATATATAAAAGATACTCATAACAATTGATAACTAAAATATACTAACTATTCTAATAAACTTATATGCTACAACTAAATATATACATATATAGTATACTATAGTACAAATAGCAATTAGCAACATATTTATATATATATTAATTACCATATATATACATATATATCTATATATATATTAATATCTAATATATTAAAAACTACCAAACTGTCGCTAAATATCTTGTCCACTGTCACAGAAAACTGCTGTGTATATAGATACACTGCAGTTTTTGTGACAGTTTTCTGCACTGTCACTAAAAACTGTCGCTGAAGCTTCTGATACTCTGCTGATACACTGTTGTTTCAGCGATAGTTTTCTGCAACTATCGCTGACTGCTATCGCTGAAAAGCTGCTATTATTTGCATTTGTTGCTGCTGTTGCGACACTTCTGCTCGCTGCTGTCGCTGAAAATATATGTATATATATACAATATATATAAAAATACATATATATAACCCACCATATATATTTATACAATATATATTTAAATACATATATATAACCCATAATATATATTTATACAATATACATATAAAACTATATATAACTATACATACACTTATACATAGTAAATTGTATAAAATACCACATAGTAACATACACACACACATAGAGTAATATGTATATATAACTATACATGTATGTATACATATATATAATCATAAATAATATAAATATATAACAATATATAATATAACTATATATATAACCACATATAAATATATCTACTATATTATATATACATATGCTACCACTTATAAATATATATCTACATACATATATATATATATATAAATAATCATATAATAACTATAAATAATCTAATTACTTAATTAAACATACACATATATTATATAAAACATATACATATATTTACATCCCTAACATATATTATAACATATATATTAATGCATGTAGAAGAAAGCTACATAATATATATTCTATTAATACATATATAATACATAGATCTATGATACAATAAACACTATAATAAATATACATAATACATATATAATATATATAGATACATACACAATTATAATTCAAGAATTAAAGCATAATTAATTAGATCTATACATAAACACACAATAATTGGATAGTATCATACCGTATCCCACTAGATCTAGGATACGCATGCGACACGAGTCCACCAAACATCCAATTACACCCCGAAGGATACAAACAAATCATATATAATATTTATGAATAAAACAAAGTGTCAAATGTAGATCTATGTGTCCGCGTCAAAATACGACATGTACAAAGTCCCGTATCGGAGGGAAAATCCCCAAAACAACACATATCACCAAATTATTGGGATACGACCTACACGTACCCAATTGTGGACACGATACTAGCCCCAAACACATAAACATATGCCAAATTAATCTATAGGATCAATTGACACACACAACAGAAGTCATTTTCGAAATTCCCCCAAAATTGACACAAAAATACCATAACTTTCTCCAAAGGTCTCCTATGAACACAAAACCAAATTCTATGGGTAGTACATACATATGGATTGATTATTCATGATTAAATCTCATATTTAGAAGCTATTTTAAGGGGGAAAAATTGAATTATACCTATTGGGAGATGAATTCCCAATGAAACCTCCAAAATTGGTAAAATTGGCCTCCAACTTGTAGATCCTTGCTCCTTTTTGTAGATCCTTGCTTCGTCCTTCTAGATTCTTATTCTTTTAGTCTCTAATGGTGATTTGGGAAGTATTGGGTGAAAATTTGGTAGGAATTTGATGAAATTTGGTTGAGAAAAATTCTAGATCTAGATTTAGAATGAAAAATAAAGAGAGAGAAAGTTTTCATCCTCTTTATATAGGCCTCACTTGCCCCCTCCCTCAAGCTACTATGTAAAGTCTAAAATACCCCTTGGGGCCTCTCATGAAGAAATTAATTAAGAAGGGAAGCTTCTAGTCTAATGGTTTAATTAATTTAATTATCCTCCTAATTAATGGGCTTTCTAGTTGGGCTCAATTCTAACAATTAATACATGTTGGTCCATGAGTCTAAACTAAACTAGTTAGGTCAACTAACACAAGTCCAAAAAAATAAATCTATCATGCTAATAATAAATAAATAATACAATAAATAAATATTTAATATGCACAATATTCAATTAATTATAAAATGACCAAAATATCCTTTCTAGAAAATACGGTAGTGACAATTTCCTCTTTAGTACATAACACGCCTTTATGGGGTAATATATGTACCTATGGAAAATGCAGTACTTGGGGTTATTGGTACTATCGACTTCATTAGGCCGCTTCACCTCAGGGAGGGTAATCTTGCCGCTTTTGACGAGACACTCGAATATGCTCGGAATATCATCATCGTCAAAAGAGTATACTTCAATGGGCCTGGAAGTCCCAGGTTTCATCTGAGTGGTTACCGTAGTCTTTTGCCTGGACGTATTGATCGCCAGAGCTTCTTTTCCTATGGAACCACGGGGATGGTCGCTGTTAGAGGATGACCTCTTGCCTCTATCAGAGGCAGATATCATAATTCCATTATCACGCGCCTTCCGACTGTTGTCTTCAGCGGCTACCGCTGAGATGATAAACGAGGGCCAATCATGGAACTGATATGGTCCTGTGAACACCGAGATCACTGGAAGAAGATTCCTTCTGCAAATTATTTCGGTGATGTAATATAAACGAGAAAAGATTTGATAAAATATGGGAAAATGAGGTATTGTGCGAAGACCCGCCCTTCTTTTATGTTTACAAAAAAGATTGTACAAATTGGATCCTACACGAGGATGTCTAAGTACAATTTATTTAATCTGGGTGAATATTGCTATAGGTGTATGATCTGCAGCCGATCACTTTAGCCCTTGGACCACACGATGTTGAAGAAGTGTCGTGGAAGACATGTAGCAGCTTCGAGGGTTGCTAAAGAGGGTGGATGCCCGATGCCAAAGTCGTCGATCCCTTCTCTTTGCCTGAGCTCTGGATGCTTCTCTCTCTCTCTCTCTCTTTTTTTCTCCTCTATTTCTCCTTTCAGTTTGTCGGCCTACTTCTGATTGTTCGACCAATTCTTTGACCAATTCTTTGACCTTGTCCTCTATTGATAGAGGTCTCTATTTATAAAGTTTTGGTGACAGTGACCACTCAATCGGTATAAAAACCGAGTAGTAGAAAAGTACAGCACCCTTTTACATAACGGTTAAAATAACCAATGCCTGCGTATAAATGATCCTTTGAATGAGCATGTGACGCGGGTCCAACTAAGAGACAAAATGCGTATAATCGCTACGAAGATCATGGCATAAAAGCCACGTAGGTAGGTATCCCTCGTGTAGAAGAGGTTGGCATAGAAGCCAGTGTCTGTCACCATGGCATAGAAGCCAAATAGTTATCAAACCGGCATAGAAGCCGAATAGGCGTAGAAGCCGAGTGGTCATAGAGGCCGAGTGGGCATAGAAGTCGAGCAGGCGTAGAAGGCCGAGCAGGCAACGAAGCTGAATGGGCGTAGAAGCCGAGCAGGCACCAAAGCTGAAGGGGCGTGGAAGCCGATCGTAATGTGCCAGAGTGATGATGTGGACGTTTTAACCGGAATTACAGCTCTTGGAGATAATCAGATCTCTTACATTAAATGCAGAGATTTGCCCCCATCCTGTGCATTAAATGCAGATGCTTGTCTTTAAGATTTGCCATCATTCTGCGCATTAAATGCAGATATGCACCTTGAACCCTGTACGAAGAGTAACCGCTGTTGTGGCAGTCTGTTCATCTTCTGTGGAGCGTAAGGAGCTCATGTTTGCCTGTGTAAAATCAGGCAGCGTATTCCCTTGTATGAGTAGGAGCAGCACTCGCAAAGGGGATGTCACTAAACGACGGTTCGGTGATATTTAATCAAATTTCCTGCATTAAATGTGGAGATCCACCATCATCCTGTGCATTAAATGCAGAGGCATGTTTTGAAGGTCTACCACCCTTCTGTGCATCAAATACAGAGACGTGCCTCAGGCAACTGTCAGTATTTGGCGCATTAATTGCAGAGACGTGCCCTGAGAACCTGTCACCGCTCTGTGCATAAAAATGCAGAGACGTGCCTCGAATCTTGTACGAGGTACAGCTTTTGACATGGCAGGCGGTTTGTCTTCTACGGAGCGTAAGGAGCTCTCATCTGCCTCTGTAAACTAGGCAGCGTATCCCTCTGTGTACGTAAAAGCGGTTTACGCAAGGGAAATGGCAGTAAATGACAGCCCGGGTTGCAGTGTCGTGCCATCATTATAGCCATCGCCTGGGTAGTCGAGCAGTATCCCTTTGTCAGAAGTCGATACGTCAGGTTCATTGCAGGATCTGACAAGTTCATTACAGAGAATACGAAGTATCCCTTGCACACTTCAATGCTGCATTGATAGGGGATGAGTTTTATGCCATAAAGGCGATGAAGTACCCTGTTTATGCCAAAGCAGCCTGGGCATACTGCCCTACGCGGATGGTCCTCGAGCCTATATTTCACGCTGTGCTTGGCGGAGATGCTCTGTTTGCACGTTAAAGGTTCTGAAGTTCTCTGTTTATGCTACTTTACATCAATATGCTGCGTAGAGCTATCCAGCGTATTTTTTATGCTTCAACAAGACCCCCTTCAAAGCTTTTAAATTCCTCGTAATTTGAAACGCTTTGAATGAAGCATGACCCGCTCCTCGTAACTCGAAACGTTTCTGAATGGAGTTTTGAAACGGTCGAGGCTGACTTTATGGCAGATTTATTGGGGATTGGTGCTCTCTCTCGCCTATAAAAAGGCTGAGGAGTTCTCCTGTTCTTCCTATACTTCCTTCATCATACAAGGATGATGGCCGGAGTTTGTCGGGTCGACTTGAGAAAGAAGGAGATCATGCTCTTCCAGCATGTAAGGAGCCAAAAAAGACGGCGTCTTCGAGCAAATATCCTCTGCAAAGATGGATCATGAAAGGATATCATAGCCTCCTTTGCTCGGGATAATCAGCAACTTTGTATGGTGGTTCTTCGGGAGAGAAGAAGAATCGTATTCCACCACGCTGCTTGCAAGTGGCACCTTCTCCCGTTACCTTTGTGGTGCGGGATGTAAGAAAGCAGATTTACTCTGCTTTTCTTTTTGTTGGAGGATGGGTCTATGCCCATTATTGTATCCTCCCGCCACTGATTATCTTCTTGTTCATCGACTATGGATGTCGACGAACCATCTTGGAAGAAGAGGAAGGCCTTCACCAATGTGAGAACCTGTCAGAACAGCTTCTCGGTACGATCTTCTGCCGATGGTGAGGAACCCCTTTGTCGACGGGATTTCCCTCATATGTAGTCATGAAAATAAAGAAAGAAAACCCTTGTAGACTGGATTTCCCTCATATGTAATCATGACTTTAATTTTTAATAAAATCGTCTTTCTTCTTCATATGATCATCTGGCCATACTTTGCTGTAAAGTCTAAATATCTGTAGCTTCGACACATCTGATTTTTTACGTCGACTCTGTTTAGAAAGAGTGCTAGGTCCTGTCTTGTCTTTTACGCATAACTTAGGGATGCGTAGAAAGCTGCTTTAGCATTCGAGTGTTTGAACTGTCCTACTGTTTAGGAGTGAGGAACCACATAGAATTCTGAACTGTTACTTCTGATTTAAACAGAATTTCTTTGTTCAGACATCATCTTCAAGAATGACTTCTCGAAAATCTCTTGGAACAGGGCAAGCAATGGCTGTCAAACTGATTTGCCATCTTGGTAGATGAAATATTCAGACTGGAGTCTGGATGAACTTCGAATTGACCCATAAAGAAGAGTAATTTTTCAATGTTGAACTCTGTATGCTTCGGGTACTTGGGATATCTTGAGGTCAAGAAGGAGTATCTTCTGTGCGAACTCCTGTAATTGACCGCCTCGAGGATCGTTCAGATGTACGCGTATTCTGGCCTGCATATCTTTCAGATGTGCGGGAAGACATGAAGCACGAAATCATAAGTTGGCAGCCTCTGAGCATAAACTAAACACCATCGAGCGTGAAATCATAGACTTGTGGTTCTTGAGCATAAAGTCGTAGGTTTGTAGCCTCTCGAGCATAAAAGCTACCGAGCACAAAGGCATACGGGTGTAAAACCTGACTTGTAGCTGTCGAACATAAAGTCGTAGATTCGTAGCTGTCGAGCGTAGAAAGCTCCTTAGCGTAGAACTGTAGATTTGTTGCTTCTGAAAAGAAAATTTTTCGAGCGTGAAGTCGTGGTTCCGTCGCCTCCGAGCGTAAACTAAGCACCACCGAGCGTGAGATCATCGATTTGGTATCTGCTGAGCGTGAATATCAAGTCACAATAGTGTTTTGGAAACATAAATAAGTTAAACTAACTAATTTTTAGGTCTTAAGTCTTTTTCCATGTCAAACTAGGTCACTTGGTACCAAACTAGGTTAATACTTTACTACACTAGGTTTCCTGGGTCATACTAGGCTGATATGATATTCTGTATATTCTATATACTAAATAAACTCATACCTTATAATAGCTTAGTTATATATCTATGTATTTACTAGTACCAAGTTAATATTAGATATACGTATGGGCTTTGTGCTTATTTACTTTCCTTGTGACCGGCTCACCGGAATCCAAATCTGGATATACCGTCAAGTTCGTATCATCGTTTAGAACTTGTTAGACCTATAATATGCTAATTTTAGAGACATTTGTTTCTGGCACATTTTTTTGGTACAAGACGAGCCTACCTATGGACCCCATGTTAACTAAAATTTACCTTTTTGCCCCTATATCCAAATTGGATGTATGTATATACTTTTTTAAGTATCTATCTCATTCTGGGATTGTTGGTGATATTTGTGATAGCATCCGGAGATATCTACTCCAGTTTATTTTATGTGCTGCTACTACCTTGGTGAGTTTGTGTTCAAATCTTTGTCTGGTTTTCAGACAAGCATACCTTGCCAATCTTGTTTATAATCCTTAAATACTGTAGCTGCATTTATTTTATTTTATTTATGGTTGAACAATATTGCACGTCCAAGGATCACTTGGGAGCAGTCAGCATTAGCCAATTATGCATGACTTAGTGTTTAGAAGGCGAACCCCTTATTTAAGAGCTACCCTAATCTTTCTATGACCTTGACACTTATATGACACGAAGAGTTTCATATGTGGAAGCAGACTCTTGTACTGACTAATCATTGGTACAATCGAGATACGTGACAATATTATATAGATATTATGATCTTGGCTTAGGAATAGGAGCTGGACATATCATGGTGCACGACTGATACACCAACATTGGGTGGGGAGGATACTCACTAGAAGTATGAGCTATGTACACATTTCTTTTATAACCCGTCACTTTTGCCAGATTACTGGGTATGATAACCATGGATATATACTGTATTAGATTCAACCTCTGGCGTCCATGATGCTATGCTGTAGAAGGCCTCAGTTTTCTCCAAAGAATTATGTCGATCCCATTTAGCCTACAGTTCTTGCGTCAAACGTTATTCTTATTGCATTTACACTTAGTTTGGTACACCCTTTATTCATTACATTATTTTGTATCATTAGTGGCATATTTCTATGTATCTTGTTACGTCCCTCTGAGGACCTGGTTCCCTTCTGATTTTGTAGTATTTATTGTCATTGAGTTTTCTGGAGCTGCTGATGAGCATCTTCTTGGTATACGGGTATTATGAGTAGGTAATAATATCATGTCTTATGTAGTTTATCTATTTTGTTCTTACTCTTTATTTTCTACTTTTATAGCCTAGTGTTTGTAGACTCATATTGTTCATTCAGAGTCTATTCAGACAGGGGTAGTATAGGGTGCACACCATGATACCAGTTGTCCATTCTTATATTTTGTATTTCTTGTGGATTGAGACATAGAAGTATTCATTATGTTATCTAGATAGTGACCCTTACTGGACATCTTATACGTATTCGAGCTGGACTGGAGCCCACTTGATACGTAACTGGCCATTGCCACATAACCTAGTCTCGTATATTTTGGGACTGGGTGTGACAAAGTTCGTAGCTGGAGACTTTGTATTCTTAAGGATTTATCCTACCTGGGACACTATCATATTTGGAAGAGGAGGCAAACTTAGTCCAAGATACATTGGACCATTTAAGATTTTGGATAAGGTAGGCGAAGTTGCTTATAGACTTGCATTACCGCCTAACCTTGAGGGAGTACATAATGTGTTTCATGTCTCCTAGCTTTGAAGATACAAAGTAGACCCTGGACATGTATTGGATCATTCAGAATTAGAGGTGGGACCTAGCCTTATATATTTTGAGCAACCAGTAGAAATTTTAGACTGCCGAGAGAAGCAGCTGCTCAGTCAGACCATACCTCTGGTTCGAGTGGCATAGAGACATCACTATCTAAGAGAGACTACCTGGGAAAGGAAAGATGAGATAAGGGAGAAGTATCATTATCTCTTACAAGTCTGATATACCCTCTTTCTATACCCATAAAATTTTGAGAATAATTTTTTAAAGGGGGAAAGATTTGTAACTCTCCTGAAAAATACTCAATAAATGGTTTCCCCAATTAGTACTAAATCATAGTTGATTAAATGATATTATAGAAACTCTAGAATATTAGATAATTTTGAATATATGGATCCACGAAGAAATAACCAATTAGTTAAGAGGCCAACCTAATTTTTAGCCCAACTCATCAAACCCGACCCAACTGTTCGGTTACTCATCAAACCCGACCGGACCCGACAGCTCAGTTTATAATCGAATGAGGGAATTATTGTTCCCCAATTCTTAACTCATTCTTTGTCTTCTTTTTATGATCGCCTCTGTACTACTTGAGCAGCAGCTTTGACCAATGCCAACTGCACCTCGATGACATCACGAAGGTTCCAGAAAAGTCTCGACTATCGCCATATCGATGATCTGTGGCCGCGTTAATCTCCACCGTCGACTACCCACCACCATAAGACGACCAACCTCCATCGTTCATAAGTAACCGCCTTCCCGAGCACCCTCGTCTATAAATAGGATCTCTCTCTCTCTCTCGTACTTCTTCATTAACCCATGCTGGCGAATCCCTGCCATTTTTCTCTTCACTAATCCTTGACCAAGAATCGATTACAAATCTTAACCGTGTCCTTCGATCGATCTCCGTCTTGGCAATAATGGTAGTCAGAGCTCTGTTGACAAATCTCTGTCAGTGACCAGTCTCCTTCACCGCGAACTCCACCGCTAGTTCATTGGAGCGGTCATCTTATCCGACGACTCGAGCCTTCTCCCGACCCTCTTCCTCGTTCACTCCTTTCCATGGCAACCTCCCTCCACTGTGGGTTATTTAGCAGATCATAAAACATTAGTAAAGGACTCAGAGTTTAGACGAAAGTCTACCTGCTCGAGTAGTGTGATCGACGAATAATTGATCAGTGATTGTCTCATTTGCTCCTTCCTTTGCTTTATTCAATTTTCAAATTTATCCGTCTTAATTGAGTTTTGTCGAGATGAATAATGTGTCCTTCACTCTTTCCCTGGATTCTTCGTTTGATTCTAAAATTTGGATCGATCGAGAAACAAAGTCGAACTTAGAATTTTCTCTGTTATTACTGCGTGTCTGGTGTTTGAACAATTATCACAAAGGACCTTTTGATCATGGATCTCGGTCTGTTTGGTCTTGGTGAGCAGCTCGTGTCTAACCTTTGAACACGCTGACCCTGACGCAGCAATAATAGTTAGAGATCATCACAGGTATAGACTGCTTATGTGTCTATAGTAATACACTATTGCACGACAAAAAATTGTGCACGTAGATGAACGACCCAAGAGTTCGTGTCCAAGGTAGACACATATCTTGTGTCAAAGTAAGATGGACACGGGTCCGGTTGACATAAAATTTTTGTTCACATTAAGGTTAGCTGTATACAAGCCTGAGATAGCAAAATGATTAGAACTCAACATTCGAATTAGGGTACATTAGCTTTGAGAAGCAAATATTCCCAAAGAGTAGTATGGATGGGCCAGGGGAATCAGGTGCAGTCCAGACACAAAGTTGATAGTTGGCTTAAGAGTTGTAAATAATGCAGGTGTAATGATAAATATTAAATAGTTAGTAAAAATGGTTAATAGAGGGTGATTAGTTAGGATAATTAGAAATAAATATTTAGATAAGATAAAAACCTAAGGAAAATAATAAGTTTAGGGATTTTTAGAAATAAATAGCTAAAAGGAGATTTATGATTTTGGTACAGCTAGCGAGGAGCAGACTTTACTATTTTTGGGATCATCAGGCAAGTAAACTTTTTCTCTTCATTTACAGTAGTTCATTTATCATATTTATTGCATATTTTATCATTGATATTTATTGTCTTTATTAAGTTGGAAGGGTGACATGAGTCATAACATGTAGTTCCATTAGCCGGACGACGAACATTAATTAGTGCCTTACTATATAATTGACTGATAACATTAATTAATGTCTTATTCATATTGATTGACTGCTAGCACTTTCAGTACATTATGCCAATTAGCCCCTATATGCTAGGGTTAGTGTCTATTTGTATGTTTCTCACTTAGTGTAGTGCATATGGATTTATTATATTGTTCACTGACTTATTTTTTGTTATCCCCTATTATTTATATACTTCATGATAGTATGACTGGTGTTAGGATATATGTTACTTTGCTCCATCCTGATTGGATAACTGTGACAAGTGAGGATGATGATGAGATGTATCCTACCTATTATGGTCCCTCTGAGGACGTAGTAGTAGATGTTGAGAAGGACTTGGGGATTCCCTCTAAGACTTAGGCCATTCTATAGTAGTTCATTTGTAGATTTGTACATGTTGTGATACTATCGTGTTGTTGAGGATTTTAGTTGCCCTTATCATTTATCGAGTTTGTTCCCGGCTATTCATTTTAAAAGGACATGTAATAATAAAATAATGAAACTGTGGTGATTGCAAGTATAAGGGAATGGTAGTAATGCTGTGATGAGAAAGAATTGATAAAATATAAATTATTGAAATTAAGGTTTAGACTAGCTCACTATCGTTGTGTCTACAATGTTGGATGGACGTGTCCGACTCGTATTTGATTATTCGGGAGCGGGGCGTGACATATTTTTAGTAGTGGCCCATGCAGGTCAAACTTAATAGCACTTAGTACTTAGAAGTGCCATTGTGGGGCTTGTTAGACTGAAAATCTCATCACAGTATATGAACGATTATGGGATTGTTATTGCTTTATATGCTTCTATTTTCTTAACTTTTTGTATCTCCTTTTGATTTTGATATTCTTTCCTCCATTCCAGAGAATGGCAAAAGGAAGGAAGGAGATGCGAGGCCGCACTTCGGGTACAATGGCTTCCAGAGGAGGATCCTCTGCCCACCCAAGCGATAAAGAGATGACTTAGGCTCCTCCCTCACCTCCCATACTTCCACCAGGTGGCATCTCCGTTATTCTACCTACCGGACCCCCGCCCCTTGATGGCGCCCAGCATTTTGAGATAATCCGAGGCCTAGTGTATTCCCAAAAAGATCAAATCTGAGGGCTAGTAGACTCCCAATGCGACTAGATTTGCGATTTAGTAGTGACACAGCGAGATCAGACCGCTGTCATGAGAGAGAGCACAAAAAATGCTCATATTGTCAATTTGACCGCCATGGACAAGATGACATCCCAGGCTACCCAGCAGCCGTCCACCCAGCCTAAGTTCGGGACCATTGTGGATTTCAGGAGACTTAACCCTAGGAAGTTCGAAGGCATAGAGGGAATCTTATATGCAGAAGAGTGATTTAAAGACATTGAGCGGCTTCTATGCGTCACTAGGCTCCCGGAAGACTTAAAAGTTGAAGTCGCAGGACTGCAGTTCCGTGATCTAGCCAGGACTTGGTTCCGAAGTGAGCCTAAGCTTGCCATTCTAGGATTGACTTGGGAGAGGTTCCGAGAGTTGTTCAAGAAAAATTCTATCCTGCTACGGCTAAGGAAATTTTGGAGAGGCAATTCCATAATATGGAACAAGGCAACCGCACGATAGATGAGTATGCCGCAGAGTTTGTCCGCCTGAGTTATTTCGCTAAGTATATGGTTCGTGACCCGGGGGACCGAGTAAGGAGATTCCGGCAAGAACTTGCCACCGAGATCAGCGTTCATGTTGTGGCTAGTGGCGCTGAGACCTATGCACAGATGTTGACCATCGCTCAGGGCATCGAAGCCGAACTGGTCCCTCACCAGAAGAGAGATCGAGATACTTATGGAGGCACCAACAGCTACTCGGGCTTTGCAAAGAAGCCCAATACTCAGGCGAGGAATTTTCGCAGTAGCAGCATCCTCCATATTATCCACCAGTCAGAGACCCCGCACCGCCACCCCAGCAGCCAAGACAGACTCAGATTATCCCTACTTATGGGCATTACCAAATGAAGGGCCATACTTGGCAAATTTATAGAAAGAGGCTTGGACAATGTCTTGTATATGGAGCCGCTGTCACGTCCCAGTCCCAAAATACGTAGAACTAGAAATACATAGTATGCCAGCCATATGTATATGACAACTCCAATATGTTAAAAAAATTATAACACAGACGTACGCTGTAATATGAATAAATAATTCACAAGTGGAACATATATTGTCAACACAAGTCACAGGCATCTATCTCTTCCACAAGCACAATTAAAGGAATATAAAAATAAATAGCTAAATGTCTTAAGTATGAAGTATCAAAAAAATAATAGTCGGATGGAGACAAATCCACTATCCATCGACTATATCAAAAACTAAAATGATAAAGGAGATCAAAAACCAAATATAAAATAAATGTCAATAAAGAAACATCAACTAAGGATCCATCAGTAATGAAGTAATCACTGGTACTCAGATGGTAAGACCTCCTCAACAGAGAATAATGCATCAGGTCCGGGTCCATACTCCTGTGGATAATCCTGATCGTCTATACTTGGAAAGGGACCAAGTCCTCAGAGGTACGTAACAAGATACAAAAAATATCATGCCATAATATACTGAAAATAATATCTGAAGGGTCGCATAACCGTCTATATGAAATACATTTTTGAGAACAACTTTCCAACGTATGGGATATCTGACTAAAAAATAGGAATGGCATGACTCTCTCGGAGAATCAGTGGCCTAAAAAGTGTAACATCTTTGGATCGTCAGAGGCCGCCTATAAATAATATAATATAAGGGTCGTTTGACCACGCATCTTCGGCGGAGCATATGGGTTACAAAAGAAAAAGTATAAAGGAACTTATATGCATACTTGTTGTTCTCCCCACCCTATGCTCTATCCATGTCATATCCATGCCACCGTGATACCTCTAATAATTGCCAAGTCTCCTATCATGCAATTATATCAGCAGTTATTTTCTATCCGCCGCACGTCCCATACATACAAGTGGCAAGCCTATCATGCAAGTTCGTGTCCTACATAAGACACACTCGTGTAACAAATGTGTCACGCCAATAAAACATAATAATGCCTCAACATTATGGGGTAGTCTCGTAACACTAGGTCGTCATACAAAATATTAAATAAGTGACAAAAGGCGATGCAACCGTCGTTTCACTTAAGTTATTCTTGGACGCACAGTTTTATATAAAAAAATAAAATAACTAAATGAACAATAACAAATATGCATGCTAATAATGAATGTAAATAAATAGCACAATGGAGAGGTATACTTGCCTGGCAAGCAATCTGTGTAATATAGGCGTCGTGATGTCAAGCACAAGGGATCAAAAACTACAGGCTCTAAACAAACATCTTCGGATAGTGAAATAAATATTATCAATATATCCGAAATTAGCGAGATAGTCAGAAAACTCTACCCTTTTGCCCAATTTGGACACAGGGGCAAAAATAATAATTTTTGGTCAAAATGGTGACTAAATGGTCCATTTTGCACCAAAATACGTGCCAGGGGTAAAGGTCAATAAAATAGAAAATTTATATGTCAAAATATTTTTAAACGTCGATACGAACTCAATGGTATGTCCAATTTTGGATTCCGGTGAGCCGATAATATTTCGTTCGTCAAGTCAAACCGTGGGGCCCACGAATAGGCGGTTCGGTCAACTATCTCAAAATTGTGTAAAACTTAGGTCACCGGACCAGCGTGATACCACGGATCCGTTGGTGCAAGTTTTGTCGCATTTCGATGAGCTGTCACGAACTTCTAGTATATTTTACAAAACGTAGATACGGGGGACTTTCAATCGATACGAGTTGATTCCGACGCGCCCATACATCCAAATCAATTTCTGCAAAAGCCCGTTCGTCAGAAAATACCATACGCGCATTTCATTATAACTGGTACATGATATGGTGGTCTGGTTTGTCAGGACGCACTCAATATTGCTAGTTTTCTAAGTTTTTAGAAACTAATTTTCGTGATTATTAACGGTTGTTCCACCACAGATTTAATAATCAATTCTATGCAAGAAATAGGTCGTTTCAAACCTAGTTATGTGGGATAGCTATCAAAAAAACAAATACATATTTTTGTTGGGCCGATTGGAAGAAAATTTCCTTCCAAAACAGCATGTTGGCTTCCAAAATTGTCAATTCACTTATATATAAAATAGTAGATTTTTTATAATTTCTTATACGTTTTTCATGTTGATTTAAACAGGATTTCTTATCAAGGATTACACAATCATAAACTAGGTTAAGTGGTTTATCCATATAATTTTACAGATAGAAAAATGATTCAACAAGTGGGAAGATAAACGATCGTGAAGAGTGGTACCTCGATTGCGGTTATTGTCGGTTCAGTCGGTTTGGGCATTCGACGGCGAATTCCCGCGATGTTGGCGGCTTTGCGGCGGTGCAGGGAGGTCGACGAATAAGAGAAAAGAAAATAATTAGGGTTAGGATTTAAATTTGTTCATATATATTTTCATATATATAGGTCAAAAGCTAGGGGTGCGAGTGGTTTGGGCCGGGTCGTAGTCGTACACCGCGGGGGAGGAGGGTGGGGAGGGGGGTTGGATGGGTTTTGGTTGCTGCTGTTGCTGTGATCATTTTTTTGTTATTATTGTGAGTGGTATGTTATTTTTATTATTAATATTTTTTCCTTTCTTTCTTTCTTTTATTAATTAGTCTTTTTTTTATTTCTTTGTCTTTTCTAATCTTTTCTTACTATTATTATTATTACTACCATTATTAATATTATAATTTCAAAGATATATTTTTATTGTTATTATTATTATTATTATTTTTATAAGAGCATATATTTATATACTAAATTTAATTATTCCTATTATATTATTTGATATACTCTTGCATACTACCATGAGTAGGAATACCTATTATATACTTTATTTATTTAATTAGTTAGAAATTTCAGGGTGGTTACAACCGCTGATCCTCAGGAGAGAGAATGACCCTCATCCTTTGCTCATTCAATAGGAGGATTGGCACCAGTACATGCAGGACCACTTGGACCACTACAGAAGGGTCCACCCTTGCCCACTCAGTAGCAGAGATTTGTCATGCACCAACAACAGCGGGCAACACCACAGGGAATAGCCTTTGCTATAACCGTTGAGGAGCCAGAGGTTGAAGCAGATGTCATCATAGGTTCACTCCTACTTTACTCATTTCTTGCTCTTGCTTTATCTGATTCTGGTGTATCACATTGCTTCATATCGGTTGAGTTCATGCATAGACACTGCCTAACACCTGCCTTTACAAAGAGGAACTATAGAGTTATAACGGAAGGTGGAGTAGTGCCCGTCAATGACACTTGTGATTTCCCTATTACTATAGCAGATAGAGAATTTAGAGCCAAGTTTCTCTTAATGCCACTCCCAGGATTTGATATAGTCCTTGGGATAGATTGGTTGAGTAAGCACCATGTAGTTATTAACTGCCATCGAGGGAGTGTTATCTTCATCCCGCCAGGAGAGCCCCAGTTCAAAGTCAGAAGAGAAGACAAGATGAAGGTTGAGAAAGTAAATTATGGAGGAGTGTTAGAAGAGAAATAATTACCTGACACGATCATCGTAGAGTTCCTGGATGTCTTTCCCGATGAGCTACCTGGCCTCCCACCCGATCGAGATATAGAGTTGACTTAGTTCCAGGAGATCCCCCCAATATCCCATAATTGCTATAGAGTGAACCCAAAGGAATTAAAGGAACAAATTGATGAGTTAGTGTATAAAGGTTTCATCCGATCCAGTGCTTCATCCTGGGGAGCGCCAATCCTCTTTGTACCTAAGAAGGATTGTACTGCCAGGATGTGCATAGAGTACCAGGCCTTGAATAATATCATAATCAAGAATAAATATCACTTGTCCCAGATAGATAAGCTTTTTGACCATTTCAGTGGAGCAAAAGAACTCTCCAAGATAGACTTGAGGTCCGGATATCACCAAGTGAAGGTCAAGGAGCAGGACATTCCGAAGACAACCTTCAATACCATATATGGGTAGTACGAGTTCCTAGTAATGCCTTTCGGACTCACCAATGCCCTAACATCTTCATGAACCTCATGAACAAGGTCTTTCATCAATACTTGGACAAATTTCTAGTAATTTTTATTGATGACATCTTAATATACTCCAAGACCCCGGGAGAACATGAAGAATATTTGAAGATAGTTCTGGAGATCTTGAGGAAGGAGAAGTTGTACGGGAAGCTCTCTAAGTATGAATTCTTCTTGGACAAAGTAGAATTTCTTGGACACGTAGTTACATGAGATGGCTGTAGAAGCATGAAAAATATGCTGGATAGCTCTACGCAGCATATTGTTGCAAAGCAGCGTAAACAGAGGACTTCAGAGCCTTCAACGTGCAATCAGAGCTTCTCTGCCAAGTGCAGCGTGAAATATAGGCTCGAGGACCATCCGCATAGGGTAGTATGTCCAGGCTGCTTTGGCGTAAACAGGGTGCGTCATCGCCTTTATAGCGTAAAATGCATCCGCTTTCAATGCAGCATTGAAGTGTACGAGGGACGCTTCGTATTTCCTGCAATGAACCTATCAGATCTTGCAATAAACCTGATGTCTCGACTTCTGACAAAGGGATACTGCTCGACTACCCAGGCGACGGCCATAATGATGGCGCGGCACTGCAACCCAGGCTATCATTTACTGCCATTTCTCTTGCGTAAAACAGCTTTTACGTATACAGAGGAATACGCTGCCTAGTTTTACACAGACAGATGAGAGCTCCTTACGCTCCACGAAAGACAAACCGCCTGCCACGTGAAAAGTTGTACTCCGTACGGGACTCGAGGCGCGTCTCTGCATTTAATGCACAGGGTGGTGACAGGCCCTCAAGGCACGTCTCTGTAATTAATGCGCCGAATACTGACAGATGCCTGAGGCACGTCTCTGCATTTGATGCACAGAAGGGTGGCAGACCTTCAAAATACGCCTCTGTATTTAATCCGCAGGATGATGGCGGATCTCCATATTTAATGCAGGAGATTTGATTAAATGTCACCGAACCGTCGTTTAGTGACATCCCCTTTGCGAGAGCTGCTCCTACGCATACAAGGGAATACGCTGCCTAGTTTTACACAGGCAAACATGAGCTCCTTACTCTCCACAAAAGACGAACAGACTGCCACAACAGTGGTTACTCTTCGCACAGGGTTTAAGGTGCGTATCTACATTTAATGCACAGAATGATGGCAAATCTTAAAGACAAGCATCTGCATTTAATGCACAGGGTGGGGGCAGATCTCTGTATTTAATGCAAGAGATCTGATTATCTCCAAGATCCATAATTCTGGCTAAAACGTCCACATCATCACTCTGGCACGTTACGCTCGGCTTCTACGCCTATTCAGCTTCGGTGCCTACTCGGCTTCTACGCCCATTCGGCCTTCTGTGCCTGCTCGGCTTCTATGCCCATTCGGCCTTCTGTGCCTGCTCGGCCTTTATGACCACTCGGCTTCTATGCCTACTCGGCCTTTATGACCACTCGGCTTCTACGCCTATTCGGCTTCTATGCCGGTTTGATAACTATTTGGCTTCTATGCCATGGTGACAGACATTGACCTCTATGCCAACCTTTTCTACACGATGGATACCTACCTACGTGGCTTCTACGCCGTGATCTTCATAGTGATTATATGCGTTTTGTCCCTTAGTTGGACCTGCGTCACACGCTCATTCAAAGGATCATCTATACGCAGGCATTGGTTATTTTAACCGTTGTGTAAAAGGGTGTTGTACTTTCCACTACTCGATTTTTACACCGATTGAGTGGTCACTGTCACTAAAACTCTATAAATAGAGACCTCTATCAATAGAGGACAAGGTCGAAGAAATTAGGTCTGAAAACTAATCAAGAAATCCAGTATCAGATCCAACGGTCGTAAAGATCGAAGGTCAGACGGTCGAGAGAGAGAGAAAGAGAGAGGAGAATCTGGAGCTCAGGCAAAGAGAAGGGATCGACGACTTTGGCATCGGGCATCCACCCTCTTTAGCAACCCTCAAAGCTGCTACCTGTCTTCCACGGCTGTTTGTGGTATTAAACGAAAGAATGAAAATGTATTCAAGATGGGGTTTACACGAAACCCGCCTTCTTTGGTTTACAAACAAACTTGTATAATTTGATCCTATACGAGGATATGGGAGTATAATTTATTTAATCTGGGTAAATATTACTATAGGTGTCTGATCTGCAATCGATCACTTTAGCCCTTGGACCACACGATGTTCAAGAAGTGCCGTAGAAGACAGGAAGCCGCTTCGAAGGTTGCAGAAGAGGGTGGATGCGCGATGCCAAAGTCGTCGATCCCTACTCTTTGCCTGAGCTCCGGATTCTTCTCTCTCTCTCTCTCTCTCTCTCTCTCTCTTTCTTTACCTCTGGTTCGATCTTCCAATTTGTCGACCTCTGATCTTTTCGACCCGTGGTTCGATCTCTTTGGAGGTTTTTTAGACTAATTCCTTCGACCTTTTCCTCTGTTGATAGAGGTCTCTATTTATAGAGTTTTGGTGACAGTGACCACTCCGTCGGTGTAGAAACCGAGGAGTGGAAAGTACAACACCCTCTTACACAATGGTTAAAATAACCAATGCCTGCGTATAGATGATCCTTTGAATGAGCGTGTGACACGGGTCCAACTAAGGAACAAAACACGTATAATCGCTATGAAGATCATGGCGTAGAAGCCACGTAGGTAGGTATCCCTTGTGTAGAAGGGGTGGGCGTAGAAGCCAATGTCTGTCACCATGGCATAGAAGCCAAGTAGGCATAAAAGTCGAGATAGGCGTAGAAGCCGAGCGGTCATAGAGGCCGAGTGGTCATAGAGGCCGAGTGGGCGTAGAAGCCGAATGGGCGTAGAAGCCGAGCGGTCATAGAGGCCGAGTGGGCGTAGAAGCCGAGTGAGCACAGGAGCTGGATGGGCGTAGAAGTCGCTGCGTACCGTACCAGAGTGCTGATGTGGACGTTTTAGCCGAAATTACGGCTTTTGAAGATATAATCAAATCTTTTGCATTAAATGCCGAGATTTGCCACCATCCTGTGTATTAAATGCCGAGGCATGTTTTTGAAGGTCTGCAGCCCCTTCTGCGCATCAGTCGTAGAGACGTGCCTTGAGAAACTGTCACCGCTCTGTGCATTAGATGTAGAGACGTGCTTTAAGCAACTGTCATTGCCTTATGCATTGGACGTAGAGACGTGTCTCGAACCCCGTACGGAGTGCAACTTTTGACGTGGCAGGCGGTTTGTCTACTGCAGAACGTAAATAGCTCGTGTCTGCCTGTGTAAAATAAGGCAGCGTATCCCTTCGTGCTTGTAAAAGCAGTTTACGCAAAGGGGATAGCGGTAAATGATAGCCTGGGTTGCAGTGCTGTGCCATCATTATAGCCGTCGTCTGGGTAGTCGAGCCGTATCCCTTTGTCATAAGTCCAGACGTCAGGTTCATTGCAGGATCTTCATTGCAGGGTCTGACAGGTTCACTTCAGAGAATACGAAGCGTCTCTTGTAAACCTCAATGCTGCGTCTGAAAGAGGATGAGTTTTACGCCCTGGAGGCGATGAAGCACCCCGTTTACGCTGAAGTGGTTTGGACGTACTGCCTTACGCGGATGGCCTTTTGGGCTTTTAATATTTCACGCTATGTTTAGCGAAAAAAGCTCTGTTGCACGCTTGATGGCTTTGAAGGCCTCTGCTTACGCTGCTCTGCAACAATATGCTGCGTATAGCCATCCGGCGTATTTTTTATGCTTCCACAACGACACTTCTTCAACATCGTGTGGTCCAAGGGCTAAAGTGATCGACTGCAGATCAGACACCTATTGCAATATTTACCCAGATTAAATAAATTGTACTTAGACATCCTCGCGTAGGATCAAATTTGTATAATCTTGTTTGTAAACATAAAAGAAGGGCGGGTCTTCGTACAAGACCTCATTTTTCGTATTCATCAAATCTTTTCTCGTTTATATTATCCAAAACAAGATGGCGACTCTGTTGGTGACATCTTTCTCTTCTGATGAGGAAGCTATTGCTCAACACGATACGGTATCCGTGGGATCCGTGAAGAAGACACTGGTCGTCCAGTTCGACCAGTCTGCCTACGAAGATATGCACTGAACAAAGGGCAGCTCTCATTCTCTCTCTGTCCAAAACAACAGGAAGCTGCATAAGGTCTGGATACCCAAGACATCCTCTACTATTCCTGTGGACTCTCCGATCTCTCTGATCTCTTCGACCAATGAGGTTGTAGCATTGCTCCCTCCGTGCCCTGCACGTAAAATTCAGTCGCCTGTCTCTGACAGAATCGACAAAACTTCTGGCAATGCCTCAGCCTAACCCAGAAGTATACTCCGCACTCTGCGCATGAAATTTAGTCTTTCGTCCCTGGCGGAATAGACAAAACTTCTGATAAAGCCTCAGCGCCAAATCAGAAGTACAAGAAACGCTCCGCGCGTAAAATAACATCAGACCTCTACGGAGAACCAGATGATCCCTGTGATCACCGCAAGGGAAAGCGAGCGGCGGACTACTCAACTTCTCGGCATTTACGCCAGCAAGAGAATAATCTATACGCCCTCCGAATTACGCGAGACACTGATGGCCGACTGAGGACATCCTCAGCTTTACGCCAACCAGAGCGAAGCTCCAAATTATGCCAGGCGAAGTCCTTAGGCGTAAAGAAGGCTCCAGTTGCAGAAAGACACCCTCCTCGAGAATTATCTGCCACCCAGATGGCCAACCTGTTGTACACGGGTGGCACAGGGAAGACTATGGTTTCCATCATCCGCATGCCCACCAATGGGAATAGAAGGAATCCCACCGGGAGGCTGGAGAGCCTTCTGCCAAACAACCTCTGTCAATAAAGGTGAAAGGACGGACTACCCGTCCAAAAGCTACAGAGCCTATTGTTATCCACCTGAACAAGACCAGGTCAGGGAAAGGCGGTGATCCTCTAGTGATTACTCTGAGACAGTAGCCTCCGCCCTTAATCATCAACCTTCGGCGCAACAATCAGCCGAGTGATGAAAATGCAACCAGGAATGCAGTTTCTGATAATAATAAAGGACCTCTTTTCCAGTATATCGACGCTCGGATTCCAAACCAGGAATCCTCTCCCCAGGACGATATAGGGCCTATAGCACAAAAATTCTTGGCAGCTATAGATTCCTATCATCCGTACATATGGGAAATGGCGTCATCATCCAATGTCACCACGACGTATGGACCACATGAGGATTCTATCTTCATTATTCCACCTGCCCGCAACGGTCAGCGTTCAATAGTCTTCGGCCGTATGTACAAAGAACAGACTATACAAGAAGATTCCTTCGATGACGACTCTGGTGACATGCAAGTTCACAGGTGTAGAAGCATGAAAAATACGCTGGATGGCTCTACGCAACATGGTGATACGGGGCAGCGTAAGCAGGGGACCTCAAGGCCAACAAGAGTGCAACGGAGCTTTTCCAATAAGCATGGCATAAAATATGATGGGACCATCCGCGTAAGATGCAGTATGTCCAGGCTGCTTCAGCATAGACGGGGTGCTTCATCGCCTCCATGGCGTAAAACGCATCCGCTTTCAAAGCAGCGTTAAAACGTACGAGGAACGCTTCGTCTTCCCCGAAATGAACCTGTCAAGTCACGCAGTGAACCTGACATCTAACTCCTGACAAAAAGTGTTGCACGGCTACCCAGACGACGGCTGGAAAGATGGCAGACCACTCGGGATGTGTCCCGCAGTATGATGGCGGATCTCTGCATTTAATGCAGAGGATTTGATTAAATATTACCGAACCGTCATTTACTGACATCCCCTCAGCGGAGACTGCTTTTACGCGTACAAGAGGATACGCTACCTTGTTTTACATAGGCAGACGTGAACTGTTTACGCTCCGCGAAAGACAAACAGACTGCCACGTCAAAAGCTGCTCTTTGTACAGGGCTCGAGGCACGTCTCTGCACCGAATGCTCAGAACGGTGGCAGGCCTTCGGAATACGCCTCGGCAATCAATGATGATGGCGGATCTCTGCATTTAATGCGAGAGATTTGATTATATCTCCAAGAGCCATAATTTTGGCTAAAGACGTCCACATCACCTCGGCTTCTACGCCCATTCAGCTTTTGTGACTGCTCGGCCTCTACGACCACTCTGGCACGTTACGCAGCGGCTTCTACGCCTATTTCAGCTTCTGTGCCCGCTCGGCTTCTACACCCATTCAGCTTCTATGCTCGTTCGACTTCTATGCTCATTCGGCCTTCTGTGCTTATTCGGCTTCTATGCCATCAGGCCTCTACGCCTACTCGGCTTCTTTGCCTACTTGGCTTCTACGCCATGGTGACAGACATTGGCTTCTATGCCACCTCTTCTACACGAGGGATACCTACCCACGTAGCTTCTACGCCGTGATCTTTGTAGCGATTATACATGTTTTGTCCCTTAGTTGGACCCGCGTCACACGCTCATTCAAAAGATCATCTATACACAGGCTTTGGTTATTTTAACCGTTGTGTAAAAGGGTGCTGTACTTTCCACTACTCAGTTTCCATACCGATTGAGTGGTCACTGTCACCAAAACTCTATAAATAGAGACCTCTATCAACAGAGGAACAGGTCGAGACTATAAAAATCGAACAAGGTCAAAACTTTGAAAGTGGATCAAACCACGGGTCAAAACATTGGAGATTGAGGAGAGATCGAAGAGTCTTTGAGAGAGAGAGAAAGAAGCATCCAGAGCTCAGGCAAAGAGTAGCGATCGACGACATTGGCATCGTGCATCCATCCTCTTCCACCACCGACGAAGCTGCTTTCCGTCTTCCACGACACTTCTTCACCATCGTGTAGTCCAAGGGCTAAAGTGATCGACTGCAGATCAGACACCTATAGCAATTATCTACCCAGATTAAATAAATTATACTCCCACATCCTCGTATAGGATCAAATTGTGCAAGTTTGTTTGTAAACCAAAGAAGACGGGTTTCGTGCAAACCTCGTATTATATACATTTTGTTCTTTCATTTAATACCATAAACAAGATGGCGACTCTGCTGGGGACATCTTTCTTTTTTGATGAGGAAGCGATTGCTCAACACGATGCGGTATCGTGGGATCCGTGAAGAAGATACTGGTCGTCCAGTTCGACCAGTCTGCCTATGAAGACATGCTTCGGATGGGGGGTAGCTCTCACTCTCTCTCTGTACAAAATAACAGGAAGCTGCGCAAGGTCTGGATGCCCAAGACATCCTCTACCATTCATGTGGACTCTCCGATCTCTCCGATCTCTCCGACCAATGAGGCTGTAGCATTGCTCCCTCCGTGCCCTGCACGTAAAATTCAGTCTCCCGCTACACGCGGTACAGACGAAACTTCGGGCAAAGCCTCAGCGCTAACCCAGAAGTATCCACTGTGCTCTACGCGTAGAAACCAGTCTCCCGCTACGCACGGTACAGACAAAACTTTGGGCAAAGCCTCAGCGCTAACCCAGAGGTATCCACTGTGCTCTACGCGTAGAAACCAGTCTCCCGCTATGCGTGGTACAGACAAAACTTCGGGCAAAGCCTCAGCGCTAACCCAGAGGTATCCACTGTGCTCTACGCGTAGAAACCAGTCTTCCGTTTGTGGCGGAATAGACAAAACTTCTGATGATGCCTCAGCGCCAAATTGGAAGTACAAAGCACGCTCCACGCGTAAGACAACGTCTGACCTCTACGGGGAACCAGATGACACCCGTGATCTCCGCAAGGGAAAGCAAGGGAATAATCTACCCACCCTCCAAATTATGCGAGAAGCTGATGGCCGCCTGAGGACATCCTCAGCCTTACGTAAACCAGAGCGAAGTTCAAAATTACGCCAGGCGAAGTCCCAAAGCCTACAAAAGGCTCGATTGATGGAAAGACACGCTCCTCGGAGATTATCCGCCACCCAGATGGCCAATCTTTTGTATACGGGTGGCACGAGGAAGACTATGGTCCCCATCATCCGCATACCTACCACGGCGAACCGAAAGAACGAGCAGTCTTCTTCAAATTCTCCTGACCTGCGCAAATATCTAATCCAAAAACGCAAGGGGAGGGGATCTTCCAGCATGGCTATTATGCCTCCTAGCGAGCACTGTTGTGATGGTCATAGGATTATGGTTAATTGCTGCTATTCTAAAGCAAAATGGCCAGTTTTCGACCGGCTGAGCTACTCTCCATCTTTCCTAGAAGAAGAGCCCACGCATGCATCTGTGAATATGGCTTCACATATACCTGGAGGAAACTCAGGCTCAAGACGTCCGTCCTCTAGAACTCCGAGCCGAAGGAGATTCAACATGCTCCTCAGAGACACTGAAGATGGGGTGTTCCAGAACACTCGTTCGAGGTCACAACAACTGACTTCGTACTCCTCTGATTCCGACGCTGGGGGTCGTCATTCTCCTGAATCAAATACTGAGAGTATAGAGTCAACTTCTGCAGCAACCTATACCCATCCTTCAACGACGCCCAGGGAAATGGGAGTATACGCCATTGGAGATGAACACGAGGAAGCTTCGCCGTCAGGGAGCAAGGAATAGTGCATCACTACACTGGAGACGTCTCTGAAACAGATGTAATCCATGATGGAGAGCATGCACCAGATGATGCTAACTCAATAGGCGGCCGCTATGGCTCAAACATCAGTCACTCCAGCACAGATACGTGTGGGGGTGGACTTGCCCCCATCTAACACGGTCCAAGAACCTGCTCTAGATCAAGAGTCAGCTGGTCCTCCACTTCCTCACTCGGAGAATGTATTGCCTCCTGCGGGAATCACGATACAACCGACTCCGCACTAATTCGTGGTCTCGCTACCGGCTGAAAATCTGATACAAGCAGTACGGGAGTTGAAAGCCCAATTTGATGCCTTGAAGCACAAAGAGCAGCTCAAGAAATTGGGAATCAACCAGCCTTACCCGGCTATCTGGAAAGAGGTCCCTTTTTCTCCGAGATACAAACCTCAGACTATGCTCTGTTCGAGGGGAAAACATCGCCAAGTCAGTACATGAACTATTTTAGTATGATGACGGTGTTGCTACCAGGGAATGACGCCCTCCTCACTCGGGTGTTCAAGGACTGTCTCTCAGGAGTGGCTTACCAGTGGTACCGCAGCCTGGCGGACAACTGCATTACTTCCTTCGAAGACTTCAAGGCTTTATTCTTCACACGATTCTACGAGGGAGGAATGGACATGTCTATGTCCTCTCTCATCGAAGTCAAGCAGAGGGAAAAAGAAGACGTTCGTACCTTCATCGAACGTTTTCGTCAAGCCATGCTACAGATGCCTCTAGGAGTTCCAGACTCTGCGTTGGTGGACATTTGCAGGAAAAACCTCCTTCCCGTGGTCTCGGTGTTCACAGGACCAGATCAGTTCTACGACTGGCCCTCGTTCATTATCTCAGCAGTGGCCGCCGATGACAACAGTCGCAAGGCACGCGACAATGGCATTATGATCTCTACCTCCGACAGAGACAAAAGGTCATCCCCCAACGGCGACCATCCTCGCAGTTCCAAAGGAAAAGAAGCTCTGGCAATCAACACGTCCAGACAAAAGACTGCGGCAACCATGCAGACGAATCCTGGGACTTCCAGGCCCGTCGAAGTATACTCTTTCGACGACGACGATATTCCAAGTATATTCGAGTGTCTCGTCAAGAGTGGCAAGATCACCCTTCCGGAGGAGAAGCAGCCCAGTGAAGCCGGTAGTGCCAACAACCCCAAGTACTGCATCTTCCACAGATACGTACACCACCCGACCAAGGCGTGTTACATACTGAAAAGAAAGATCCAGGGCCTGATCGATGCTAAGGCCATCACTCTGCATAATACCGAAAAGACGGTCACGGCCAATATGATCTTCCTGCAATTTGGCAATCTGCCTCCCCAGGAAGTCCCGGACGGAGTGACACCTATTTCGCGGACAGCAGCACCAACGTCAGTTCCGCCCGGATATGATGGACGCTATTGAAGATGAAGTCAAGAAGTTGATAGCCTGCGGTTTCATCCGGGAGGAACAACATCTCGACTGGGTCGTCAATGTTGTCCCGATCATGAAGAAGAATGGAAAAGTGCGAGTCTGCATCGATTACCGAGATCTGAACGCAACCTACCCCAAGGACGAGTTTTCTCTTTCCATCACAGACGTCATGATCGACAATACCTACGATTTCGAACGTATGTCTTTCATGGACGAATTCTCAGGATACAATCAAATCAAGATGCATCCGGAAGACGAGAAGCATACTGCCTTTCGGACACCACTGGGGGTATATTGCTATACGGTCATGCCCTTCGGGTTAAAGAACACCGTTGCTACTTACCAACGGGCTATGAGTAACATATTCCATAAGCATTTACGCAAGACAGTGGAATGTTACGTAGATGATATAGCTGTCAAAAGCCGCCTCAGGGTCAATCACATCCAAGACTTAAAGACGGTATTTGAGCTGATGCGCCAACATCAACTCAAAATAAATCCTACAAAGTCCTTTCTGGGTGTATCTAGTGGCAAATTTCTGGGATTTGTTATTACCGCCAAAGGCATTCAAGTGGACCCTGATAAAGTCAAGGCCATCTTGGAAATGCGACCACCCCGTAATCTGAGGGAACTCAGGGGGGTTCAAGGTCGTCAGGCCTATATCCGGAGATTCATATCCAACCTCTCTGGAAGATGTCAGCCTTTTCTCACCTAATGAAGAAAGGTGTATCCTTCATATGGGACGAAGCCTGTCAGCAAGCGTTCAGGGATATCAAGCGCTACCTCACTAGTCTGCCAGTACTGGTGCCTCCCGTCGTAGGAAGACCATTCTTCATGTACGTTCAAGCGATGGACCATTCTCTAGGAGCTCTTCTCACGCAAAAGAACGATGCGGGACATTAACAGGCTATCTACTATATAAGTAGAATGATGATCGAAGCTGAGCACAGGTACAATCCGGTAGAAAAAGAATGTTTAGCTCTGATGTTCGCTATCCAAAAGACGCGGCACTATGTCACCGGCCAGACTATTCACATCATCTCCAAGATCAATCCTCTTTGGGTACTGATGAGCAAGCCAAGTGTTCTTAACTCCCGACTCGCGACTTGGGCGATGTTATTGATACCATATGACATGGTGTACGTCCCTCAGAAGTCCATCAAAGGCCAAGCATTGGCTGACTTCCTAGCTGCTCATCCAATCCCGGAGGCCTCCAAATTATACGAGGACATTCCCGACGAAGTTGCAGAATGTAGTTCCGCAATGGAAAGTGACCCATGGCAGCTGTTCTTCGACGGCACCTCCAGGACTAGTCCCAAAGGAAACATGGTTTCAGGGGTAGGAATTGTCCTGGTTACTCCCGATAAACTCCTCATCTATCGAGCATACTCTCATAAACGAGCCCTGTTCCAACAATATGGCGGAGTACAACGCTCTACTAATCGGACTCCAAGTCGCTAAAGAGCTGGGGGTCGAATCTCTGGAAGCTTTTGGTGATTCTCTGCTTATCATCAATCAAGTCAGGGGAATATATGAAGTCCGGAATCCAGACCTCATCCCCTATCACCAAGCAACGGTCGAGATAGCCGTGACATTCAAGGGGTTCTTCCTAGAGCATGTACCTCGATCTCAGAATCTGGAAGCCGATGCCCTAGCCAGTCTAGCTGCAGATTTAGCTACTCCTATAAGAAGGCAGAATTCGGTAATCCTTCTTAACAGAGACCTATTTTGCGTGAAGAACAATGCTCACATCGAACACAGTTACGCTGTGAACACCGATCCCCCTACGAGAGATTGGAGAAGTCCTTTTATAGATTTTGTGGCATATGGAATCTTGCCGGAGGACCCTAAAGAAGCAGCATCCGTCAAAAGACGATCATTACGCTTCTACTTCGATGCATCTTCACAATGCCTATATCGCCGGACCTACGACGGACTGCTATTGAGATGTCTCTCTAATGACGAAGCACAGCAGATTATCCATGAAGCTCACGACGGCGTATGCGGGGCACAGCAACCTGGTCCTAAGCTACAGGATCGTATCAGGAGAATGGGCTATTATTGGCCCACTATGATCGCAGACGCAATCAAGTATACCAAACGATGTAAGGCCTGTCAGGTCCATGCAGACTTCATACACCAGCCGTCTGAACATCTACATCCTTGCATCCTGGCCTTTCAAAGCATGGGGTATGGACATCATTGGTCCTATTCACCCATCTTCTTCCAGAGGTCACCAGTTCATACTGGCCATCACGGATTACTTCTCCAAATGGGCAGAGGCGATCCCTCTCGCTGAGGTAAAAACATCCAATGTGATCAGCTTTATCAAGCATCACATCATTTATCGCTTTGGGATTCCCCGAAGGATAATCCATGACAATGGGCCTCAGTTCATCAGCCAAGCGTTTCATCGATTTTGCGATAAAAATCGGATACAAAATATCGTCTCTATGGCGTATTATCCAGCTGCTAATGGTTTGGCGGAAGCCTTCAACAAAACTATTATCAAACTCTTGAAGAAGTTTGTCTCTTCGAACAAAAAAGATTGGAACGAGAAGCTGGGAGAATGTCTCTGGGCATACCGCACAACGGTCCGAGCGCCGACAGGTTGTACCCCGTTCTCACTGGTCTACGGGAGCGAAGCAGTTCTTTCCATCGAAATCCAAATCTCGTCACTCAGGATAACAGTCGCCAATAAGTTAACTCGGGAAAAAAATGACCTTTTAAGGCTTCAAGGGCTAGAAGGATTAGACGAGAAACGCCTTTAAGCTCAACAGAGCATCGCGTTCTACCAAGAGTGTTCAAAGTCGGCTAGTCTTAGCTGTGAGAAGGCCAATGATTCTCACTCACAGGAGCAAGGGCAAATTTTAGCCTAAATGGGAAGGCCCCTACGTAATCGAGACAACGTTCTCAAACGGCACTTACAGGTTAGCCCAGCCTAATGGAGACCTACTAATGGCTCCTATCAATGGCAAATTCCTGAAAATGTACTATGCTTAACCTCCTCTGCTCAAGTGGAATAAAGGCGAAAATCTCATTCTGACAAATCTACTTCCAAAATGAAACTAGTTGGGTCGTACTTTATTATGTCCATCTGACCCCTGAATAGATGCGCCCTGCTAAAGTTTACTGAGAGACTATCACGTCCATACTACCTCTGATAGTACTCTCACCTAAACCCGTCATTTACATTCCAAAATGACGGGTCCACAAAGTCAGATGAAAAGCCTCTTTATTATTCCCCAAAAAAAAAGAGCGGAAGTACATTGAAGAGCAAAAAAGCAAAAGTACATCATGAAGGAGAAGCTTTTCCGCTAAGCACGGCGTAACATGGTGATGTGGGGCAGCGTAAGTAGGGGACCTCAAGGCCAACAAGAGTACAACGGAGCTTTTCCGCTAAGCACGGCATAAAATATGATGGGACCATCCGCGTAAGATGCAGTATGTCCAGGCTGCTTCAGCGTAGACGGGGTGCTTCATCGCCTCCATGGCGTAAAACTCATCCGCTTTCAAAGCAGCGTTAAAGCATACGAGGAACACTTCGTCTTCCCCAAAATGAACCTGTCAAGTCATGCAGTAAACCTGACATCTGACTCCTGACAAAAAGTGCTGCACGGCTACCCAGACGACGGCTGGAAAGATGGCAGACCACTCGGGACGCGCCCCGCAGTATGATGGCGGATCTCTGCATTTAATGCAGAGGATTTGATTAAATATTACTGAACCGTCGTTTACTGACATCCCCTCAGCGGAGACTGCTTTTACGCGTACAAGAGGATACGCTGCCTTATTTTACACAGGCAGACGTGAACTGTTTATGCTCCGTAGAAGACAAACAGACTGCCACGTCAAAAGATGCTCTTTGTACAGGGCTCGAGGCATGTCTCTGTACCGAATGCTCAGAACGGTGGCAGGCTTTCGGAACACGCCTCGGCAATTAATGATGATGGCGGATCTCTGCATTTAATGCGAGAGATTTGATTATATCTCCAAGAGCCGTAATTTCGGCTAAAGACGTCCACATCACCTCGGCTTCTATGCCCATTCAGTTTTTGTGACTGCTCGGCCTCTACGACCACTCTAGCACGTTATGCAGCGGCTTCTACGCCTATTTCAGCTTCTGTGCCCGCTCGGCTTCTACGCCCATTCAGCTTCTATGCTCGTTCGGCTTCTATGCTCATTCGGCCTTCTGTGCTTATTCGGCTTCTATGCCATCAGGCCTCTACGCCTACTCGGCTTCTATGCCTACTTGGCTTCTATGCCATAGTGACAGACATTGGCTTCTATGCCAACCTCTTCTACACGATGGATACCTACCTACGTGGCTTCTACGCCGTGATCTTCGTAGCGATTATACGCGTTTTGTCCCTTAGTTGGACCCGCATCACACGCTCATTCAAAAGATCATCTATACGCAGGCTTTGGTTATTTTAACTGTTTTGTAAAAGGGTGATGTACTTTCCACTACTCGATTCCCACACCGATTGAGTGCTCACTATCACCAAAACTCTATAAATAGAGACCTCTATCAACAGAGGAACAGGTCGAGACTTTAAAAATCGAACAAGGTCAAAACTTTGAAAGAGGATCGAACCACGGGTCAAAATATTGGAGATTGAGGAGAGATTGAAGAGTCTTAGAGAGAGAGAGAGAGAAGCATCCAGAGCTCAGGCAAAGAGTAGCGATCGACGACATTGGCATCGTGCATCCATCCTCTTCCGCCACCGACGAAGCTGCTTTCCGTCTTCCACGTTACTTCTTCACCATCGTGTAGTCCAAGGGCTAAAGTGATCGACTGCAGATCAGACACCTATAGCAATCATCTACCCAGATTAAATAAATTGTACTCCCACATCCTCGTATAGGATCAAATTGTACAAGTTTGTTAGTAAACCAAAGAAGGCGGGTTTCGTGCAAACCTCGTATTATACACATTTTGTTCTTTCATTTAAATACCACAAACAATATGTACAGCCCGCAAGCCTTGAAGATCATGCAAAATATGGGTTACAACTTGAAAATGGAACCAGGTCTCAACCACAGGAAAGGCAGACGAACACCGCTGCTCGGCAATCCCCACTATCAACAAACCCGTTCCGGGTTAGGGTACGCCACCTCCCTTACGACTTCCAAGTCGAACGAGGATATCTTTTTCTCTTTTCAAGACGGCTCATCGTCCTTCGGCTCATCTCATGCCCTCGAGCAAACATTATCAGCAAATATGGTAGCGACGGATTCCTTCGAATCAGACGAACAAGAATTCGAACCATTCGAGAATGACGCTTGGGCTCAGCAGATGGATACACAATGGGAGTTTCGCTTCGAGCAGAGAGAACCTCCCACTAAAGATGAAGTTATCCAGATTGACGTAGGGGATGAACTTTCACCAAAGCCGATATTTATCAGTAACGACCTTTCCGAAGAAGAAAGGGAAGAAATTACCCAGCTGATAAAAGAATATATCGACGTCTTTGCATAGAATTATGAGATATGCCAGGTCTTGATCCAAAGGTGGCTACTCATAAACTCAACATACTGCCCAATTCAAAGACTGTGAAGCAGTACCAACGCCGGTTCCGCCCGGACATGATGGACACCATTGAAGCTGAAGTCAAGAAGTTAATAGCCTGCGGCTTCATCCGTAAGGAACAACATCCTGACTGGGTCGCCAATGTTGTCCCGGTCATGAAGAAGAATGGGAAAGTACGGATCTGCATCGATTACCGAGAGCTGAACGCAGCCTGCCCCAAGGATGAGTTCCCTCTTCCCATCACAGACGTCATGATCGATAATACATGCAGTTTTGAACGTATGTCTTTCATGGACGGATTCTCGGGATACAATCAGATCAAGATACATCTTGAAGACGAGAGGCATACCGCCTTCCGGATACCACTGGGGGTATATTGCTACGGTCATGCCCTTCGGATTAAAGAACGCCGGGGCTACGTACCAACGAGCTATGAGTGACATATTTTATAAGCATTTACGCAAGACAGTGGAGTGTTACGTGGACGATGTAGCTGTCAAAAGCCACCTCAGGGATAATCACATCCGAGACTTGAAGACGGTATTTGAAATGATGCACCAACATCAACTCAAAATGAATCCTACAAAGTCCTTTCTGGGGGTATCTAGCGGCAAATTTTTGGGATTCGTCATCACCGTAAAAGGCATTCAAGTGGACCCTTATAAAGTCAAGGCCATCTTAGAAATGCGACTGCCCCGCAATCTGAAGGAACTCAGGGAATTTCAAGGTCGTCTGGCTTATATCCGAAGATTTATATCCAACCTCTCCGGGAGATGCCAGCCCTTTTCTCGTCTCATGAAGAAAGGTGTATCCTTCGTATGGGATGAAGCCTGTCAGAAAGCGTTCGGAGATATCAAGCGCTACCTCACTAGCCCGCCAGTTCTGGTACCTCCCGTCATAGAAAGACCATTCGTGCTATATGTTCGAGCAATGGATCATTCACTGGGAACTCTTCTCGCACAAAAAAACGATATGGGCCACGAGCAGGCTATTTACTACCTCAGCAGGATGATGGTCGGAGCCGAACACCGGTACAACCCTGTGGAGAAAGAATGCCTGGCTCTGATGTTCGCTTTTCAGAAAACGCGACACTATGTCACGGGCCAAACCATTCATATCATCTCCAGGATCAATCCTCTTCGGGTACTGATGAGCAAGCCAAGTATTCTTAATTTCCGATCGCGACTTGGGCGATGTTATTAACGCCATATGACATGGTGTACGTCCCTCAGAAGTCCGTCAAAGGCCAAGCATTAGCCGACTTTCTAGCTGCTCATCCCATCCCGGAGGCCTCCAAACTATACGAGGACATTCCCGACGAAGTTGTAGAGTGTAATTCCGCAATAGAAGGTAATTCATGGCAACTATTCTTCGTGGCGCCTCCAAGACTGGTCCCAGGGGAAACGTGGTTTCAGGAGTAGGGATCGTCCTAGTGACTCCTGATAAAATTGTTATCTACCGAGCATATTCTCTTAGCGAGCCCTGTTCTAACAATGTGGCAGAATACAACGCTCTACTAATCGGGCTCCAAGTCGCTAAAGAGCTGGGGGTCGAATCTCTGGAAGCCTTCGGTGATTCTCTGCTAATCGTCAATCAAGTCAGAGGAATATATGAAGTCCGGAATCCCGACCTCATCCCCTATCACGAAGCAACGGTCGAGATAGCCATGACATTCAAAGGATTCTTCCTTGAGCATGTACCTCGGTCTCGGAATCTGGAAGCTGATACCCTAGCAAGTCTAGCTGCAGATTTATCTACCGCTATAAGAAGGCAGAATTCGGTAATCCTTCTTAACAGAGACCTATTCTGTATGAAAAACAACTTTCGCATCGAATAAAGCTACATGGTGGACACAGATCCTCGCAGGAGAGACTGAAGAAGTCCTTTTATAGATTTCGTAGCATACAAAACCTTGCCAGAAGATCCTAAAGAAGCAATATCTGTCAAAAGACGATCATTACGCTTCTATTTCGATGCATCGTCATAATGCCTATATCGCCGGTCTTATGACGGGCTATTATTACGATGTCTCTCTGGTGATGAAGCACAACGAATTCTCCGTGAAGCTCATGACGGCGTATGCGTGGCGCATCAACCCGGTCCTAAGCTACAGGATCGTATCAGGAGAATGGGCTATTACTGGCCCACTATGATCGCAGACGCAATCCAGTATGCCAGACGATGCAGAGCCTGTCAGGTCCATGCAGACTTCATACATCAACCGTTCGAACATCTATATCCTATGGTTGCATCCTGGCCTTTCGAAGCATTGGGTATGGATATCATTGGTCCTATTCACCGGTCTTCTTCCAGAGGTCACCGGTTCATACTGGCCATCACGGATTACTTCTCCAAATGGGCAGAGGCGATCCCTCTTGCTGAGGTAAAGATATCTAACGTGACCAGCTTCATCAAGCATCACGTCATTTACCGCTTCAAGTTTCCCCGAAGGATAATCCATGACAACGGGCCTCAGTTTATCAGCCATGCGTTTCACCGATTCTGCGATAAAAATCGGATACAAAATGTGGCCTCCACGGCATATTATCCAGCTGCTAATGGGTTGGCGGAAGCCTTCAACAAAACCATTATCAAACTCTTGAAGAAGTTCGTCTCTTCAAACAAAAGAGATTGGAATGAGAAGCTGGAAGAATGTCTCTGGGCATACCGTACCACAGTACGAGCACCGACAGGTTGCACCCCATTCTCATTGGTCTACAGAAGTGAAGCAGTTCTTCCTATCGGAATTCAAATTTTGTCACTGAGGATAGCCATAGCTAACGAGTTAACTCAAGAAAAGAATGACCTGTTAAGGCTTCAAGAGCTAGAAGGATTAGACGAGAAATGCCTCCAAGCTCAGCAGTGCATCGCACTCTACCAAGCACGCATTTCCAGATCTTTTAATCAAAAAGTAAAGGAAAGAGTGTTCAAAACCGGCGAGCTAGTTTTGGCTGTAAGAAGGCCGATGATTCTTACTCACAGGAGTAAAGGCAAATTCTAGCCCAAGTGGGAAGGCCCTTACGTGATCGAGACAACGTTCTCAAACGACGCTTACATGTTAGCCCAGCCTAATGGAGACCTGCTAATGGCTCATATCAATGGCAAATTCTTGAAAAGGTACTATGATTAAACCTCCTCTGCTCAAGTGGAATAAGGTGATCTCATTCTGACAAAACTACTTCCAAAATGAAACTAGTTGGATCATATTCTGTCATGTCCATATGACCTCTGAATAGATTTGCTCTGCTAAAACTTACCGAAAGTATATCATGTCCATACTACCTCTGATATCACTTTCACCCAAACCTGTCATTTATATTCCAAAATGATGGGTCCACAAAGTCAGATAAAAAGCCTCCTTATTATTCCCAGAAAAGAGCAAGAGTACATTGAAAAGCAAAAGCAAAAGTATATCATGAAGGGGGAGCAGTCAGGTCGCGAAGCTGCTGCGCCAGTACGGCCATACTCTCAATCCTAGAATCCAAGACATCAGCGTGGACCCGCTCCAACCGTGCCTCGTCATCTATCAGGAGGGACAGTTCGGCTCTAGCCCGAAGGAGACCGGCACGGGCGACTCCTGCACTCGCCAAGTTCTGCTGTACTGCGACCAGTCGGCCATTCACCACATCTAGACCTTTCGATGACTGAGAAGCCCACTCCTTTGCCTGAGCAAGCTTTGTCTCCAGTTTGCAGACCCTCGCTACATTGCCGTCATGCTCGGCTTGGCACTTCGTTTGAAGGGCGAGAGTCTCCTCCAAGACGACTTTTCCTTTATCCATCTCCTGCTGATTGGTCTCGATGAATTTATTCAGACCTTCCTTCTTTTCAACAAGATGCGCAGTCAAGGAGTCGTATCTGACTTGGACCAGAGCTTCAATATTTCCTCGAGCTAGCTGTAGGTATTCGTTAATGGGTTGCTCCAAGCCATTAACCATCACCTCCAACGCGTCAGCTACCCCGGCATCACCGAATTCCCTGACCGCCTCTATCGAGAATTGAGAGGACCTCTTCAGCGACGCAAAGTCCTGCTTCTTCGCCAACACCATTGACATTAGCGTTCTCAAAGTGGTGTAGAAGATCCCGGTGTACTGCTCAGTCAGCGCAACTAGGTCCGCATGAACGCGGGGAGTGTCCGCAATGGTGGCGACTTCCCCCCAGGAATCACCACAGACGATGTCGCCACGGTCGTCGCCTTAACAGGATGTACGACGAAGGAAGAATCGCCAATACCGGACGAAGTGACCGGCGTGCTGAAAAGAGGCACTGTCGCAATGACAGGCTCATCCTCCTCTTGAGATGTCTCAAGAGTCTCCTCGACAGGCAAGCCAGCACCCGAAGAGGTCTCCTCTTCAAAATCAGGTACCTCCGTATCACCGCTAGGACCTGACACAGAGCCAACGGGCGCATCTACATCACCCTCTCTGAAGAGGTCTTCCCCTGAAAAGAAGACAAAAGGAAGTTAATATCAACGCAATATTAATTTTCCTAAAGAAGAGGCATAAAATACGACATTTACCCCTGGCCGACGGCATATACGTCGCATCTGCAGCATATACAGCTAAATCATTTCTTAATAATGCTAGGCGAGCTGTCATACCTGGAGAAAGGGGTCTGCGAACTGACACTGGCAAGTAGTCTTCCAGGTCCTCCTCAAAATCCAACCGAGGCTCATCGGCTGGAATCGTGCTAGGTGCGCTCGCAGGCGCGACAGAAGTCCCTCCCGATGTCGATCCGACTAGAGGTATACGAAACTTTATTATACTCAGCCCCGAAGGCGACCTCGTTCCACTACCTGAAGCAGTAGCAGCGACAGCGGCATCCAGCTGAGATTCTCCGGCACCACTAGCCGGAACTGTAGAAGGTCCCTCTCTAAAAGGCGAGGAACCTCCAATCAAAGAATCATCCCCAACACGGAGTGATGCAAGCTCACCTCCAGGAGCATCAATGCCAGGAATCTAGAGAGAATGATTTACCGTCTTCTTCTTCCTCTTACGAGGGGAAGCTTCCTTGGGAGCAGGAGCCCTTCGCTTCCCAGAAACTACCAAAGCCCCTGCAGGCGGAGGTACTTCACCCCTAGGGACCGACACCAGAGGCTCATCCGGGGTAACGGACTCCTCACCCTCGTCGGAAGAAACCGAGGGGACTTTAACTCTTCCCCCAGGCTTGGAAGAGGGTACCCTAAAGCTTCCATGCATATCAAAATCGCGATGGAAGGTGTTCATTGCCACATAGAACTGGGCATACGAATGCAGGATGCGCAGCTCCTGGAGAGTGTAATGACGGGCACAATAAAAATTGCCCCAGTACAGTCCATGATAAAATATCGCCATCCCCACGCTCCATTAATGAGTCCACCTCTGGACCTGAAGCTGGTGACGACATTGCCCACGTGCAACTGATCATACCCAAACTGTCGGGCAAACCGACTGGGCAAGTAGGGCTCCAAGAAGCAATAATCTTTGCTTCTGTATAGCAGATAGGATGGTCTAATGCAGACCAACCAATTAAAAGCTTCGGGAGATAGAATAGTCTTCTCTCAACCCGAATCCTCGAGCCTAATCCCCGATTGATTGCGATGCATGGGAGGGACGGTGCAGAAAAGCTTCCAACTATGACTGAAGCCTAGCGCCCGCCGACAGTCTATAACCGTGTTCATGTTCTAGGAAGACTTCTGGTAGTTCAACAAGAAACTACCCCTCCGAACTACTGTCCGAACCGGGAGACACCACCCGGGGGTTATGGAGAATTAACCACCTCATCAAATACAGGTATGGTAATTCTATCCTGGGAAAGCTATCACGCCAAATTTCATCGACGAGCAGCCCGTCAATCATGGCCCTCTGGCCAGCTTGTATATGGCACACCATGGCAGGGAGCAAGCCCAGTCTTGCCCCGAACACCAGACGCGCTGCAGGCTATAGCGTGTTGCGGTAAATGCGGTCCGCAGATGCGATGCCAGGCACTACTACTCGGCACAGCCATATGGAAAGGAAGCCAGCCAGTTGAGCCTCCCTGGACAGACGCCTGCGACAGCGCCTCAAATAACTATAGGCCTTAGTGCCTTCAGGATACTTTCATGTCTCTTCGTCGAGGAACCGGTCTGGAGCCCCAGCATCCACAATGAGATTGTCAACTACCTGAGCATTAAGCGCACTCAGGAGATTCATAGGCAGATCCTTGCCCTCCAATACCTTCTCCAGCTTAGCAGTCCTGGACCGGTGAAAGAAGAGATAGGACGTCCATTTGCTGATGTAAGCCAAATCTGAGGGCTCGTCATAAAAAGTGGTGCAAGCAAGGTAGTAGCACATCAGCTCCTGATAGACCTCCACTACTCGAGGGTCCGAAACCCCCAGCTCTCGGTTCGTGGGAACATACTCTTCGTATGGAGTATCCCCCATCGACAGTCTTGAGATCACTGCCATCTCATACAGGGCCAATCCCAACTCACCCAGTGGAGTGGCGAAGGTCCCGGTAAGCGAAACATATCGCTCCATCAGTGCCAAAAATAGGTTAGGGTTAGGAGGTAACCCAACACTAGTAGCACTCACAGCTGCAAACAGACCGATATTCTCCAACTCGGTCTGAAAATGCTTCAGGGCCCAATCAACCAAGCGAGCCCATCGAAGGTTTGAAGGGGTGATCCACCCGCCACACCGAGGGTTCATCTTAGGGTATACTCCCCCACGCCCCATAAAATCATTACAGAAAGTCAGTAACTGGACCGGCTGGATCACCAAACTATCTTCACTCGGGACACTGCCCGTGTACAGCCTCCTGAACAGCATCACAGAGCCAGAAGGGCGGCTGACAAACGACCCCTGGTCAGCTCCTCTCAGATAAAATATATTCCCTGGCTTGCCGTGAAGATCAGGGGTCAGCGTCCACGACATCTTCCTGGGATGCATAGCATGAAAGAAGGCCGAGATGGGGTAGTCTCTCGGCATATTGGGCAGATACAAGACCAAACCCTCGGCAGGAAAAACCTAGAGTTCTCTCTTGGGCTTTGTCTGGGACTGCTTGTCAATCATGTCCCCGAAGAGGAAAGCCGGCTTCAGGTATTGCTCCCCATCTACATATGTTAGGGACTTCCCTTTGATCATGCTCAGCAGCATTCGCTCGCCCTGAGACGATATCAGAATTGCCCTTCCTTCGGGATACTGGGGCCCGGAGATAGGAAATGTCACGTGTGACAGATCCTCCAAATAGTTGGAGTGCAGCATCCCGACGGCAAAGCCCATCACTTCAGCCAGCGGAGACTCATGCAAGTTAACTGCAAAAGCACAGAAGAAACACGTCAGTTCCTAACTAGACATTTCGGGACTTGCAGCGTCCGCAAAAAGGAAAATCAACAGTCCGTGCTCTACGCCGAGACTGTGAAACTTGAGCCTTTACGCTGGAATCCATTTCCTTAAAACGTAAAGATTGGCAGTATACGGTCTGTACTTTACGCCAGATTGATTAAATTGAGTTATTACGCCAGGATTTTCATCCACAAGCATAAAACTCAAATTTTAATAGTATACACCAAGTTTTCGGCGGTCAAAGCTTTTACGCTCGACTGCGGAAAAAATAGAGTTTTTACGCTGACACATTAGAAATATGGGCATAAAAAGATAAAACGTCTCTGTGCATCATCTTCCTCAAAGAGGCTATCAGCACAGAAGACGACCTAGCGCGGTCATGTTCAACGTGTGCGAAGGATTTTCAGTCATTCTCTTTTTTTTCTAAGAGCTCTACCTTCCAGGCCGGGTGTACTACTCGTCGGCGGGATGCTCCGCTCAGAATAAAGTTTGCATTGTCCAACCAGAGACGCTCTCACTTGGGCCGAAGAACAAGAAGAAGAATCAACCTTCTTTCCCTTAGCGGAGAAAGTTTGTTTCGAAGCCATTACTGGAAACTTTGAAGAAGAAACGAAGAAGAACTTGAACAGTCGAAAGCTTTCTCTCGCAGAAGACGGATGGAAAGTTTTTCCCCTCAGAAACTTGGGATATATATAGAGTTCGGATGGACTCCTCGGACCCCGAACCAAATCTCCTAATTAATATTCGGTTATGATTGGGTCCCACGTCAGCCTATTTATTCAGAGAAGGCGGACAATCGGCGAATTTGAAAAGTTTTTCGCGCAAAGCAGGTTCGTGGTGTCTACGCTAAGGAGCTTTCTACGCTCGACAGCTACAGATCTACGGTTTTACGCTCGCAAGCTATAAGTCTATGGTTTTATGCCCGGATGCCTTTGTGCTCGGTAGCTTTTATGTTCGAGATGCTACAGACCTACGACTTTACGCCCAGCAGATACCAAATCGATGATCTCACGCTCGGTGGCGCTTAGTTTACGCTCGGAGGCGACGGATCCACGACTTCATGCTCAGAAAATTTTCTTTTCAGAAGCAACAAATCTACAGTTCTACGCTAAGGAGCTTTCTACGCTCGACAACTACGAATCTACGACTTTACGTTCGACGGCTACAAGTCGAGTTTTACGCCCGGATGCCTTTGTGCTCGGTAGCTTTAATGCTCGAGAGGCTACAAACCTACGACTTCACGCTCAGGAACTACAAGTCTATGATTTCACGCTCGATGGTGTATACTTTATGCTCAGAGGCTGCCAACTTATGATTTCGCGATCCATGACTTCCCGCACATCTGAAAGATATGCAGGCCAGAGTATGCGTACATCTGAACGATCCTCAAAGGCGGTCAATTATAGGAGTTCACACAGAAGATACTTCTTCTTGACCTCAAGATATCCCAAGTACCTGAAGCATACAGAGTTCAAACTTTGAAAAATTACTTTTCTTCATGGGTCGATTCAAAGTTCATCCAGATTCCAGTCTGAATATTTCATCTACCAAGATGGCAAATCAGTTTGACAACCATTTCTCGCCCTGTTCCAAGGTATTTTCGAGAAATCATTCTTGAAGATGATGTCTGAACAAAGAAATTCTGTCTATCAGAAGTAACAGTTTAGAATTCTACGCGGTTTCTCACTCCTAAACAGCAGGACAGTTCGAACACTCGAATGCTAAAGCGGCTTTCTACGCATCCCTAGTTATGCGTAAAAGACAGGACAGGACCTAGCACTCTTTCTAAATAGAGTCGGCATAAAGAAATCAAACGTGTCTAAGCTACACATATTCAGACTTCACAGCAAAGTATGGCAACATGATCATATGAAGAAGAAAATGATCTTATTAAAATCATGATTACATATGAGGAAAATCTAGTCTACAAGGGTTTTTTCTTCATTTTCGTGGTTACATATGAGGGAAATCCCGTCTAAAAAGGGTTTCTCATTTTCATTTAAAGATCGCGCCCAGAATCTGTTTCGGCCAGGTTCTCGCATGGGCAGCATTCTTCATCCTCCAGCAGCCAGTCGTTGACCGCAACACGACTGACATATGGGTCAACGGCGGAAGGATACAAAACTGGGCATAGACCCATCCTCCAACAGAAGGAAAGCAGAGTAAATCTGCTTGCCTACATCCCGCGTCACGGAGGTAACAGGAGAAGGTGCCACTTACAAGCGGCATGGTAAAATACGATTCTTCTTCTCTCCCGAAGAACCACCATACAAAGTTGCTGATTATCCCGAGCAAAGGAGGCTATGATATCCTTCCATGATCCATCATTGTAGAGGATATTTGCTCGAAGAAGCCATCTTTTTTGGCTCTTTACATGCTAGAAGAGCATGATCTCCTTCTTCCTCAAGTCGACCCGACGAACTCCGGCCATCATCCCTGTATGATGAAGGAAGTGTGGAAAGAACAGGAGAACTCCTCAGCCTTTTTATAGACGAGAGAGAGCACCGATCCCCAATAAATCTGCCATAAAGTCAGCCTCGACCGTTTTAAAACTCCTTTCAGAAATGTTTCGAGTTACGAGGAGCGATCATGCTTCCTTCAAAGAGTTTCAAATTACAAGGAATTTAAAAGCTTTGAAGGGGGTCTTGTAGAAGCATAAAAAATACGCTGGATAGCTCTACGCAGCATATTGATGGAAAGCAGCGTAAACAGAGGATTTCAGAGCCTTCAACGTGCAATCAGAGCTTCTCCGCCAAGCGTAGCGTAAAATATAGGCTCGAGGACCATCCGCGTAGGGCAGTATGTCCAGGCTGCTTCGACGTAAACAGGGTGCGTCATCACCTTTATTGCGTAAAATGCATCTGCTTTCAATGCAGCATTGAAGTGTACAAGGGACGCTTCGTATTCCCTACAATGAACCTGTCAGATCTTGCAATAAACCTGACGTCTCAACTTCTGACAAAGGGATACTGCTCGACTACCCAGGCGACGGCCATAATGATGGCGCGGTACTGCAACCCAGGCTGTCATTTTTTGCCATTTCCCTTGCATAAAATCGCTTTTACGTACACAGAGGAATACGCTGCCTAGGTTTACACAGGCAGATGAGAGCTCCTTACGCTTCGCAGAAGACAAACCGTCTGCCACGTCAAAAGCTGCACTCCGTACGGGACTCGAGGCTCGTCTCTACATTTAATGCACAGGGTGGTGATAGTCCCTCAAGGCACGTCTCTGCAATTAATGCGCCGAATACTGACAGATGCCTGAGACACGTCTCTGCGTTTGATGCACAGAAGGGTGGCAGACCTTCAAAATACGCCTCTGCATTTAATGCGCTGGATGATGGCGGATCTCCACATTTAATGCAGGAGATTTAATTAAATGTTACCGAAACGTCGTTTAGTGACAACCCCTTTGCGAGAGCTGCTCCTACGCATACAAGGGAATACGCTGCCTAGTTTTACACAGGCAAACATGAGCTCCTTACGCTCCGCAGAAGACGAACAGACTACCACAACAGCGGTTAATCTTCGCACAAGGTTCAAGGTGCGTATCTGCATTTAATGCGCAGAATGATGGCAAATCTTAAAGACAAGCATCTGCATTTAATGCACAGGGTGGGGGCAGATCTCTGCATTTAATACAAGAGATCTGATTATCTCTAAGAGCCGTAATTTCGGCTAAAATGTCCACATTATCACTCTGGCACGTTACGCTCGGCTTCTACGCCTATTCAGCTCCGGTGCCTGCTCGGCTTCTACGCCCATTCGGCCTTCTGTGCCTGCTCAGCTTCTACGCCCATTCGGGCTTCTGTGCCTGCTCGGCCTTTATGACCACTCGGCTTCTACGCCTACTAGGCCTTTATGACCACTCGGCTTCTACGCCTATTCGGCTTCTATGCCGGTTTGATAACTATTTGGTTTATATGCCATGGTGACAGACATTGGCTTCTATGCCAACCTCTTCTACACGATGGATACCTACCTACGTGGCTTCTACACCGTGATCTTTGTAGCGATTATACGCATTTTGTCCCTTAGTTGGACCCGCGTCACACGCTCATTCAAAGGATCATCTATACGCAGGTATTGGTTATTTTAACCGTTGTGTAAAAGGGTGTTGTACTTTTCACTACTTGGTTTTTACACCGAATGAGTGGTCACTGTCACTAAAACTCTATAAATAGAGACCTCTATCAACAGAGGACAAGGTCAAAGAAATTAGGTCTGAAAACTGATCAAGAAATCCAGTATCAGATCCAACGGTCGCAAAGATCGGAGGTCAGACGGTCGAGAGAGAGAGAGAGAGAGAGAGGAGAATCCGGAGCTCAGGCTAAGAGAAGGGATCGAGGAGGCACAGACGGCCGAACGGGCATCCACCCTCTTTAGCAACCCTCGAAGCTGCTACCTGTCTTCCACGGCACTTCTTCAACATCGTGTGGTCCAAGGGCTAAAGTGATCGACTGCAGATCAGACACCTATAGCAATATTCATCCAGATTAAATAAATTGTACATAGACATCCTCGCGTAGGATCCAATTTGTACAATCTTGTTTGTAAACATAAAAGAAGGGCGGGTCTTCGTACAAGCCTCATTTTCTGCATTCATCAAATATTTTCTGTTTTATATTATCCAAAACAATGGCATCGTAGTAGATCCATAGAAGATCGCAGCGGTAGAGACTTGGACAACACCAAATTAGGTAGCAAAAGAGATGTTTCTTAGGACTAGCAGGGTACTATCGGAAGTTTGTGCGAGACTTTGCTAAAATAACAGAGCCAATGACTAAGCTTACTAGGAAATATGAAGAGTTCATGTGGACTAAAGCATCCCAGATAGCCTTTGATGAACTGAAGAAAAGGTTGACCACGATACCTATTTTAGCTCTGCCTTCAGGATCAAGAGGGTTTGTTATATACAGTGATGCATCCGAAAAGGTTGACCACGATACCTATTTTAGCTCTGTCTTCCACGGCACTTCTTCAACATCGTGTGGTCCAAGGGCTAAAGTGATCGACTGCAGATCAGACACCTATAGCAATATTCATCCAGATTAAATAAATTGTACTTAGACATCCTCGCGTAGGATCCAATTTGTACAAACTTGTTTGTAAACATAAAAGAAGGGCGGGTCTTCGTACAAGACCTCATTTTCCGCATTCATCAAATCTTTTCTGTTTTATATTATCCAAAACAATGGCATCGTAGTATATCCATAGAAGATCGCAGCGGTAGAGACTTGGACAATACCAAATTAGGTAGCAAAAGAGATGTTTCTTAGGACTAGCAGGGTACTATCGGAAGTTTGTGCGAGACTTTGCTAAAATAGCAGAGCCAATGACTAAGCTTACTAGGAAATATGAAGAGTTCATGTGGACTAAAGCATCCCAGATAGCCTTTGATGAACTGAAGAAAAGGTTGACCACGATACCTATTTTAGCTCTGCCTTCAGGATCAAGAGGGTTTGTTATATACAGTGATGCATCCGAAAATGATTGGGATATGTGCTAGAACAAAATAAGAGAGTGATAGCTTACGCTTCTAGGCAACTAAGGCCTCATGAAAAAAATTACCCTACTCAGGACCTGGAGTTTGTAGCGGTCAACTTTGCTTTAAAACTTTGAAAGCACTACTTGTATGGAGAAAGGGTAGAAATATTTATAGACCATAAAAGCTTAAAGTATGTCTTCACCCAGAATGAACTAAATATGCGACATAGAAGATGGATAGAACTTATGAAGGACTTTGACATCATCCTTCAATATCATTCAGGGAGGGCAAATGTAGTAGCGGATGCACTTAGCTGGTACCCGATAGCTATGTTTCTCACTATGGATCGACATCTTTTAAAAGATTTGGAGAAGATGGGGATAGAAGTTGTTATTCCTGGAGTGGAAGGGCAGCTGATGAACTTGCAAGTCCAGTCCTACCTCATGGAGAAGATTAAGGAGACTGAGTTTCTAGATGAGAGTCCTAGTGCATCAGGGCACAAGTACGGACAGGATTGTTTAATGACTTCATTCTTGCCGAAGATGGAACACTTAGCCATGGCACCCAACTTTGTGTACGCACCGGAAGCTTGAGAGAGGAATGCATGAGGCATACCAATCTCAATATTCTATCCATCCAGGGGCAACAAAAATGTACAATGACTTGAGGGAGCATGTATGGTGGTATGGAATGAAGAGAGATGTAGCCTGTTTCATCTTGAGATATTTAGTGTGCCAACAAGTAAAGGAGGAACATAAGTGACCAGGGAGATTATTACAGTCATTTCTCATTCCGAAATGGAAGTGGGAACATATTACCATGGACTTTGTCTCGGGTCTACCACGATCACCCGGGGAAAAGACATAATATGGGTGATTATGGACCGATTGACCAAGTCCGCACACTTCATACCTTTCAAAGTAGGGCTGTCAACCGAGAAGTTAGCAGAGTTATACATGAGGCAAATTATGAGGATCCATGGAGTACCAATTAGCATTATTTCAGACCATGATAGCTGATTCACCTCATATTTTTGGAGAAGTCTGAAAGGAAGCATGGGCACTCAGTTGAAGTTTAGCGCGGCTTACGACCGCAGACAGATAGACAGTCTGAGAGGACCATCCAGACTTTGGAATATATGTTAAGGACTTGTGCCTTAGACTTTGGAGGATCATGGAAAGACCATTTGCACCTGGTAGAGTTTTCTTATAACAACAGCTACGAGACTAGCATTGGTATGACCCCATTTGAGAGCTTATATGAAAGGCGATGTTGGACACCCTTGCCTTGGGATGATGTAGGAGAGAGGGAACTCCTTAGACCTGAGATGGTGATAGATAAAATAGACAAAGTCATGCTAATCAGACACAGACTCAGAGTTGCCTAGGATAGGCAGAAGCATTGGGCTGACAATAGTCGAAGCCCCTTGGAGTTTGTAAATCCTCTCACCCAAAATCTAGGTTTAGAGATTAAATTAGAATTTTTTTTATTAATGTCATGCCCCAGTCCCAAAATAACGAGGGACTAGCCATGTGGCAATGGCCAGCAGCACAACTCTAATAGGCAAACCCAATTTAATGGACCCATTACAGTGCACTTAAGCTATAATAAATAACAATGCAGTCTACACCATCTATCACAAAATAATTCTAGTCTCATCCACAGAAAGAAACATAACTAATTATGATAGACTAATCAAGATAATAAATAAAGGAAATAGTCCATCAACAAGTCCAAATAAATAGTATCTCGGAAAATAACCCGATAATAAGTTAATACATAAATACAAGAGTCAATATATGAAATAATTGGAAGCAAAAATAATTAAGTATGTAACAGAATACTAAGGAGAAATCCTCTGGCACAACCTCGTCCTCTGGTGCCAGTACTGTTCCAGCGTCAGCTCATGTCCCGTATATCTCAGAGTATTCCTCCTCTGCTGTACCTGGGGACATAATCCGGATCCAGTTCCTCAGGGGAAATAGCAAGGTACAAGAATAACTCAGGCTAAATAAAATATAGTATATAAAAATAGATCCTCAGGGCCAGCTATGTAACCAGCTATGTGAAATGCAAATGAGAGTATCACTAGTACTCAGGATGAGACCACTACAAGCTCTGTGTCGGAGAGCCGGTAGCAGTAATATCACGTAATGGGCCAAGCTCTAGAACAAAGACTAAAGCACCTCAATAATAAGTATATATGTATGTAATCAGCTTGTAGCCTGTGTGTCTCTTCTCACCCAATATAATCACATGTCTCATGTCAACAACGTCTCATGTCCATAACACGCAAGATCATGACCTCTAGCTAATATAGTGAGTCATAATAATATCTATGTATATGCAAGTCTTATGTCACGAATCTTGTAGCCTCTACAGAATTACCGTAAATAACTCAGGAAAGATTCTGTCATATGAATAGTGTCAAGTGCCTTATGGTATGGCATACTTGGTAAAGCAAGCACGTAAAAATATAGGCTCATGGTATTAACTCTCTAAGTGACGTTACACGACTCCGCATACGGCGTCGACCCCCGAATTTTATTCGAATGCTAAGCAATGGCTCATGGTCCTAGGTTGAATAGGTACATCACAAAAAATAACTCAAGCAAATAATATCAAAGAAACTACTGCAAGTTTGGCAAGGTACACTTGCCTGAGTTCTGAACTCCTTCAGTTGCTCCTGTAAAAGTAAAATCTCCAGGTAAGCCACCGGATGCTGAAACAAACATTACTATCTCTCTCAGAATATATGAAATATCTAAAATTGACTATCTATAAGTCTAATTTGGATACCGGGCAGAATTGACAGTTTCTGGTCAAAACGTGGTCCACATGTGGCCCACTTCGCACCAAAAAATGTGCCAGAGATAAAGTTTTCCAAATTTATCAAACTTAGTGTCGATGTGTCCTGAACGATGATACTAACCCTGGAACATCCAGAACTGGATTCCGATGAGCCAATCATAAAATTGCCTGTCAAGTGGAACCTTGGGGCCCACGAAAATAGGGTTTCATCAACGTTCTCAGAATCAAACCAAACTTGGGTCATAGGACCAACGTAACTCTATGAATCATATGGTGCAAGTTTTGTTATTAAACAACAAGCATACACAAAATTATAACGAGTGTCAGAACAGGCCGATACGTAGCTTTTTGTCGGATACATGTTGATTTTGGTGTTCACACAAATCCAAATCAACTTCCGTGAAGTCCTAAATGTCCATGTTGATGATACTTGCCTTTCGATGCAATTTGCATACGATAAAGTCACCACGTTTAGTGGGATGCATCCTATTTTAAAAAATTGGGTTTAGAAAACCATGTTTTTGGTCAACTTCAACCGTAAATAAATCACAGCATACAACAAATTAAAATAAACTAATTAATGGAATTAAATTTTAATTATATTCTATAAATTACTGTTCAAGTAAAATTTAAAAATATTAACTATTTTGGAAGAAAAATGGCCATAAATATGGGTATTTGGGACAGTTTTTTGAACTCTAATTTGGGTCATTTTTTCCTGTTTTGCGTCACAAATTACGACTAACACAGGATACGATACACAGAACTAATTATAAAGGGTTCAAAAGGGTCATGTGGTCTTCGTATAGGATTCGACGCATTAATATTTGGATTAATATGTAGGAAGATACGAGGGTGGGAAGTAGAGTACCTCGTCATTGCTGCTCGGGATATTGGACGACGGCTACTTTGCGGCGGTGGCGCACGGCGGTCCGGCGGATGACGGCCGCGACGAAGGTCAGAAATGGGAGAGGGGTTGTGGGTGGTGAGGGTCGGCTATGCTGAGGGTTTTATAGGGTGGAGGGTGGGCGGTTACGGGGAGGGGAAGTGGTCGGTCGGCGGCGGTTTTGGGGGAGGTGAAGGGAGGAGTCAGAGGAAGTTTCTGAAGGTGAAGTAGCGGGTCGGGTTTCGGGTCTACGGGTATGGGTCGGGTAGGATCCGGGTCAGATTTTGTATAGGTTGGGTTGGTTTGATTCGGTTTGGTTCCGTTTGGTTTGGTTTGGGTTAGTTTGGGTTGATTTAGGCATATATGGCCATAAAAATAGTTTTGGAGCCCAATAAATTCCAAAAAATAACATAATACTCTATTATTAATTATACACCAAAAATATAATTTTGTACTAATTTAATAATTAATTTAATATAAAAAAATGCAAATCCATAAAGAATATTTATTATAATTAACTATAAATAATGAAAAAAATATAATCAAAATTAATCAAAATTTTAAATTAAATTCTAAAAATTATGGTGTTTAAAATCTACCACTTTAAAAGAATTGCGTTCTCGCAATTAAAAAATTAATTACTAAGGAATTTAAAAATAATCATGGTAACCTATAGGTAGTTCTTTGGTCGTATCTGTATCTTCGAATAGGAGAGTATAACGATAGCGTATGATATCCTCTCGTTCCCAAGTAGATTCGCCAGGGGAGTGATATTTCCAAGCTACTTGGACCAATCTAATTGTTTGACCCCATAATATCTTCTCACTAGTGTCAAATATCCCAACTAGTTGCTCTTCATACCTCAAGCTAGGTCCTACTGAAATCTCAGAATGATCGACTATGTGACTTGGGTCAGACACATATCTCCTCAGCTGTGAGACATGGAATACGTCATGCACTCCCTCCAGAGATGGGGGTAATGCAAGATGATACGCCACCTCACGAATACGCTCCAAAATATCAAATGGTCTAATATAGCTCGGGCTCAGCTTGCCTCTGCTCCCAAATCAAATAGTACCTCGAGTAGGTGCGATCCTCAAGAATACATATTCTCCTTCCTTGAACTCCAAAGGTCGACGGTGTGTGTCAGCCTAATACTTTTGTGTCCTGAGCTGCACGAAGATGACTCTGAATTTGCTTCACCTTCTCAACTGTCTGCATCACTAACTCCGAACCGAGTATCTTACGCTCGCCAATGTCACTCTAACATATCCGTGACCTGCACTTTCTGTCATAGAGTGCCTCGAAAGGTGCCATCTGGATGCTCGCCTGGTAGCTGTTATTATAAGAGAACTCCACCAGGTGTAAATGGTTTTCCTAAGACCCTCCCAAGTCTAACATACACGACCTCAACATATCCTCCAAGATTTGAATCGTACACTCCGACTGACCGTCTGTCCGTGGATGGTAAGCAATACTAAACTTGAGTCGGGTTCCAAGACTCTCCTGCATGCTTCGCCAAAAATAGGATGTGAATCTTGAGTCACGATCAGACAAAATACTAACCGATACTCCATGTAACCTTACGATCTGTCGTATATATATGTCGGCTAGAATCTTCGTGGACTGTCCAACTCTGAATGGCAAGGAATGTGCCGATTTGGTGAGTCGATCCACAATAACCCAGACCGCATCCTTCCCACTGGGGCTTCTTGGAAATCATGTAACAAAATCCATAGTGATATGTTTCCACTTCCATTCGGGTATGGAAAGCGGCTGTAACATACCAGCTGTTCTCTGATGCTCGGCCTTAACTTGCTGATAGACCAAATATTTTACCATAAATTTTGCAATCTCTCTCATCATCTCTTGCCACCAACAGTACTACCTCAAATCTCGGTACATCTTCGTACCTCCCGAATGAATAGATTACATGGAGCTATGTGCTTCAGACATCAACTCAGGTCTCAACTCCCCATTCGAAACATATAGGCAATTTTTGCATCTTAACTTCAAGATTTCGTCCTCATGGATTCGAAGTATGCCAGCTTTTGTCTTCTCTTTAAGTCTTCGGAACCTAGTATCTGTGGGTAATGTCGCCTAAATCCTCTCTATTAGTGATGACTTAACTTCAAAATTCGCCAACAGCCCACTCTGCCTTGGCAAAATAACCTTTACTTTGAGCTCTTGTAGATCCTCTAATAGCTGGGGCTGCATCGTCAAGAAATAAGCTGTGTACTTTCTGCTGAGTATGTCTGCTATGACATTCGCCTTGCCCGGATGGTAATGTAAATCTATATCAAAATCGACCATCAACTCTAACCAACGTCTCTGTCTCATATTGAGCTATTTCTGAGTATAGACATACTTCAGACTTTTATGATCAGTGAAGATTTCCACCTTCTCTCCATAAAGATAGCGCCTCCATATCTTTAATGTATATATTACTCCAGCTAGCTCAAGATCGTGCGTCGGGTAGTTCTTCTCATGAACCTTCAGCTGTCTCGATGCATAAGCGATAAATTTGCCATGTTGCATCAAAACACATCCTAGTCCACTACCTGATGCATCACTATAAACAACGAATCCTTCCGATCCTGAAGGAAGAGTCAAGACCGGTGCTGTCGTAAATCGTCTCTTCAATTACTCAAAGGCCTTCTAGCAATCTTCAGTCCATGGAAACTCTTGGTCCTTACACGTCAACCGTGTCATAGGCTCCGTAATCCTTGAGAAATTCTCCACGAACCTCTGATAGTATCTAGCAAGTCCGAGAAAACTTCTCACTTTCACAACTGATGTAGGTATAGGCCAAGTTTCTAATGCAGTAACTTTCTCCGGATTAACTGAAAGTCCTTCTCCCGAGATGATATGTCCCAGAAAAGGCACTCTATGTAAAAAAAACTCATATTTACTGAGTTTGGCGTACAACTTCTCTTGTCTCAGTGTCTTTAGCATGATTCTGAGATGCTCCTCGTGCTCTTCGTAGCTCTTGGAATATACACAACCATGAACTTGTCCAAGTACTAATAAAAAAATGTTCATCAAACTCATGAACACAGCTGGCGCGTTGGTTAAACCAAATGGCATAACTAAGAACTCATAGTATTCATACTTGGTCCTGAAGGCTGTCTTCGGTATATCCTCTTTCCGCACTCTAATCTGATGATAACCGGATCTAAGATCGATCTTTGAGAATACACTAGCACTACTCAACTGATCATATATATATCATCAATGCGTGGCAAGGGATACCGATTCTTGATGGTTACAACTTTCAGTATCCTGTAGTCAATACACAGGCGTACCGTCCCATCCTTCTTTGGCACAAATAGTATAGGTGCTCCCATGATAAAATACTGGGCTGAATAAAACCCTTCTCCAGAAGATTATTAACTTGTTTCTTCAATTCCACCAACTCCTTAGGTTCTAGCCGGTATACTGATGAAGTGATAGGCTTCGCTCCTGGAGTCAAGTCTATTTTGAATTCTATTTCCCGATCAGGTGGTAAGCTTAGAAGATCATCGAGAAATACATCCACAAACTCAGATACAACCTTTGGGTACTCGGGCTCCCTTTCTGCAGATAGTGCCTTAAGTGTAGGCTGAACTCCTTTCTCTTTGGCTCCCTAAAGAAATTCAAACTCTGGATGTCCAGGTGGTCTAAATATAACCCGCCCAAGCCGGCAAGCTAGAGTCGCATAGTAATGACTCATCCAGTCCATACCAAGTACATCATAATTTGACATAGAAATGATCAAGAATTGAGCTCGTATCTCTCTCCCACAGACTACCACCGAACAAGATCTACAAATATCACTAACTAGGATAATTTTGCCTCCCATAAGAATTTTTATAATCTTCGGAAGGAGTACGGTAGCTACTCTATGTGTGGCTATGAAGCTAACAGCTATGAATGAATGCGAGGCTCCAGAATCAAATAAAGCTACAGCAGGTAATAAAGCTACTAATATAGCACCTGCTATGATCTCTCCTGCAGTAGCTTTCTCTTCAATAGCCAATGTAAATGCCTATCCTCGTCCCTGAGTTGGTCCTCTCTGTTGTCGAGCCTGTTAGAATAGTGCTGCTTATGGTGCCAAAGGTGGCCTCGGCTGATACCTTTCTGGAGTTGGTGGTCTGACTCCTCCAACTCCTTTCTGTGATGCTCCCAATGCTGGATAAGTTGGCCTATGTGTCTGCTTAACTGATCTCGGTGCTGGTAAAGCTGGTCGGGCTACCAACGGTGCTCCCTCTCGACGCTCAGGGCAGTCCTTGGCTGGATGTTCGTTGGATCCACAAATCAAGCATTGTCCCAACTTGCTTCTGCACTTCCCTTCAATATGGCCTACCTTGCCATAGTAGTGACAAATAGGAAGGGATGGTGGTCTTGATGCATCTTTATGTAGTAAATTCCTTTAGGGTCATTTTGCAGACTCTCCATGTGGTGCTCTGGCTAGTGCTGATGTGAACGACCATTTCAGGCTGGACTCTCTCCTGGTGATGCGCTCTATGCGCCTTACTGCAGCAAGAACATCCGTATATGAAGTATGTACAACGAATCCGATCAATCTTTGTAGCTCAAAGCTAAGTCCGTCGAAGAACTTCTCTGCCTTTTCCTCTTCTATTGGAATCAGAGTAGGAGGGAAGCGACTCAAACGGATGAACTCTGTATTGTACTCTTCTACCGTCATGTTGCCTTGAATGAGGCAGTTAAACTTATCTCTAAGTTTCGCTCTGGCAATGGCGGCTGGAATATACATCTCCTAGAAGAGTCTAGAGAACTCCTCCCAAATGACTCGATTCGGTCTGAGCCGTCTCTCCTCAGATAGCAACCAATGATGTGCATTGCCCGTCAACTGTATCCTGACGGCAGTCATCCAACGCTCCCTCGGAAGCTCAGCTGCTTCCAACTGGTGTTGGATGTTTGTGAGCCACTCATGAACTTCAGTAGGATCCTTTTTGCCAGGAAAGATATGCGGCTTTAGCTGGCAAAAATTAGTGATAGATCTCGTCGATGGTCGCCTAGCTAGTGGGTTCGCCTGCTCCAGTACGGTTACTAGGCTGTTCCTCAAGTTCTCTGCCTCATGACATTGAGTCTCTTGATGAACCTAATGTAGGGCTTGCATTATTGCGTAAAATATTTAGAATATCTGTTATCCGTCTATAGCCTATTCTGGTAGAAAAAGGGGCATTGTTGGAGTAAACTACGGCGGTAGTAGAATATTGTCTTGCCGAAACCTTGAGGCGTACTGATCTGCTTGATTGCTTTATTGAGTGGATAGATCTCCACTTAATGGCATCACTCTATCGTCGTAGGTGACAACAGAACCTTGTGGTGTTCCCGCAAAAGTATCGTCACTGGCTCGTGGATCCATTACTCTGTATACAAAGTAAACTATGAGAGACGCACAGAGGAATCAAGGCAGGATGCAAGTCATGAAATTAATTCGAATCCTATATATATAGGTCAAGAACAGATCAACAGGTGGATGAGATCCTATAATTTATCCTATCCTAAACACAGGATTGCTTGGTTCCTTAGTTGAAACTGAAGCAACATAATCGTAGACCTACATGGGCCACCACAAAAACCATGTCACGCCCCAGTCCCAAAATATCGAGGGACTAGCCACGTGGCAATAGCCAACAGCACAACTCCAATAGGAAAACCTAATTTAATTGATCCGTTAGAGTGCACTTAAGCTGTAATAAATATCAATGCAGTCCATCTATCACAGAATAAGTCTAATCTCATCCACAGAAAGAACATAACTAAATATGATAGACTAATCAAGATAATAGATAAAGGAAATAGTCCATCAACAAGTCCAAATAAATAGTGTCTTGGAGAATAACCCGATAATAAGTTAATACATAAATCCAAGTGTCAAGATATGAATTAACTTGAAGCAAAAATAACTGAGTATGTAATAGAATACTCAAAAGAAATCCTCTGGCACAACCTCATCCTCTGGTGCCAGTACTACTACAACGTCAGCTCATGTCCCGTATATCTTGGGGTATTCCTCCTCTGCTATACCTAGGGACATAATCCGGATCCAGGTACTCAGGGGACATAGCAAGATAAAAGAATAACTCAAGTCAAATAAAATGCAGTATACAAAAATAGATCCTCAGGGCAAGCTATGTAACCAGCTATGTGAAATATAAATGAGAGCATCACTAGTACTCAGGCTGAGACCACTACAAGCTCTGTGTCGGAGAGCCGGTAGTAGTAATATCACGTAATGGGCCAAGCTCTGGAATTGAGACTAAAGTACCTCAATAATAACTATATATGTATGTAATCAGCCTGCAGCCTGTGTGTCTCTCCCAACCAATGCAATCACACGTCTCATGTCTATGACGTCTCATGTCCATAACACGCAAGATTATGACCTCTAGCTAATACAATGAGTCATAATAATATCTATGTATATATAAGTCTTATGTCATGAATCCTATAGCCTATACAGAATCACCATGAATAACTCAGGAAAGATTCTGCCACATGAATAGTATCAAGTTCCTAATGGTATGACATACTTGGTAAATCAAGCACGTAAAAATATAGGCTCGTTGTATCAACTCTCTAAGTGATGTTACATGACTCCGCGTACGACGTCAACATCCGAATCTTTTTCGGACGCTAAGCAACGTCTCACTATCCTAGGTTGAACAGATATATCACAGAAAACAACTCAAGCAAATAATATCAAAGGAACTACTACAAGTTTGGTAAGGTACACTTGTCTGAGATCTGAACTCCTTTAATTCCTCCTGTAAAAGTGAAATCTCCAGGTACGCCTTCCGATGCTGAAATAAATATTACCATCTCTCTCAGAATACATGAAATAGCTAAGATTTTCTACCCATAAGTCCAATTTGGACACAGGGCAAAATTGACAATTTTTGGTCAAAGCCACATGTAGCCCACTTCTCACCAAAAAATATGCCAAAGACAAAGTTCTCCAAATTTATCAAACTTAGTATCTACATATTCAGAACGATGATACGAACCCAACGGAACATCCAAAACTGGATTTTGATGAGTCGGTCACGAAATTGCCTGTCAAGTAGAACCGTGGGGCCCACAAAAATAGGATTTCATCAACGTTCTCCGAATCGAATCGAATCAAACTTGGGTCACATGACCAGCATAACGCTATAAATCATATGGCATAAGTTTTGTTGTGAAATGACAAGCACACACAAAATTATGACGAGTGTCAGAACATGTCGATACGAAACTTTTTGACAGATATACAATGATTTCAGTGTGCACGCACATCCAAATCAACTTTCGTAAAATCTCACACGTCCGTATTGATGATACGCGCCTTTCGATATAATTTTTACACGATGAAATTGCCTCGTTTAGTAGGACGCACCCTGTTTCGAAAATTTTTGGGTTTGAAAAATTAAATTTTTGGTCAACTTCAACCACGAATAAATCACAGCATACAATAAATTAAAATAAACTAATTAATAGGATTAAATCTTGGTTATGTTGTCTAAATTACTGTTCAAGTGGAATTTAAAAATATAAACTAGATTGGAAGAAAATGGCCATAAACATGGGCATTTGGGACATTTTTTGAACTATAATTTGGGTTATTTTTTCCTGTTTTGTGTCACGAATTATGACTGGCACAGGACACGATACACGGAACTAATTATACAGCGTTCAAGAGGGTCATGTGGTCCTCACATAGGATTTGACGAGTCAATATTTGGATTAATATGCAGGGAGATACGAGGGTGGAGAGTATAGTACCTCATCACTCCTGCTCGGGATGTTGGACGGCGGCTACTTTACGGCGGTGGCGCGCGGCGGTCCGGCGGCTGACGACAGCGACGAAGGTCAAAAATGGGAGAGGGGTTGTGGGTGGTGAGGGTCGGCTATGCTGAGGGTTTTATAGGATGGAGGGTGGGCGGTTATGGGGAGGGGAAGTGGTCGGTCGATGGCGGTTTTGGGGGAGGAGAAGGGAGGAATCGGGGAAGTTTCTGAAGGTGAAGGGGTGGGTCGGGATTTGGGTCTACGGGTTTGGGTTGGGTAGAATCCGGGTCCAATTTTGTTTGGGTCGGGTTGGTTTAATTCAGTTTGGTTCGGTTTAGTTTGGTTTGGGATAGTTTGGGTTGATTTAGGCATATATTGCTATAAAAATAGTTTTGAAGTCCAATAAATTCTAAAAAAATTACATAATACTCTATTAGTAATTATACACCCAAAAATATAATTTTTGCACTATTTTAATAATTAATTTAATACACAAAAATATAAATCCATGAAGAATTTTATTATAATTAACTATAATAATAATAATAATCTACAATAATAATTAATAAAATTTTAAATTAAATTCTAAAAATTAGGGTATTTACAATTAATAACTGGAGTCATAATTCAAATCTATTTATTCTTGGATTATTTGGTGCACCTTACCATTGCTTCAATATTTAGAGCACTACACTAGTCTTTGTCTTCCAATAAATTTTACACCCATGATCTAGAAAAGCCAATCTTCAATCCTGATATTTATGCAGCTCATAATTACACTCTCTTTGTCTTTATTTTAATCGCATAACATTTGTCATAATTATCTAATTTTAAAACCTAAAGTTTGTACCTATGTTCGTTCCAATCAAAATTGGAGACACAATATCAACCCGTTTCTTGTAACCCAATATATGACGATAATATATTCTGAGTTTACTACATCTGTGAAACTTGTGTCACCCCAAATTTAGACCCCATGCACTTCTAATTTATTAAAGAACACAGAGGATACAATTTATATTTATTTTGGGGCAACCGACTCAACCTAATCCAAAACTAAACCAAACACCAACCCAAACTCACACTCACACCCTCAAGGCTCATACAAAACACCACACACCAATTTTTCCCACTATAAAACATCATACATGGCTTCTACCCTAATCAAATCCTCAATTTTTCTTATTTGTAAACACCCAAACAATTAGGGACCTAAGTGCAAATATAATGATAGGTGGCAATCTCCTATAGGAGAAAACCTAATAAAGAAAACCCCTTGGTCATGCTTGACCGGTCAAATACCTTACCCTCTCCCCCTTTGTTTGTATGTGACTATTCAATATAAACCTATAATCCATCTGAATCCTCCATTCAAATCCCAACCTATCACCTCCACCCCATTCTTTTTTGACATCCAACATATATTCGTAGGGAATCTAGCCGACCCAAATCCCCAAGCCCCCTCTATATCTCTTCATTAAATACAATACTCTCTCTCCCCTTCATTTAATACACTCTCTCTCTCCCCCGTCAAACATTCACTCATCTCTTTCCCTCAAACTGAGACCACCACCACCATCACCACCATTAACCACCATGACCACCATAACCATCCTCACCACCTTCTATGGCAACCACTACCATCATCTCTACGACCTCCACCATGTGAAGATTACTGTTGTTGCTCCTATATACTATTGTTAATGCCGCTTATACTACTACAACTACTGCTACTGTGATTGTAGCAGCTGTTATGTGTACTGTTAGAGCCGACCAATAGGCGAAGATGAACACCCCCACCGTCTTCCACCACCCTTAGTAGTTGTGATTCGCTAAATTAGCCGCCCTCAGTCAACCGGACTGTCCCCGCGCACGAACAGTGACAGAATCAACGGTTCGTAGGCTCAACTTTGAGACGCGATATCTCCGTCATTATTTGATCTTTCTTTGAACCCCTTTCGTAGGTATGATCATAAAATAACCACCTATATTTCCCTTCAAATGGATTAAATTAATTTAATTTAAATATCAAGTTAAACCATTTTAAAAATCACAAAAAAAACATAATTTAGGACCTTAAAAACAGTCCCAATACCCATATTTAGAGAACGATATCTTCCAATCTAGTAAACCAAAATTTATTGTTCCTTTTTAGGTGTAAAGCCTATATGACCAGTATTAATTTTCTTCAATTAGTTTATTTTATTTCGCACTAAAATCCAGTTTATTTGTGTTAAAAATCAAGAAAAATAGTTTTATAAAACTTAAAAATCTTTGATACAGAGTTGGACCCATCAAACCAGACAACCTCATCGGGTACCAATTTTACCTAAAGGCGCATACGATATTTCTCTACGTATGGGCTTTGACGAAATTTAATTCGGTCGCGTCTGCACGACGAAACAAACCCGTATCCGTCAAAGATCTCTGTATCATGACTTTTTGTAATTCTCTAATTACTTTTTGCATGCTTGTCGTATCGTGACAAAACTTTAGCCATTGGACTCACAGCATTCGACTTGTCCGGTGACCCAAGTTTTGTCTGATTCCGAGGCAGTGACTAGATCGCCGTTTTGAGGGCCCCACGATCCGTTTCAACCGCCATTTTTGTAACCGGCTCATCGGAATCCAAATCTGGACATATTATTGATTTCGTATCGTAGTTTAAAACTTGTTTGACATACAATATGCTAAGTTTAGATACCTTTATTCCTGGCATATTTTTTGGTGCAAGACGGGCCTACCTATGGACCCCGTGTTGACTAAAAATTACTTTTTGCTCCTATGTCCAAATTGGATATATGGATATGCTTTTCTGAGTATTTCACTTGTTCTAGGATAGTTGGTGATATTTATGACAGCATCCGGAGATATCTACTCCAGTTCCTTTCTTGTACTACTACTTCCTTGGTGAGTTTGTGTTCGAATCTTCGCCTGGCTTCCAGGAAAGTATACCTTGCCACTCTTGTTTACAATCCTTAAATACTGTAACTGTAACTGTAATTATTTTATTTTATTTTATTTATAATTAAATGATATTGTTCGTTTAAGGATCACTTGGGTGAAGTCGATGGTGGTCGATTACGCGTGACTTAGTATTTAGAAGGCGAACCCCTAATTTTAGAGATACCCCAATCTCTCTATGACCTTGACACTTATATGACACTGATATTTTCATGTGTGGACGCAGACTCTTATACTGACTGATCATTGGTACAATAGAGACGCGTGATGAAAGCATATATATACTATAATCTGGGCTCAGGAATTTGAGCTAGATATGTCGTGGTGCAAAACATATACAACAACATTGGGTGGGAGGATACTCACTAGACGTATGGGTTATGTACATATTTCCTTTGTAACCCGTCGCCTCTACCGGAGTACCGGGTATGATAACTGTCATGACCCACACCCGGTATAGGGGCACGAGTACGTGGGTACGTCCAACCTACGCCGCAGCATCGGAGGTAGAATACTGTCTTGGTCTTCTATACTATCTAATATCTCACATAATGTATATAAATACTGTCATGCCATCTCAAATCTTATAATGATACTCAATCACATATAAAACTAAAGGAAGATGTAAGCACGAATGTAATAGAAAGAAAAGAAATACAAGTCTCAATACATCACATAACCATCTTAAACTAAACACAACTCTAGGTCTCAAACAATAATATAAACCAATGTCTAAAATAGGAATAACTACTACAATGTATAGAAATATAAAAGGCCTCAGTCTCTAGCATTATCCTCGGGTGACATTCCATATGTCGGTCCATAGTGAGTGGGACACATCATCTCTAATCATTCATCTAAAAAATATTTTTCAGTCAAGATGGAGCAAAGTACAACCCAATAGCAGTTCCAATTAATTGATAATGACTATAAACAGAAATAGAAAATATAATACAAGATGAGAAACAATAAACAATATCAACTATAGTGGATGAACAGGTAAACAATGAACAATATGCTAAATACTGATCACAACGAATAGAATAAGATAAAAGAATAAAACAATGAACTAGAATGTGGTGAAGAACAGTAACTATACTAAGTGATTGAAATACTAGATAGATATGTGATCGGCTTGGGTGAGCATTGTCTACTTTAACGTTGGATAAATATTGTCTAAGTTAAACATTGAACATTGTCTAAGATTTGATCATATACCTAGCTAACATTTCCCCTTTTCCCCAACTAGTATAATGAATCCAACTATGACACGTGTGATACAAGATACTCAAGGCCATATAAATAATAAACCGTGAACACGAAACATTGAACATTGAAATATTAAACATTGTCTAAGTTAAACATTGAACGTTGAACATGAAACATTGTCTAAGTTAAACATTGAGAACACGAGGAACAATAAACAATATATATAACATCCCATGACTGATCTATGTGTATAATAGTCCGTGTACCAATGTGTCAAGAGTCATGTACAATATTTCTAGATACTTGTATTATAGTAATTAACAAATAATAGAAACTATCAAAGAAAGTACTCGTCTGTCGTCCAAGTAATGAATGTCAAACTGTGTCCCAACTGGTGTCACACAAACCTATATATAGAATATCACATTAATACAAGGTGTTGGAATGAATTTAAGTTAAAATAGTCAACATCTAGGTCACAAAGCCATTTCTAAGTCAAACCGATAAAATCTAGGTTGTAAGAGTAACACTAAGATACTAAGTCTAAACACTATGAAACTATGCTATACAATCCAAGCTAAGATACTAAAAGGCATTCCAAAAAGCTGTATCCTAAGATACGCAAGTTCATTTATATAAAAATAGTATTATATATATATATATATATATATATATATACACAAGTCATGATATATAGTATCTATACAAAATAATGAATTTAGGATACCTTGGCCTTGCACCAATGCGTATCACGCCTATCTCGATACCCAAACTCAATACCTTTGGTATCGACACAATACCTTGGTAATACCTTGGTATCCAGAAGTAATCCAAACCTCAACATAAACTAATACCAATAGATATATAAAACCCCCAAACTAATATATACTAACTATTAGCTAATAATATTCTATATACCAAGTACTATATATATACATAAAGCATATAGCTAAACTAATACTAAGTACTACAATATAATATAATACCTAGATACTAACTACATAATTAACTAAATTTATTACCTTGAATACCCCAAACCCAAGTAAAACTATGGATTGGACATGAGGATAACTTAACTGACTGATACCTACTGAAACATGGAACTGATACCTGAAACTGTATTGAATCTACTGATACCTGCTGTTTCTGATACTAATATTGTTCACTGCAAAGTGAATTGCTCACCTACTGTGCTGTCGAGTGCAGCTGCATTGAACTTGCTCCTCTTCCTAGCTACTGGCTGCACAAGCAATGCACGAGCATCCTCTTCCTAACTTCCTCCCTCAGATGTTGAGCCCATACTGCATTGAACTGTGCATATCTGTACTGATACTTGCTGAACTGGTACTGTGCAGTATCCCCTTGCTGTAATTGTGCTCTTTCAAGTATGTGTAGCTGCTGATACCCCAAGTTGTTGTTGAGGTTCTGAATTTACTGTGACCCCCTGCCTCGAGTTTCTGGCTTCCTGTGGGTGGCTGCACACTGATGCATAGCCCAAACTTACAGCTTCCCCTCTGCACGAGCTGCATCCCCCTTGCTGCAGTGAACTGCAGTGTCTGTGCTGATACTTATTGTATCTCCTTATTACAGTGTGGTAGTTACTGCTACTGCTCTGTATCCTTTATAGTAACTACTCACTACAGTGAGCTACTAGTTGCTGGAAAGATGTTGCACTGCTCCTTCTCCTCTAGCTGTGCATGATATACATTGGTGATACTTCCCTGCTACAATGTACTGAGCCGTTGGCACACTTGTTCACTGTGCGGTTGCTGAACTGTATCCCTGCTGTTGGATACTGAAACAATATTGCTGCCACTGCTCTTCTTCTGAACTGCTGAATTGGCTACTCAGTGCAGCTACTTAATGCAATTATATTGCTTCCTACATAGTGTAGCTAGCTGCTGCAGCATTGGCTCGAGCCCTTGCTGTCACTGAAATGCCACACTGCTGCAGTGGTACTCCCAAGTTGTTGTTCCTAATTGCTCTATGCATTTGGGAGATCTTCACAGCAGGAGATCCCTGCCTGACTGCTCACTCGAGCAGTGGCCTTTCTCCCCGAGGTTGGTGATACTGACTCTTGCTGTGGATGCCCATCTTGCTGCACACCGAAGTTGAATATAGATCCTGCTGCACTGAGTGAAACTAGCTGCTTCCCTAGCCCAATACCCAGGAACTGAAAACACTACCGATACTATGCTCGGGCATAGTAAACTGATACCAATACTGTGCACTGACTGCATAGATACTGCACAGTGATCCTCTTTGACTTGTTGTGCATTGCTGCACCTACTGACTTGCCCCTCTCATCACTGACACACACTCTTGGCCACAAAGCACAAACATATATCTCCCTCCAACACAAGCTCGAAACATAACACACATGCCACACACACACAATCTAACACACCTACACACATATTTAGATAATAATACATATATATCTATATACCTCTCTATCGATATGTATATATTCTCCCTATGTATATATACATACAAAACAATTACCTATAGATAGATACACATATATACGTATACCATCACACACAAACACAAACACATACTTGAATATACACTAGTACATATATATACATAGATATATATTTATATATAACTATATAATCTATTATATTCATATATAAACACACACATATACAATAATCACTAAATACACTATTATATACATATGTATACACTTAATGATTATAATTATATATAATTACTCATACATATATAATAAAAAGGGTAAAACCACAAACATATGGAGTGTACCGCACCAGTATCATACTTCTCTATGATACACTTGCGATACGGCTCCAACAAACAACCAAATGCATCCCGGAGGACACGAGCAAGTCTAATACACTAATTATGAACAATACATATAGTGATTAGAGTTTTTACGTGTCCGTGTCATAATATGATATGCACAAGGCCCCGTGTCAGGAGAAAACCCCCAAAATTAATTCGTTTCATCAAATTGACAAAATACGGCCTACACGTATCCAATTATGGACGCGACACTAGTCACAAACAAATAATAATTTGTCAATTTGATCTAATTGACGAACACAACATGTGCCAATCTCAGAATTCTCCCAAAATTGGCACCAAAATGCACGTAACTTCTACCGTAGGTCTCCGATGAACCTAAAACCAATTCCTATGGGTAGCCTATACATGTGGGTTGGTTTTATATAGTTAAATCTCATATCTAGAGTCTATTAGAAGAGGGGAAACTGAAATATACCTATTGGGAGATAGATTTCTAATAAAAAGTCTCCAAATACAATGTAGCTCCTCTTCTTGTAGATCTTGGCTTCCTCTTCCTTGCTCCTTTCTTTCTTCTTGTAGATCCTTGATGTAGATACTTTAATAATGAATTTAAAAAGATATTGGTGAAGAATTGATGGAGAAATAATGAGGGAATGGGGGAAAATTGGAAGAGGAAAAATGTAGATCTAGAATTTGGAGAAAATAATAAAATAAGAGAACTCTCTCTCCTCCTAATTATGGTTTATCATAAACCCCTCTCCAAGAAATATAAAATATCAAAAATACCCCTTGGGCCTCTCATGAAGGAAATAATAAAGGAGAGAAGGTTCTAGTCTAATAGTTTCACTAATTAATCCAATCTCCTAATCCATGGGCCTAATTCATGGGCTCAAACTAAACTTATCCAAAATATTGGGTTCATGCATCTATTAAAATAGGTTAGGTCTACTACACATGTCTAAAATAAATACTAGATCTAATCAAACAATAAATAATATAACCAATAAATAATTACTCAGCATAATATTAAATACAACCCTCCTAAAATAAAAAATACCCGTATTAATTACCAAACAACCCTTGATTGTAAAAGTGAGGGTGACAATCCTACCCACCTTACAAAAATTTGTCCTCGAAATTAAAGATGATCGTAACCTCCTCTAGGTCAAACCCAGTCTAAACTAAAAAATAAATTATGCACTTTAAAAGAATCACTAACTATGGTCTCTGTCCATCATAGTCTTGCAGTTTCCGACAGGGTATATTAACTACACAATAACACACAAGCAGTCTATAAGGCAATAACTAACCACACAAACAACAGATGGAAAGAAAATAAACAGAACAAAACTAGTTAACTGATCACCTGAAGGTCCATCCTCTCTGACTGCCATTGCAAATGCCCCGCCCTACTGGGGTGGCTCTCTATGCGGGTGCTGAACAGTCTGTGGTACCACAGGTGGCCTAGCTCCACCTCTCTGACCGTGATCTGGTATATACAGGTTGTTGGAACACTCTTTCACCTGATGTTCAGGAGAACCACAATACAAAAATAGTCTGAGTCTCTTCCGACAGTTCTCCCAATCATGCCCATGCCTTCCACAATAGGAACAAGGAAAAGTCTGCTGAATCTGCCTTTGAGGCTGCTGCGGCGCCTGGCGCACTGGTTTTTGAAACTGTTGCATCTGTTGAGCTGGTGCCCTAACTGGCACAAGGTACTGCTAATGCTGATATACCCTCGGCTGCTGAAAATGGGTGCGCTTTGCTGGGCCCGCAACACTACTCGCTCCTCCGGTGTCTCTCAGCCTCTTGGAGCCAAGCTCCAAATCATCTTCTGCCCGCTGCACATGTCTCAAAATTTCCTCAAATATAATGGTATGGTCTCCATTAGTATGAGACTTAATCTCATTGTCCAGTCCCTTTCTGAACTTTTTAGCACTGGCTCGAGGATTCTATCCCTTAATAAATTGTCCCAATCGATAATACTCTGCCGTATACTCATCCACCATCAAGTTTCCTTGGGCGAGGTTCTGAAATTGACTCTCCAAAGTACTCTGAGCCACATCCGAGAAGAACTTCTTTTTGAACAACTCCTTGAAAGCTCCCCAAGTAATTTCTGACACTGATATCCTTGGGTCTATCATGAACCATGTCAACGCAATGTCGAACATAATACAACCCGCTGCCTCTATCTATAGCATCTTTGGAATCTGCACCAGCCGTGGGTTCCGCTCGATGTCCTCGATCTACTCGTCCGTATAGATAATCCCCTCTGTGCCCCTGAAGTCCTTCGGACCCATCCTCTTGAAGTCAATGATGGTACCCGACCTTGGCTGATACAGAATAAACTGAGTTGGTGCCGTCTATGGCTGGGCTGCGGTAGCTCTCTCAACTGCTGCAAGCGCAATTTGGTGAGCAATCTCCATGCTCTATCATAGGACCTTCGACTGTCGCTGTTACGGTTCGATCATCTATTGGAAGAGCACGAACATCTGCGTCTGATCGGCTGCAGGTGGCGAAAGTAGAAGATCCTCGGAAATTGTCTGCCCTGTCCTTAGTACTGGAGGTGGAGCACCTCCAAAAGCTTCTGAAGATGCGCCCACCTAGACTGGTGAAGCTAACCTCCTGAATGTAGGTGGTGGACCATCATCTAAGGGTGCTATCCTTAAAGGTGATGAAGTGACTGATCGTGCTGACATTGCGCCTGAGCGTTGGGAACGCATCTTCGGCGGCATTCTGAAGACAGATTCAATAATAAGGAATCAATATTGAGCAAGATACAATATCATCAAAGAAGGACAAATTTTTAAGGAAAATAATATTCAGAATAAAGATGACAAGATACAATTATGTTTGAATTATTTCTTAGTTGTGATTGAGTATCCCTCTAATCCTAGTATCCTATATCCTATTCTATCCTAGGCTTGCAGTAGTACAACTAAGTCGTTGCACTACCACGATATCGCACAACTAGCAAAGCCGGACTTGCATGGGCCACCACTAAAAATGTGTCACGACCCGCACCCGGTATAGGGGCACGAGTACGTGGGTACGTCCAGCCTATGCCACAGCATCGACGGTAGAATGTTATCTTGGTCTTCTATACAATCTAATATCTCACACAATGTATATAAAATACTGTCATGCCATCTCAAATCTTGTAATGATACTCAATCACATATAAAACTAAAGGAAGATGTAAGCACGATATGAAATAGAAAGAAAAGAATACAAGTCTCAATACATCGCATAACCATCTCAAAACTAAACACAACTCCAGATCTCAAACAATAATATAAACCAATATCTAAAATAGTAATAACTACTACAATGTATGGAAATATAAAAGGCTTCAGTCTCTGGCACTATCCTCGGGTAATACTCCATCTGTCGGTCCATAGTGAGTGGGACACATCCTCTCTAACCATTCATCTGAAAAATATTTTCCAGTCAGGAATAGAGCAAAGTACAACCCAATAGTAGTTCCAATTAATTGATAATGATTATAAACAGAAATAGAAAATATAATACAAGACGAAAAACAATGAACAATATTAACTATAGTGGATAAACAGGTAAACAATAAACAATATGGTAAATATTGATCACAACGAATAGAATAAGATAAAAGAATAAAACAATGAACTAGAATATGGTAAAGAATAATAACTATGCTAAGTGATTAAAATACTAGATAGATATGCGATTGGCTTGGGTGAACATTGTCTACTTTAACGTTGGATAAATATTGTCTAAGTTAAACACTGAACATTGTCTCAGATTTGATCACATACCTAGCTAATACTTCCCCTTTTCTCTAACTAGTACAATGGATCCAACCATGACACGTATGATACAAGATACTCAAGGCCATGTAAACAATAAATCTTAAACACAAAACATTGAACATTGAAACATTGAACATTGTCTAAGTTAAACATTGAACGTTGAACACGAAATATTGTCTAAGTTAAACATTGAGAACACAAGGAACAATGAATAATATATATATATAACATCCCATGACTGAGCCAGGTGTATACTAGTCCGTGTACCAATATGTTAAGAGTCATGAACAATATTTCTATATACATGTATTATATTAATTAACAGATAATAAAACTATCAGAGAATATACTCGCATGTCGTCCAAGTAATGAATGTCAAACTATGTTCCAACTGGTGTCACACAAACCTATATATAGAATATCACATTAATACAAGGTGTTGGAATGAATTTAAGTTAAACTAGTCAACATCTAGGTCACAAAGCCTTTTCTAAGTCAAACCGATAAAATCTAGGTTGCAAGAGTAACACTAAGATACTAAGTCTAAACACTATGAAACTATGTTATATAATCCAAGCTAAGGTACTAAAAGGCATTCCAAAAAGCCGTATCCTAAGATACGTAAGTTCATTTATATGAAAATAGTATTATATATATATATATATATATATATATATATATATATACAAGTCATAATATATAGTATCTATACAACAGAATGAATTTAGGATATATTGGCCTTGCACCAATGTGTATCACGCCTATCTCAATACCTAAACTCAATAACTTTGGTATCGACCTAATACCTTGGTAATACCTTGGTATACAGAAGTAATCCAAACTTCAACATAAACTAATACCAATAGATGTATCAAACCCCTAAACTAATATATACTAACTATAAGCTAACAATATTATATATACCAAGTACTACATATATACATAAAGCATATAGCTAAACTAATACTAAGTACTACAATATAATATAATACCTAGATACTAACTACATAATTAACTAACTCTAATACCTTGAATACCCCAAACCCAAATGAAACTATAGACTGGACATGTGGATACCTTAACTGACTGATACTTACTGAAATATGGAACCGATACCTGAAACTGTATTAAATCCACTGATACCTGCTATTTCTAATACTGATATTGTTCACTATAAAGTGAATTGCTCACATGTTGTGTTGCCGAGGGCAGCTGCACTAAACTTGCTCCTCTTCCTAGCTACTGGCTGCACTAGCATCTTCCTTCTAACTTCCACACTCAGATGTTGACCCCATACTGCATTGAACTGTGCATATCTGCACTGATACTTGCTGAACTGGTACTGTGCAGTATCCCCTTGTTGTAACTGTGCTCTTTCAAGTGTGTGTAGCTACTGATACCCCTAGTTGTTGCTGAGGTTCTAAATTTGCTGTGACCCCCTGCCTCAAGTTGTTGGCTTTCTGTGGGTGGCTGTACACTGATACATAACCCTAACTTACAGATTCCCCTCTGCATGAGCAGCATCCTCCTTGCGGCAGTGAACTGCAGTGTCTCTCTGATACTTGTTGAAGTGTGGCAGTTACTGCTACTGCTCTGTATCCTTTGTAGTAACTACTCACTGCAGTGAGCTACCAGTTGCTGGAAAGATGTTGTACTGCTCCTTCTTCTCTAGTTACGTACGATGTATATTGGTGATACTTCCCTGCTGCAATGCATTGTGCCGTTGGCACACTTATTCACTATGCAGTTGCTGAACTGCATCCCTGCTGTTGGATACTAAAATATTATTACTGCCACTGCTCTCCCTCTGAACTGCTGAATTGGCTACTCAGTGCAACTGTTCAATGCAATTGCATTACTGTCTACATAGTGCAGCTAGCTGCTGCAACATTGGCTCGAGCCCTTGCTGTCACTGAAATGCCATACTGCTATAGTGGTACTCCCAAGTTGTTGTTCCTAATTGCTTTGTGCAGTTGGAATATCTTCACAGTAGGAGATCCTTGCCCGACTGCTCACTCGAGCAGCAGCCTTTCTCCCCGAGGTTGCTGATACTGACTCTTGCTGTGGATGCCCATCTTGCTGCACACCGAAGTTGAATGCAGATCCTACTGTGCTGAGTGAAACTAGCTGCTTCCCTAGCCCAATACCCAGGAACTGAAAACTCTATTGATACTGTGCTCGGGCATAGTAAACTGATACCAATATTGTGCACTGACTACATAGATACTGCACAGTGATCCTCTTCGACTTGCTGTGCATTACTGCACCTACTGACTTGCCCCTCTCATCACTGACACGCACTCATGGCCACAATGAACAAACACATAGCTTCCTCCAACACAAGCTCAAAATATAACACACATGCCACACTCACATAATCTAACACACCTACACATACATATAGATAACAATACATATGTATATCTATATACCTCTCTATCAATATGTATATATTATCCCTATGTATATATACATACAACACAGTTACCTATAGATAGATACTCATATATATATGTATACCATCACACACAAACACAAACACATACATGAATATACACTAGTACATATATATACATAGATATATATATATAAAACTATATAATCTATTATATTCATACATAGACACACACATATACAATAATCACTAAATACACTATTATATATATATGTATACACTTAATGATCATAATTATATATAATTACACATGCATGTATAACAAAAAGGGCAAAACCACAAACACATGGAGTACACCGTACCCGTATCACACTTCTCTATGATATGCTTGCGATACGGCTCTAACACACAACCAAATATATCCCGGAGGACACGAGCAAGTCTAATGCACTAATTATGAATAATAGGTATAGTAATTAGAGTGTCTACATGTCCATGTCACAATATGATATGCACAAGACCCTGTGTCAGGGGAAAATTCCTAAAATCAATCTGTTTTGTCAAATTGACGAGATACGGCCTACATGTATCCAATTATGGATACGACACTAGTCACAAAGAAATAATCATATGTTAATTTGGTCTAATTGACCAATTGACAAATATAACATGTGCCAATCTCGAAATTCTCCTAAAATTGCACCAAAATGCACGTAATTTCTACCGTAGGTCTCCGATGAACTTAAAACCAATTCATATGGGTAGCCTACGCATGTGGGTTGGTTTTTCATTGTTAAATCTTAGATCTAGAGTCTATTAGAAGGGGAAAACTAAAATTTACCTATTGAAAGATGGATTCCCAATAAAAAGTCTCTAAATGCAAAGTAGCTCCTCTTCTTGTAGATCTTGGCTTCCTCTTCCTTGCTCCTTACTTCCTTCTTGTATATCCTTGATTTAGATACTTCAATGATGAATTTAGAAAGATATTGGTGAAGAATTGGTAGAGCAATGATGAAAGAATGGGGAGTATTTGAAGAGGGAAAATGTAGATCTAGAATTTGGAGAAAATAATGAAATGAGAGCATTCTCTCTCCTCCTAATTATGGCTGGTCATAAACTCCTCTCCAAGCAATATAAAATATCTAAAACACCCCTTGGACCTCTTATGAAAAAAATAATTAAGGAGGAAAGGTTCTAGTCTAATGGTTTCACTAATTAATCCAACCTCCTAATCCATGGGCCTAATTCATGGGCTCAAACTAAACTCATCCAAAATGTTGGGTTCATACATCTATTAAATAGGTTAGGTCTACTACACAAGTCTAAAATAAATACTACATCTAATCAAACAATAAATAATACAACCAATAAATAATTACTCAATACAATATTAAATACAACCCTCCTAAAATAAAAAATATCCGTATCAATTACCAAACTACCCTTAATTATAAAAGTGAGGGTGACAATGACCATGTATATATATTGCATTAGATTCAGCCTCTGGCTTCCATGACACTATGCTATAGTGGGCCTTTGTTTCTCCCAAGAAATTATGCCAATCCCATTTAGCCTACAGCACATGCGTCGAACGTGGTTCTCATTGCATTTACACTTAGTTTGGTACACCCTTTATTCATTACAGTATTTCGTATCATTAGTGGCATATTTTTATGTATCTTGTTACGTCCCTCTGAGGAGCTGGTTTGCTTCCAATTTTGTAGTGTTGATTGTCATTAAGGGCTCTGTAAATAATGCACATACGTACTGTCATATCCTTCTTAGGTACAAACAATACTGGTGCTCCCCAGGGTGATGTACTAGGACAGATAAATCCCTTGTTCTGCAACTCCTCTAATTGTAGCTTCAGCTTATCTAGCTCCTTCTTTGCCAATCGATATACATTAGAAGATACCAGTGCTGCTCTGGGTACTTGCTTAATAGTGAACTCTACGTCTCTATCTGGCGGTAAGCCTGGCAACTCATCCGAGAAAACATCCTCGAATTCTGTAATTATCGGTGGGGATACCATCTCCATAGCCATGTAAGTTCCAGCTGTCTGACCTACTCTTTGCTCGACGGTCCCTCGTATGTACTCGAACTCCGGTTGATCTGGCGTTCTAAAAGTGACGCTACCCTTCCGGCAGTCCAATACGGCATTATACTGGCTTAACCAGTCCATGCCTAGCACAACGTCTAAGAATGGCATTGGAAATACCAAGAATAGCGCTCTCATCTCTCTACCACACACGACTACCGAGCGCGTTCTAATAGTGCTGGTAACCGGTACGATGCCTCCTCTGGTAAGAATCTTCCAACTCATAGGTAAGGAGGAAGTAGCTACTCTATGCATTGCTACGAATCTACTAGATATAAAAGAGAGTCTAGATCCAGAATAAAATAATACAGTCGCAGGTAATGATACAACTAAAATGTTACCTATGATAGCTTCCCCTTCTATTTTCTCTTTAGTAGCTGCTAGTGCAAAGGCCTGTCCGTGCCTCTGCCCTCCGGTCTGCTGTCGGGCTCGATCAAACTGTGCCTGCTGTAGGGCCCAGGGTGGTCCCCTCTAGAATTCTTCGGGTGCTGGTGGACGCTGACCTCCTGGCGGGGGTAGTATCCTCGGAACTGGTGCTACTAGCCTCTGTCCGGTCTGTGGTGTTGTATCTCTGCGCTATGGGCAGTCACGAGCTTGGTGCTGGTTCGCTCCACAAATTATGCATGTCCCCAGTCTCTTTCGATAGTCCTTCACGAAATGTCCTCTCTTACCACAGTGGAAGCAATTAGGAAGCCCCCTTTCCTGGTATGGTACTGTCCTCTGTTGTGTCTGCGCTACGGGACGACGGATCGGTCCTCCTGCTCCGGGCTGGGCTCTGGCTGGTATGGTCGTGCTGGAATGACTTGCTCCTCTACCGATGGCCTCCTGGATCCTCGCCCCTGCAAGAACCTCCTCATAAGAAATCCTCGCCTGTATGGTGGTATACCTCTACAGCTCGAAAGTGAGGCCGTGATGGAATCTTTGGGCCTTCTATAGATCATTGGGTATCAGGACGGCACCAAATCTGTTAAGACGGCTAAACTCCGCGTCATATATGACAACAGTCATATTCCCTTGTTCTAGATATAGGAACTGGGAGTACAGGGCATTTCTAACTGTAGCAGGAAAATACTTCGCATTGAAGTATTCTAAGAACTGTTCCCAAGTCTGGTTCTTGCCTACACTGCGCTCAATAGAATTCCACCAGTGATGAGCGATGCCTTTCAGTTGGGCCCTTACTGCGGTCATCTAAAGGTTTGGATGCAGTTGTGAAGCATCTAGTAGCATCTCCATGTTGGTGACCCAATCGAAGATTACCTCTACAGTCTCATTGCCTGAAAAAGTATATGGTCCCATCTATCGGAACCATCATACAGTACCAGCTGTCTGAGCTGGTGGAGGTGCTGGTACGGTTGCTGTGACAGGTGTCCTCTCCAGAACTGCCATCAAACTTTGTCTCAATGTCTCGGTCTGATGCCACTGTGCTTGCATCATAGTCTGGAAGAACTGAAGCAACTGTGGCTGTCCATCTAATGGTGGCATCTGGGGTGGATAAGGTGGAGGTGGTGGTAATAAAACCTCTGGCTGTACGGTAGGTGTCTCCTTAGATGTCGGCCCCTCGGTTTGCGGCATTGGCGTAGCCCCTGAAGTATGGCCCTCAAAATGTTGCATGGGGATCGTCTGGGAAGTCTGTCCTTCGTGCTGCTGTGTAGGATCGCCCTGAGAAGTCTCGTGCCAATGTATCAGCGAGGCCTCTAGTGGTAGTTGCTCTCCAGGTAGTTCCTGGGGTATCTCCTCTCTCTGGATGGTGTCGTTTGGCACCATGGCACTAGGTGCTCCTCGTCCACTACGCAAGTTTATTTTGCTTCAAGAGATAGGGCTTTATTAAAAGAGTACAGAATCAAACAAACAGGATACAGATATTTAGAAGTAATACGAAGGAAGTTCAAAGGCATAATTAAAGTGGATGAGACCTAGTAATTTCTATCCTATTGCAGGCTCGCTGGGCATGTTACCATACCACAAGTGAAAAATAAGACCTGCATGGGTCACCACTAAAACCATGTCACGCCCCAGTCCCAATAATACACGGGACCAGGCCACGTGGCAATAGCCAGCTGTCACGTCTCCGAGGATATCCCAATTTAATAGATCCTAACGAAGAGTGCTACGCTGTCCTAAAATACTAATATATCCAATATCAATTAACAATAGGTAATCTAATCTCATCCATAATATAGTCAGCAAGAAAGTACCAAAATAAATACTAGAAGACAAGTGCCAGTCTTAAAATATCATAGTACAACCAAGAATGTCTGGTGGGGACAAACCCACTACTATGACAAAATAAAAGTACTGAATGACAGATAAAAAGAGTAATGCCTAGGGCATCGGCTGACTAGATAATGATACACCCAATCCTAGGCATAAGGACTACCAACTGATCACGAAAACTCTAACGGTAGCACCTCTAGCTCATCCGCTGTAGCATACCTAGTCTCCTGTCCTGGGCCATACACTGTGGGGTAATATGCCTCGTCCAAATCTGGAAAGGTACCAGGTCCTCAGAGGGACGTAATAAGATACATAGAAGCATGCCATATATAAATACTGAATAAAATAAATACAGTAAAGGGGTGATAACCATCTAAGTGAATGCAATATGAGGACAACTTTGGTACGTATGCATAGGCATAGGCATATAACGTCCACACTCCGAAGAGAGTGGCATCTGCATAATATAACGTCCATATCGCTCCAAAGAACGTAGCATCTGAATAATATATCATCCATATCGCTCCGAAGAACGTGGCATCTGAATAGTATATCGTCCATATCGCTCCGAAGAACGTGACATCTGAATAAAGGGAGTCATTGGATATGTGGCTCCTCCAGATACTACAGATTCTAATATGTGTATCCTATGCGCCTACTAGTTGTCCTCCTCGCCCAATGTAGACATACAAATTGAATACTCGACGTGCATACACGTATCTATGTGCCAAGTCTCTATAAATTAAAAATCGTGAATTACGTACTAACTGTGATTCATGTCACAAGCACTGATAGTTAGTCGAGTACGCGAACTTGCATCCCAATATGAATTTGTTATTGTGAAACGTGTAAGAGTGTCAGGTCTCAGAAGATATCAGAGTATCCTCCCAATGGGGTGAGTCTGCTAATGACTAGGTCAAGTACACTAATCATCGACGCATCCGTCGACTGCACCCGAGTCAATCTCGGACGCGCACAATCATATAAAATAAAGCAACAAGAATCATACAACATATACATAATTTAAATTAGATAGTAAATAAGGCAAGGTATCTTGCCTGGGTCCTTAAGCTGTGAATGCCAATAGCCAGCTTCTGCAGTGTCTCCTGGCTGGTCTAGTGACCCTAAACACACAATATAATATAGAAATCTTGTATCAGACACTAAAGTAACACACACAGACACTACGGCACTGCTTTTAGGTACAGTCGCAAGATCACGGTTGGTCGACTACAGAGTCGCGAGTGCACGTAGCTAGGGTGTACACTTGATCTGTCCTCGATTCCCATATACCTCACAACAATAAATTACTAAGGTTATGGGTTACGAAACTATTTATGTTTTGTACGAATACATGTCCTTATTTCCCATGTTAAGTAAACTTGGTTAAGGTCTAGATTTTTAGGTGAATTATAAGTCCTTATAACACGTCATATTATTAGGGTATTTACTAATTTATTTATTTCTAACTAGTCTAATTAAACATGCATGCATACATATATAAGGTTTTAATGTTATTTAGCTTGTGTTGACACACGACCCGACGATACGATGATACGATGATATATAACACAACGATACAAGGAAAGAAGAGAGCTAGAGGACGAGTACCCAGTTGGCTGAACGAGGGGGGGTCTGCTCGTCGACGTGCACGCTCGCCGGTGGTCAGCGGAGCTCCGGCGTCGAGCAGCAGATCACGACAGCAGTAGCAGTAACTACAGCAGTTGTAGCAGCGGCCTGGCAGCGGGGCTTGGCCGGTGGGGGACGGCGTTGATCGGGGGCATTGCTGGTCGAGCAATGGTGGTTGGCGGTGCTGGAGGCGGTGGTCCGGTTTGGGAGCAGTCGGGCTCGACAAGGGATCGGGTTTGATGATAGGGGTGTCGGGTTTGAAGATGGGGATGTTGATGATGGTGACGGAATGATGGCCATACGGTGGTGCAGGCGGCCTGAGAGGGTGGTCCGGCGACAGCGGGTTGAGGTGGTGATGGTGGCTTGAGGTGGTGGTGATGGGTGTCCGGTCGGGAAGGGGCGGGGGGTGCTCGGGTTAGATGAAAGGAGTTCGGCTAGGGTTATTTGATGGTGGTGGTGGTATTTATGATTTTAGGGTTTTCAATAGGAAAATATGTATATTTATATAGGAGGGCAATTATGGGCTGACCTCGAAGTTTGGGCCTGTCTGGACTCTTTGGGGTGGGGGCTGGTCTACATAAAATGGTGTACATGGGCTTGGTTGGTCTTATTTTGGGTGAACTTTGCCTCCAATTAATTAAATTAAAATAAATGCACCTGGCGTTCCTTTGTCAATTGAGAACACATGGGATTAAAATTGGGTAGAACACAAGAGTCATGGGCGTAGCAGGCTCAGAATAGATTAATACCCTAATTTGGGTTATATGGAATTGGATTGTGGTTGTGCCTCAAATTCATATATGAATGGTCAATTATGAGAATTTGGGTTTATTTGAATTATTCAGGGATGTTTGTAATGAATATTGTGCAGCTAAAATGAAGCACAATATTGTGTATCTAAAAGTTACACAAGGGTCCGATGGGTAGTCTGGCATGTCTAGGAGATGTGTATGAACTATGTTTGAAGGTAACTACTAGTGTAGCGCTCCAAACATCGAAGCAAGGGTGAGGTGTATTAAGACACATAATTGATATACATTAATCTTAATTGTATCCAAATTAATCCTAGTCTCTCAATCTAAATTAAAAATAATCCTAAATTGGTCGAGGGGGTTTACAATCTAGCCTCCTTAGAGCATTTCGTCCTCGAAATTAAAATATATGTATGGTAAGAACTACTGACTGAAATTAAAATGCTACTACATACCTAGGCCTTCGAAGAGATGGGGATAGCGCTGTCGAATATCCTCCTCACGTTCCCAGGTCGACTCGCCTGGTGCATGATGCCTCCATGCGACACGAACTAGAGGGATAGTCTGACCTCGCAATACCTTCTCACTTCTGTCCAGAATCTCAATAGGCTCCTCTTGGTATGATAAACTCGGGCCGACTGTGATTTTGGAATGGTCAAGCATATGACTCGGATCTGGCATGTACCTTCTTAGCTGAGATACATGGAAGACGTCATGGACTCCTTCCAAAGTCTGTGGTAAGGCTAACCTGTAAGCAACCTCTCCGATGCGTTCCAACATATTGAATGGTCTGATGTACCTCAGACTCAGCTTTCCTCTACCTCCGAATCTGATAGTCCCTCGAGTAGGTGAGATCTTTAGAAATACATAATCTACAACCTGGAACTCTAGGGGTCGTCGGTGCGCATTCGCCTAATACATCTGTCTGTCCTATGCTGCTCGCAGGTGCCCTTGGATCTTCTTTACCTTATCTACTGTACGAACAACCAACTCTGGCCCAAGAATCTGTCTCTTGCCTATATCGCTCCAACATACTAGGGAACGATACTTCCTTCCATACAACGTTTCATAGGGAGCCATCTGGATGCTCGCCTGATAGCTGTTGTTGTAGGAAAACTCGACCAAATGCAAATAGTCCTCCCATGATCCTCCGAAATCAAGCATGCATGCTCTTAACATGTCCTCCAACGTCTGAATGGTGCACTCGGACTGGCCATCTGTCTGCGGGTGGTACGATATGCTAAACTTCAGGCGGGTACCGAGACTCTCTTGCATACTCCGCCAAAAGTATAATGTAAACCTCGTATCCCTGTCAGACACTATGCTAACTGGCACTCCATGCAGTCGTATAATCTCCCTCATGTACCTATCTGCTAAGACATCTGTAGATTGTCCAACTCTGAAGGATAAAAAGTGAGCGAACTTGGTGAGTCTATCTACGATTACCCATACTGCGTTGCGACCACTATGACTCCTCGAAAATCCTATAACAAAGTCCATAGTGATGTGCTCCCATTTCCACTCCGTTATCGGGAGCGGTTGAAGTAACCCTGTAGACCTCTGATGCTCAGTCTTGAATTGCTGATACACCAGGCACATTGCCACAAAGCGGACTATCTCTCTCTCTCTTCATTCTATGCCACCAGTAGTACTGCCTCAAGTCTCTATACATCTTTGTGCCTCCTGGATGAATAGAGTATGTTGAACTATGTACCTCCGACATCAGCTTCTGATGAAGTTCTCCATTTGGAACATAGAGACGATCTCCACATCTCAAAGTCCCATCTTTATGTATACGCAATCATGTCTGTATTCTGTCCTCTGTCCTCTGTCGAAGCCTCTGAAATCTGGCATCTGTCGGCAAAGCAGCCTTGATCCTCTCAACTAATGTCAATTATAATTGAAAACTCGACAACTGTCCATCTACTCCGGGCATAATGATATCTATACCCATCTGCTCTAGATCTCTCAACAGATGTCGTTGGGTAGTCAAGAAAAATGCCATGGGTCTTCTGCTCAATGCGTCAGCTACTATGTTGGCCTTTCCCGGGTAGTACTGTAGCTCAATCTCGAAGTATGTTATCACCTTGAGCCAACGTCTCTGTCTCTGGTTAAGGTCCTTCTGGGTGTAGACGTACTTCAGGCTCTTATGATCAGTAAATATCTCCACTCTTTTTCCGTATAGGTAGTGCCTCCAAAGCTTCAAAGCAAAGATCACTGCTGTAAGCTCCAAGTCGTGAGTGGGATAGTTCTTCTCATGGGTCCTTAACTGTCTAGAGGCATAGGCCACAACCTTTCCATGTTGCATCAAGACACATCATAATCCTTTCCCGGATGCATCGTTATAGATCAAGAATCCTTCGGGTCCAGAAGGTATAGTCAAGATAGGTGACGTAGTCAAATGCTTCTTCAGCTCATCGAATGCCTTCTGATACTCCTCTGTCCAAGTAAACTCCTGCTCCTTACGGGTCAAGCGGGACATCGGTTCTGCGATCTTCGCGAAGTTCTCTACGAACCTTCGGTAATATTCGACAAGTCCTAGGAAACTCCTCACTTCTGAGACATTGGTAGGGGTTGGCCATGTCTCTACTAATGAAATCTTCACCGGATCTACTGAAATACCATCTCCTGAGATAACGTATCCAAAAAAAGCGACACGATCTAAGAAGAACTCACACTTGCTCAGCTTGGCATAAAGCCTCTTTCTCCTCAGCGCTCTAACACTAGTCTCAAGTGCTCTTTATGCTCCTCGTGGCTCTGCGAATACACCAAGATATCGTCGATGAAAACTACCATGAATTGGTCTAAGTATTGGTGGAAGACCCAGTTCATCAAGTTCATAAATACAGCAAGGGCATTCGTTAGTCCAAAAGGCATCACTAAGAACTCTTAGTGACCATAACGAGTCCTGAATGCTGTCTTTTGAATGTCTTCTTTTTGCACCTTTACTTGATGATAACCCGATCTCAAGTCGATCTTTGTGAACACCACTGCTCCTGTCAGCTGGTCGAACAAATCATTAATTCACGGTAGGGGATACTTGTTCTTGATAGTCAAAGCATTAAGGGCTCTGTAATCAATGCACATACGTACTGTCCCATCCTTCTTAGGTACAAACAACACTGGTGCTCCCCAGGGTAATGCACTAGGATGGATAAATCCCTTGTTCTGCAACTCCTTCAATTGTAGCTTCAGCTCATCTAGCTCCTTCATTGCCAATCGGTATACATTAGAAGATACCGGTACTGCTCCAGGTACTAGCTCAATAGTGAACTCCATATCTCTATCTGGCGGTAAGCCTGGCAACTCTTCCGGGAAAACATCCTCAAATTCTGCAATTATCGGTGGGGCTACCATCTCTATAGCCATGTAAGTTCAAACAGCGCTGGTCGGGGGTATTGTTGGTCGAGCAGTGGTGGTTGGCGGTGCTAGAGGCGGTGGTCCGATCTGGGAGCAGTCGGGATCGGCAAGGGGTCTGGTTTGATGATAAGGGTGTCGGGTTTGAAGATGGGGATGTTGATGATGGTGACGGAATGGTGGCCAGGCGGTGGTGCAGGCGGTGGTGCAGGCGGTAGTGCAGGCAGCCTGGAAGGGTGGTCTGGTGACAGCGGGTTGAGGTGGTGATGGTGGCTTGAGGTGGTGGTGATGGGTGTCCGGTCGGGAAGGGGCAGGGGTGCTCGGGTTAGATGAAAGGTGTTTGGCTAGGGTTATTTGATGGTGGTGGTGGTGTTTATGATTTTAGGGTTTTCAATAGGGAAATATGTATATTTATATAGGAGGGGAATTATGGGCTGACCTCAAAGTTTAGGCCTGTTTGGACTTTTTGGGGTGGGGGCTAGTCCATATAAAAAGGTGTACATGGGCTTGGTTAGGTCTTATTTTGGGTGAACTTAGCCTCCAATTAATTAAATTAAAATAAATTAAAATAATTGGCATTCCTTTGTCAATTGAGAACACATGGAATTAAAATTGGGTGGAACACAAGAGTCATGGGCGTAGTAGGCTCAGAATAGATTAATACCCTAATTTGGGTTATATGGAATTGGGTTGTGGTTGTGCCTCAAATTCAAATAGGAATGGTCAATTATGAGAATTTGGGTTTATTGAAATTATTCAGGGACGTTTGTAACAAATATTATGCGGCTAAAATAAAGCACAATATTGAGTATCTAAAAGTTACACAAGGGTCCGATGGGTAGTTTGGCATGTCTAGGAGATGTATATAGATTTTGTTTAAAAGTAACTACTAGTGTAGCGCTCCAAACATCGTAGCAACGGTGAGGTGTATTAAGACACATAATTGATGTACATTAATCCTAATTGTATCCAAATTAATTCTAGTCTCTCAATCAAAATTAAAAATAATCCTAAATTGGTCGAAGGGGATTACATTGTCAAGGCAGAAGATGGCATAATTGATATAATATTCATAAGAAGATGGTTAGCTATAGTAGATGAGGGTTTATAGGTTCTTTCCAGATGCTAGAGCTAGTATAGGTTGTTGGCGTAAGAATTAGACATAGAAGTAGAGGCCTAGAACTAAACCTACCCTTGCTTAAGGTATTAGTAATTTGGAAGTATTAGAAGTTAGAAAGGTAGTTTGATTTTAATGCTCTGGAATACCTTATTAAATACATAGCTAGATGTTATGGTTTAGTTATGGCACATGATGGTGATACAAGGATTAGTATTATGACTTTAAGAAAGGAGTACTTTACGTCGCAGGCCATGAAAGTTAGATCTCTAGTCGCTTTATGACTTTTAGTATCAAACCTAGATCTTACTACCCCTTAAATTATTGATGACTATAGGACTGGGCTAAAATACGTAGGTAGATTGCTAGATCTGTTGTTTGAGTGACTTGATAACTTGGACACTATGGGTATAGCTACAGGAAACATAGTAGGTGTACTTGGTTACTAGGTAGCCAATATTAATTAGGCTCATGGTTTTCACCTTTGATAACTTGAGTAGTTGAGCTAGTATCTAAGATAGAGCAAATAGATTGAAGGATGAGAGTATTGACATATGTTATAGTCTATAGTTAGATATAGTAAACTACCTATAATGGATGACAAGTTATAGAAAGATGGTACCCATGTAGCTTGGATGAATGGTATATATGGAATAAACCGAAGAAACCTCAGGTCCGAGGTGAAGAAGGTAAAATGGCAACACGAAGAAAATCATGAGGAGTACCTGAACTTGAGCATTTTAAATTAAGAGAAGGAATTATAATATGGACTTGAGGCATAATAATAATTTTAATATTTATGAATTGTAATGCTTTTAAAATTTTGAGGATTTAGCGTGGGTAAATATTCTTGATCAAACTCGAAGTGATACAAATTTCAAAGAACTAAACACATATTTAGATCACTTGCTGGCTCATCGGCCACTCCGTAGAAGATTACCACAAGACCCTTAGATTATAAATTGACACCTGAGTAGGAGAATATAAATGGAAGATAGAAGTCTAATAGGAATGATAATTAAATATTGAAGATTACACATAAACTTCTTAGGGCCAGGGATTAGTGTCACTCTCACTTTTTCAACTAGTGATAGTTTGTAAATTATCATGGATAAATAATTTTAGGAATAAATATTAAATATTAGTTTAATAATTGTATTAATTATCTAATTATGATTGAGCAATAAATTATTTGTGACTTGTATTATTTATTTTAGTTATGAGGCTAGTATAATAGTTAGACTTCTCGTAAGACAATTAGACTTGTCATGACTACTGGTGAGCCTAACTTGGACTCAAGCCCATTAGACCTTTCTCACTAATTAATGAAGAAGAATTAGCTTAATTACAACTAGTTAGAGACTTCCAAATTTACCCTTCCTCATAATTCACCATGTAGGGGTAATTTGGACCTTTACAAGTGACCTGGGAAAGGGGAGAAGGGGCCGACCACTATTAAGAGCCTCTCATTCTCTCTCTCTCTCCTCCTCATTTGCATTTTATTTGATCCAAAATTTTATATCCCCAATTTTTCTTATTTCCTCCATCAATTTTCCTCTCAATTCACCTCTATTTTCTTCTCAAATTTATCACCCTTGGAGCTTAGGATCTTGGAGAAGCAAGTATAGCACAAGGAGGAGGAGTTTTAGAGCTAGAGTTCGTGTCTAAAACGTGTCCAATTGTATTTTTATTAGAAATTTATCTCCCAATTGGTAATTCTTGAATTTCTCCTTCATTGAAGCTTCTTAATAATGAATTTGACCATTAAGAATGACCCCATAGCATAGGACTACCTATAGGAGCAATTTTTTGGTTAATTGGTTATGTATTATGAGTTTAATGTAGTATTTTGTGTGCATGTTGGGAGAATTATGAATTTGACATATCAATTGTGTGTTATGAGACCAATTAGATCTAATTTGACTTCGATTGGGGTTATAGGACTAGCTACGTATGCACAATTGGATACGAGTAGGCCGTATCACATGACTTTGTGATACGGGGTTGTTTAGGGGTTTTACCTTTGACACGGGTGCCACAAACACGTAGAATGTTACAATGACACTTGGTTTGGATCACTAGCACTTAGAATAGGTTCTAGTTGCTAATTAGAACTTTTGGATATGGTATGGGTTGAATTCGAATAGGTTTGGGGTGCGTATCATAAGCGTATCATGAAACGCACACCAAGTGTTTGTCAAAATGATATTTGGATCATTCTTGGCTTTATGTTCAGATTTTCACTTGTCTATGGATTTGAGTTACTTATTAGAGATATGGATATATATATATATATATATAGTTATACGTGTGTGTAGGTGCATTTATGTGAGTTGTATTTGGTTGTAAGACTCATGTAGTGACTGTGAGGAGGGCTCACTGTGACAAGGTGAAGGTTAAGTTGTGTGTGTGTTTCTGTCTATGTGTACAACCAGTATGGGTTAGATGTATTCACAGGTGTATGGGTATTCTCAGAATTGAGATATCAGTAAGGTGAGGTTGTGCACGAGGTAGTGTGTGTGCCGTGTGTACTTGGGCATCAATGGCTGTGTGTAGGATGGAACTAGAGGAGAGGCATATTTATATATGTATTATGGTTGTGTGCATTTGAACTAGTGCAGTTAGTAAGGTATGAGGCACTATGTGAGAGTAATTGTATAATACTTAGAGTGTGTGGGTATTTATCTGAGGACTAAGTACTAGGTGTACCTATAGTTGCAGGATGTGATTATAGATTGGGGTGTGCCAGGTTTAGAAATTACCTGATGCTAGGGTATCAGGAATTTCAGATGTTGTAAGTATCAGTATACCTGATACACTGTTGTGGGTAGGGAAGTGGTGACCAGTTGCAATGTGTTATGATGGTAAAATTGGAGTACTCGAGCAATTGAGGCTAGGGGTTGCAGTCAAATTTTGGCTTAAGGGTAAGTTGTGTTGTGTGTGAGCTTATGCACAGGTGATCAAGTGGTATATTTGATGAGCAACCATCACTGGTTGTACTGGGCAGTATAAACTAAGGAAGGAGAGCTCGGGCATCTTGATATTCAAGGTATATCACCAACAACAAGATTGGGGAATGAATTGAATGGTTAATTTTGTTTTCTAGTGAATGGAATACATCAGTTAACATGGACAATCAATATCAGGTAAAGAAATAGTTAGAAAACAGATAGGGATATTAGTGTTAGCTAATAGATGTTAGTGACTGTTAGTTTAGAAAGGTTTAAGTTATCAGTTAGTAGTATAGTGTATCAGTTAGTTGGTGGGAAGGGGGATTTGCTAGTAATTTATAGTTAGTTAAGGTCAGTCATTAATGTCAGTTAGTTAGCTTAGAATATTATTAGTTGATAGTGGTAGCAGTTAGTATTAGTTCATGTTGTTAGCAGTTAGTTAATATCAGTGTGTGTTTGTGTGTGTGTGTGTGTATATATATATATATATATATATATATATATATATATATATATATATATATATATATATATATATATATATATTATGGTGTATCAATTAGTTAATAAGATTAGTTAAGTTAGCATAGTTATGGGCAGTTAGTTAGTGTATTAGTTAAGTAGTTGTTAATTATATACTAGTTATTTTATATATGGATTCGTGGTGTATTTTATTATTAGTGCTATTAGCTAGTTTGGCTAGTATCTTAAGTTTTTGACCTAGAGACCCAACCATAACCTAGCAATCACTAGTATAGTCTTGTTATCAACCTAGGAACCTAGGTAAAGGCTAGTACAACCTAGTTGGACCTAGAAATAGTCTAAAAAGCATATTTTAGCTCATTCTAGCATTTTATCACCTTATTACACCATTTAACATTATATTTCCTCAATAGGATTGTGTCACCAGCTTGGGCATCGAGAGACACCCTTTGCTCCAGATCAGAGTCAAATAAATCTCTCTATTAGTTTTTATTTCATAATAGTGTATATATCGCATGTTCTAGAACTATATCTTGATTCTGACATAGTGGTTACATGGACTGGTACTATATGGATCTTGTCAGGAGATGTTTTCCCTTATCAAGTTCATCGGGTACTCCTTTACATGTATTTTATCGTGTGTATCGGGTAGTAATTTTAGTGTACTTCTTGTTCACACACTGCTCGTGTTCAGTATGCCCATATTCATGTCTGTAACGTGTCGTAATTGGATCCATTGGTATTGGTTGGGGATGGGGGAATAGAAGTTGGTTATGTGATCAAGCCAAAGTGTATTTGTGTACATGTCGATTACATATCACACGTGTAATCGAGTTACCATATTGTATTCATGTTCAACCCAAATCGATCACATAATAAACTTGTATTCCATACCGCATTAGCTAGTTTTATCCATTTTCTTTTATTGTAGTTATTCTATTGCCTGTTCTTCATTCCCGTACATTACCTGTTTACTCTAGTTTTATATTCTTATATTTAGTTATCTTGTATTCTTTTCTATTATCTGTTATATATGCTCGATTATGTATTTGGAACTGCTTTCAGAGGTATGTACTTCGCTCCAATCATGACTGGATATATTTTTCAAACGATTGGCTTATGGACCAGTGTCCTACCTATTATGGGCCATAGGACGGTGTACCATTAGAGGATAATCCTTTAGAGCGGGAGGACGTAGTACCAGAGGCTGAGGAGGCTTAGACTCATTGTTAAGATTTATATTAGACTTTATTGAGGTTATTGGCATGTATATATATTATTTCGGACTTGTGGATGTATTGTGACTCTTTTCCTTCGTTATTCCATATCGTGCTTTATCTTCCTTAGTTTGTATTATGATTGAGTATAGTTTACCATTATCATATACTATATTGTTTCTCCGATTGGAGTTGAGATGATAATAACAGGTACCTTTTATATCTTGTGTGAGAAGTTTAGATAGTATGGACAACCCAGACAGTATTCTACTGCCGATGCTGCGACGTAGGTTGGACGTTGATCACTACTCGTGTACTTATTCCGGGTGCGGATCATGACACATTTTTATTGGTGGCCCATACAGGTCGGGAGTCGCATTAGAGCGATATCGTAGTAGTGCTCACCAAGAGTACTACTATGAGCCTGCTTTAGGATACAGGATTTAGGCTAAGAGTATACTCGATCACAACTAGGAAGCAATTCCAAATATTTGTTTTGTTATCCTTACCTATTGAATTTTTTTTTTTACTTTGAATAATTCAGTCCTTCTTTGATGATATCGTATCATACCCAATATTGATTCCTTTGTTTTATTATATCTTCATGATGCCTCCAAAGACGCGTTTCTCGCGCTCAGGCACAATGTCAGCGAGGCCGATTACTTTGTTACCTATGAGGGCAGCACCAGCATAAGCTGTTTTTGCAGCTACATTTTAGAGGTCCGCTTCACCGATCCAGGTGGACGTTTTTGCAGTAGCTTTCGGGGGTGCTCCACCTCCGGTAAAGAGAGCAGCACCGACAGTTTCAGGGGATCTTCCACCCCAACCACCCGCAGTCGATCAGACATAGATGTTTTCACTCTTTTAGCAGATGATAGAGGCACAGCAGTGCTAGTCAGAGGTTATAAGGTAGGGGATTGAGAATACTCACCAGATTATGCTCGCCGCAGTTAAAAGAGTCGCCTTAGTCTAGCCACAGATGGCACCACCTCAGTTCACTCAGCAGCAGCCGAGGCCGGGGACAATCATAGATTTTAAGAGGATGGGGCCGAAGGACTTTAAAGGTACTGAAGGGATTATTTATACTGATGATTGGATAGAAGACATTGAAAGGAACCTGCGGCTAACGCAGATTCCAGAGAGGTTAGAAGTAGAGGCCGCAGGAAACATGATATTTGACATCGCATTGACTTGTTTCAGGACGGACCCCAGGATCACAACACTGAAACTTACTTAGGAAGCTTTTAAGGAGCTCTTCAAGGAAAATTTTCTTTCCATATGTGGCTCTGACATCTCTAGAGAACTAGTTTCAGTACCTCGTTTAGGGAGGTATGACAGTGGATGAGTATGTGACAGAGTATTACAGATTAGGTCAGAGAGCACCAGCAGAAGCAGTTCGCTCAGCATAGAGAGCACATGCGAGACCACCAGCTGGGCAGCAAAGAGGACCTCCTCTACCACCACCATAGCAGCAGTTCGCTCAGCACCAGCAGAAGTAGAGAGATACTCAGAGACAGGGTCGAGCTTTCGCTTTAACCGTCGAGGAGGAGAAGCCAATCAGTGATATTATTTCAGGTTCAGTTTATCTTAATTCTTTTCCAGCTCATGCTTTATTTGATTTTGGTGCTTCACATAGTTTCATATCTGTATCTTATGCTCTAAAATATCACCTTGAGATTGAACCGTTGGCGAGGAATTGCATGATCACGACCGGGGGTAGTATTATCCTGGTCAGAGATATTTACAAGGATCGGAAAGTTTCTTTGGGAGGCCGAGAGTTGAGCGTGTGTTTACTCGTAAACCTACTTCCGAGCTACGATGTAGTACTTGGGATGGATTGGTTGAGTAGGCACTATAAAAGTATTGATTATCATGGAGGTAGAGTTTTGTTTCAGGCGCCAGGAGAGCCAGAGTTTAATTTATTAGAGGAGCAGCAGAGCAGAGTGAGGAAGACTTATGTGGAGTTATGGTGAAAGAGCAGGAGCTGCCACATCCATTGATTATAGAATATATGGACGTCTTTTCGAAAGAGTTGACGGGGTTGACACCAGACAGAGATGTGGAGTTCTCTATAGACTTAGTGCCAAGCATAAAGTCGATATCACATCACGTCTATAGAGTGAATAACAGCGAACTGGTAGAGTTGAAGAAGCAGGTGGATGAGTTATAGGACAAAGGCTCCATCCGCTCTAGTTCATCACCATGGGGTGCTCCGGTATTATTTATACCAAAGAAGGATGGGTCGATACGCATGTGTATCGACTACAGGGCACACAACAATCTTACTATCAAGAATAAATACCCGTTGCTACGAATTGATGATTTGTTTGATCAGTTGAGCGGAGCGAAGGTATTCTCGAAGATAGACATGAGATCGGGGTACCAATAGGTGAAAGTGAAGAATAAAGATATTTCAAAGACAGCTTTCAGGACTCAGTATGGGAAGTTTGAGTTCTTGGTGATGTCATTTAGGTTGACTAACGCCCCGGCGGTATTCATGAACCTGATGAATAAGGTATTTTATCGGTACTTTGTCAGTTTATGGTAGTATTCATTGATGATATATTGATTTAGTCGAAGACCCCGGAGGAGCATGAGAAATACCTGAGGATAGTTCTGGAGACCCTCAGGAAGGAGAAGCTTTATGGCAAGCTTTCAAAGTGTGAGTTATTTTTTGATAAGGTTGAATTCTTTAGGCATATGATTATAATAGACGGGATCTCATTAGACCCGAAGAAAATATCAACAGTCGATTCGTGGTCTACCCTAATTTCAGTAGCGGAGGTCAAGTGTTTTCTTAGATTGGCAGGCTATTATCGGAGAATTTATTCAAGTTTTTTCTACGATTGTGGAGCCGATGACTAGACTCACCAGGAAGGACATAGGGTTCGTCTGGACTGAGGAGTGTCAGGTTGCTTTTGAGGGGCTAAAGAAGAGATTGACTACAGCTCCAGTGTTGACATTACCATCATAAAAAAGAGAATTTTCTATATATAGTGACGCATCGAGTAAGGGCTTAGGATGTGTATTACAGCAGAACAAGAAGGTGATTTCTTATGCTTTTCGGCAATTACGTCTGCATGATAAGAATTACCCTACCCACGACTTAGAGTTGGCAGCAATTATTTTTTCTCTTAAACTGTAAAAGTACTACTTGTATGAAGAGCGGATAGAAATCTTTACAGATCACAAGAGCTTTAAGTATGTGTTTACACAAAAAGAGCTCAATATGAGGCAGCGACGCTGGTTAGAGCTGATAAAGGACTTTGATATCTTATTGCAATATCATCCAGGGAAGGCCAATGTAGTTGCTGATGCCTTGATCAGGTATCCAGTGGCTATGTACTTGACGAAGAACAGGTACTTATTGGCCAATCTTGATAGCTTCGGTATTGAGGTGTTAGTTTCTAGAGTTTTAACGCAGATGTGTGGACTCCAGGTACATTCAGAGTTTATGGATTAGATCAGAGCCACACAATTCAAGGATGAGTCTCTGAGGAGCATCAGAGCGCAGGTCCGGATGGGATTGGCAGAGGACTTCAATATTGCAGATGATGGATCATTGCGAAACAGTACCAGATTATGTGTGCCGAATGGAATGTTGCGCGAGGAGGTTCTTCAGGAGGCCCATCGATCTCAGTACTCTATACATTCAGGTGCCAACAAGATGTATAGGAACATGAGAGAGCATATTTACTGGTATGGTATGAAGCAGGAGATAGCTAGCTTCTTATCCAGATGCTTGGTATGCCAGCAGGTAAAGGCAGAGAGACAGAGGCCAGGTGGATTGCTTTAGCCTTTATCCATTCCAGAGTAGAAGTGGGAGCATGTGACAATAAACTTTGTTTCATGGCTTCCGTGTTCTCCGGTAGGTAAAGACGCGATTTGGGTCATCGTAGACAGGTTGACCAAATCAGCCCACTTTCTACCATTCAAAGTGGGTACGTCTACGGGGAAGCTCGCGAAGATATATGTGCATCAAATAGTCAGATTGCATGGAGTTCCTGTGAGCATAGTCTCAGATAAGGATAGTTGCTTCATATCCCACTTCTGGAGGAGTTTGTAGGCTAGTTTGGGTACCCAGCTCAAGTTTAGTATCGCATATCACCCTTAGACAGACGAGCTGTCGGAGAGGACTATCCAGACACTCGAGGATATGCTTGCAACAACAGCTACCAGGCCAGTATTGAGATATCACCATTTGAGGCATTGTATTATCGGAGATACGGCACTCCGTTATCATGGGATAATGGTAGTAAGAGAGCCTTATTAGGACCAGAGATGGTCATGGATGTAGCTGAGAAGGTGAAGCTCATCAGAGATAGACTTCGAGTAGCACAAGACAGACAATGGCATTGGACCGATAGCCACCGGAGACCATTAGAGTTTGAGGTATAGATTTTATTTTGTATTGCTTGTGATTGCTTATTTTAGATAGAGTTCTAAGGCTATGTTTTATGCTAGGTTGGCGATCTGGTGTTCTTAAGGAATTCTCCGACACGGGACACGATTCTCTTTGGTGGACGCGGAAAGCTTAGTCCATGGTACATCGGACCATTCGGTATTCTTGAGAGGGTCGGTGGAATAGCCTACAGACTAGACTTACTGCCTGTATTAGAGGGAGTGCATAACATATTTCATGTGTCGCAGCTGAGACGGTACGTGACAGATCCTAGCCAAGTACTAGATCACTCGGAGATCGAGATTGGTCCGACTCTCAGCTACCCAGAGCAGCCCATAGAGATTCTGGATCACAGGAAGATGGTGCGGCGAAACCAAATGATTTATTTGGTGCACGTCGCGTAGAGGCAATACTAGCAGGAGAGAGTACTTGGGAATGAGAGGCCGAGATACGCAAGCGATATCCTTATCTGTTTGAGCCATGAGTTATAATTATTTCTTCCTTATATTGATTACTATTGGTAGTTAGTTTCTTCCTTAATTTTGAGGACAAAATTTTTCTAAGGTGGGTTGGATTGTCACCCTCACTTTTCAGCTAGGGGTAATTTGGTAAATTATTATGGGTAAATAATTTTAGGAATAAATATTAAATATTAGTGTGATGATTGTATTAATTATTTAATTATGATTGAGCTGTAAATTATTTGTGACTTGTATTATTTATTTTAGTTAGGAGGCTAGTCCGATAATTAGACTTCTTGTAAGCCAATTAGACTTGTCATGACAACTAGTGAGCCTAACTTGGACCCAAGCCTATTAGACATTTCTCACTAATTAATTAAGGAGAATTAGCTTAATTACAACTAGTTAGAGACTTCCAAATTTACCCTTCCTAATTATTTCTTATAATTTACCATATAGGGGTAACTTGGACCTATGCAAGTGACTTGGGGAAGGGGAGAAGGGGTCGGCTACTATTAAGAGCCTTTTATTCTCTCTATCCTCCTCATTTGTATTTTATTTTATCAAAAATTTTAGATCCCCAATTTTTCACATTCCTTCCATCAATTTTTCTCTCAATTCACCTCCATTTCCTTCTTAAATTCATCACTCTTAGAGCTTAGGAGCTTGAAAAATTAAGGAGCACAAGGAGGAGGAGCTTTGGAGCTAGAGTTCGTGTCCGAAATATGTCTAATTATATTTTTATTGGGAATCCATCTCCCAATTGGTAATTTTTGAATTTCTTCTTTTCATTGTAGCTTCTTAATAATGCATTTGACCATTAGGAATGATCTCATGGCATAGGACTACCTATAGGAGCAATTTCTAGGCTAATTGGTTATGTATTGTGAGTTCTATGTGGTATTTTGTGCGCATGTTAGGGAAATTATGAATTTGACATATCAATTGTGTGTCAAGAGACCAATTAGATCTAATTAGACTTAGATCAGGGTTGTAGGACTAGCTACGGGTCCATAATTGGAAACAAGTAGGCCGTATTACAAGACTTTATGATACGGGGGTATTTAGGGGTTTTACCTTCGACACGGGTGCCACAAACACGTGGAATGTTGCAATGACACTTAGTTTGGATCACTAGTACTTATAATAGGTTCTAGTTGCTAATTAGAACTTGTAGGTAAGGTTTGGGTTGAATTCGGATAGGTTTGGGGTGCGTATCATGACGTATCATGAAACGCACACCAAGTGTTTGTCAAAATGATATTTGGGTCTTTCTTGGCTTTAAGTTCATATTTTGACTTGTCTATGGATTTGAATTACTCATTAGAGATTAGGATAGTAATTCTAGTGCATATATATATATATATATATATATATATATATATATATATATATATATATATAGTTATATATATAGTTATATGTGTGTGTAGGTGCATTTGTGTGAGTGTGTATTTGGTTGTAGGACTAATGTAGTGACTGTGAGGGGGGCTCATTGTGACAAGGTGAAGGTTAAGTTGTGCGTGTGTTTCTGTCTGTGTGTACAACCAGTGTGGGTAAGACATATGCATAGGTGTGTGGGTATTCTCAGAATTGAGATGTCAGTAAGGTAAAGTTGTGTACGAGGTAGTGTGTGTGCCGTGGGTACTTGGGCATCAATGGTTGTGTGTAGGATGAAACTAGAGAAGAGGCATATTTATATATGTATTATGGTTGTGTGCATTTGAACTAGTACAGTTAGTGAGGTATGAGGCATGTGTAAGAGTAATTATATATTATTTAGAGTGTGTGAGTGTGTATCTGAGGACTAAGTACTAGGTGTACCTATAGTTACAGGGATGTGATTATAGATTGGTGTGTGCCAAGTTTAGAACTTACCTGATGCTATGGTATCAGGAATTTTATATGTTGTAGGTATCAGTATACCTGATACACTATTGTGGGTAGGGAAGTGGTGACCAGTTACAATGTGTTATAATGGTAAAATTGGAGTGCTCGTACAATTGAAGCAAGGGGTTGCAGTCGAATTTTGGCTTAAGGGTAAGTTGTGTTGTGTATGAGCTTATGAACAGGTGATCAAGTGGTGTATTTGATGAGAAACCATCAATGGTTGTACTGGGTAGTGTAAACTAAGGAAGGGGAGCTCAGGCATCTTGATATTCAAGGTGTATCACCAACAGCAAGATTGGGGACTGACTTGAATGGTTAATTTAATTTTCTAGTGAATGGAATACATCAGTTAACATAGACAGTCAATATTAGGTAATGAAATAGTTTGAAAACAGATAGGGATTTTAGTATCAACTAATAGGTATTAGTGACTGTTAGTTTGGAAAGGTTTAAGTTATCTGTTAGTAGTATACTGTATCAGTTAGTTGGTGGGAAATAGGATTAGTTAGTGATTTATAGTTAGTTAAGGTCAGTCTTTAATGTCAATTAGTTAGCTTAGAATGTTATTAGTTGATAGTAGTAGCAGTTAGTATCAGTTCATATTATTAGCAGTTAGTTAATGTCAGTGTGTGTGCGTGTGTATATATATATATATATATATTATGGTGTATCAATTAGTTAATAAGATTAGTTAAGTTAGTATAGTTATGGGTAGTTAGTTAGTGTATTAGTTAAGTAGATGTTAATTATATACTAGTTATTATATATATTCATTCATATAGTATTTTAGTATTAGTGATATTAGCTAGTTTGGCTAGTATCTTAAGGTTTTGACCTATAGACCCAACAATTACCTAGCAATCACTAGTATAGTCTTGTTATCAACATGGGAACCTAGGTAAAGGCTAGTACAACCCAGTTGGACCTAGAAATAGCCTAGAAAGCATATTTTACCTTATTCTAGCATTTTATCACCTTATTACACCATTTAACATTATATTTCCTCTATAGGATTGTGTGTCACCAGCTTAGTCATCGAGAGACACCTTTTTCTTAGGATCGGAGGCGAGTACATCTCTTTGTTAGTTTTTGTTTTATAATAGTATATATATCGCATATTCTAGAACTGTATACTTGATTCTGACACAATGGTTACACGGACTGGTACTATATGAATCATGTCCGGAGATGTTATCCCATACCGTATTCAGCGGGTACTCTTTCACATGTACTTCATTATGTGTATCAGGTATTAATTTTAGTGTACTTCGTGTTCACATGCTGCTCATGTTCAGTGTACCCATATTCGTATTCGTAAGGTATCGTGATTGGATCCATTGGTATTGGTTGGGGATAGAGGAATAGGAGTTGGTTATGTGATCAAGCCAAAGTGTATTCGTGTACATATCAATAATATATCACATGTGTAATCGAGTTACCATATTATATTCGTGTTCAACCCAAATCGATCACATAATAAACTTATATTCCATGGCACATTAGCTAGTTTTATCTATTTCATTTTATTGCAGTTATTCTATTGTATGTTCTTTATTCCCGTACATTACCAGTTCACTCTAGTTTTATATTCTAATATTTAGTTATCTTGTATTCTTTTCTATTATCTATTATATATGCTCGATTATGTATTTAAAATTGCTTTCAGAGGTATGTACTTTGCTCCAATCCTGAATGGATATATTTTTTAGATGATTGGTTTATGGACTAGTGTCCCACCTACTACGGGCCACATGACGGTATACCATTAGATGATACTTCTTTAGAGTAGGAGGACCTAGTACTAGAGGCTGAGTAGGCTTAGACTCATTGTTTAGACTTGTATTAGACTTTATTAAGGTTATTGGCATGTATATATATATTATTTAGGACTTGTGGATGTATTATAACTCTTTTCCTTCATTATTCTATATCATACTTTATCTTCTTTAGTTTGCATTGTGATTGAGTATAGTTTACCATTATCATATACCATATTATTCCTCCGATTGGAGTTGAGATGACATTCACTGATACCTTATATATCTTGTGTAAGAAGTTTGGATGACCCAAATAGCATTCTATGTCGATGCTGCGACGTAGGCTGGGCAATGATCACTACTCGTGCCCTTATTCCGGGTATTGGTCGTGACAATTATAATTTTGACTAATATGGTATGAGCTTATTGGACCAAATCCTTTGTAGTAGGTAGTGTTATGGGACCATATTTTCAATTTATCCTAGTCGATGGATTTTTGAATTTTAGGAATCATATTCTTATTATTGTATATTGGGTATATTTTTATTTAGAATGATTGGATACATATTTATTACATAATTTATTTTTATATAGCTATGTATATGAGTAGAGGTTTATGGTATATTCCATTATATGTATTTCTCCTAGGAATTGAATTGAGCTTCTAGACTAGGTATGATTGATTGTTTAGATTAGACTTATTGGTGCTTAGAGCGATTATGAGAAGATAGGTGGCAGAATTTCATTATTGATACTATAGGTTGATGACGTTGTACCTAGGAAAAAATGATGGGATAGTAACTATCTTACCTACAAAACAAGGGATTAAGATACTATATAGGTGGCCTTGAGGATTTTATGCTCGTTGGATTAGTACATAACCCAATGCACTACTTATAGGTAAAAGAATGATATCACTTTCCTTGTAGATATTAGAAGTTACAAAATGAGATTGTGTCTCGGCATCTTTGAGTAATCTATGCTTATAGGAGAAAATTTTTTAGATTATGATTAACAATGTAACAATGATGAGACAATTCATGATGGTGAGAAGATGTTTAGAGAACCAAATACCTTATATGATTAGACAGTACGTATGTGGCAGTTTAAGGTTAAGAGAGTGGAGTAGGACCAAGTGATAAGTTGTGTTTATATATTTAGAGATATGTTGAGTTCGTCGTAGAGGATATGAATTTTGAATTTTGAGGACAAAATTTTTTAAGGTAGATAAATTGTAAACCCTCTGACCAAAAATCTAGGTTTAGGGATTAAATTAGAATTTTTATGGATTAATAATTGGAGTCATAATTCAAATCTATTTATTCTTGGATCATTTGATGCACCTTACTATTGGTTCAATATTTAGTGCACTACACTAGCCTTTGCCTTCCAACAAATTTTACATCATGGACTTAGACAAGCCAATCTTCAATCCTGACATTTATGTCGCTCATAATTACACTCTCTTGTGCTTTATTTTAATCATACAATATTTGTCACAATTATCCAATTTTAAAATCTAACTTTGCACCTATGTCCGTTCCAATCAAAATTGGAGACACAATAACAACCTGTTTCTTGCAACCAAATATATGAAGAAAATCTATTTCGAGTCTACTATGTTCGTGACACTTGTGTCACCCCAATTTAGATTATATACACTTCTAATTTATTAAATAACACCTAGGACACGATTTATATTTATTTTGGGGCTACTAACTCAACCTAACCCAAAACTAGACCAAACACCAACCCAAACCCACACTCACACCCTCAAGGCTCATACAAAATACCACATACAAATTTCTCCCATTATAACACACCAAACATGGCTTCTACTCTCATCAAATCATCAATTTCCCTTATTTATAAATACCCAAACAATTAGGGACCTAAGTACAAATGTAATGCTTGGTGGCAATCTCCTATAGGAGCAAACCAAATAAAAAAAAATCCCTTGGTCATGCTTAACTGGTCATATACCTCGCCCCTCCCCCTTTGTTTGTATGTGACTATTCAATATAAACCTACAATCCATCTTAACCCTCCATTCAAATCCTGACCCATCACCTCCACCCATTCTTTCCTGACAACCCACATCTATTCCAAGGGAACCTAGCCAGCCCTAATCCCCAAGCCCCCTCTTTCTTCCTCTCTCTCTCTCTCTCTCTTCATTAAATAAATCACTCTCACCTCTTCATTTAATACACACACTCTCTCTCTCTCTCTCCCTTCCTCAAAGATTCACTAATCTCTCTCCCTCAAACCGAGACCACCACCACCATCACCACCATTAACCATCACCATCTACAGTTGACACCACCATTAACCACCATGACGACCATCACCATCCTCACCACCTTTCACGGCTACCACTACCATCATCTCCACGACCTCTACCGTGCAACAAATGTTGCTACTCCTATATGTTGCTATTGTTGCCGCTTATACTACTATTACTGCTACTGCTATTGTAGCAGCTGTTGTGGGCACTGCTGGCGCCGGCCAATTATCGGAGATGATCGCTCGACTGCTGGGCGTCTTTTCCTACCCTAGACGAACACCCCCACCGTCTTCCACCGCCATGAGCAGTTATGAATCCCCAGAACGGCCGTCCTAAGTCGATCGAACTGTCCCCACGCCGAGCAGTGACAGAATCTACGGTTCGTGGGCTCAACTTTGAGTCACGATATATGTGCCATCGTTCGATCTTTCTGTGAACTGCCTTTGTAGGTATGATCACAACATAACCATCTTCATTTCCCTTCAAATGGATTAAATTAATTCAGTTTAAATATCAAGTTAAACCAGTTTAAAAATCATAAAAAAAACACAATTTTAGGACCTTGAAAATAGTCCCAAGTACCTATATTTAGATAACGATATCTTCCAATCTAGTGAAAGAAAATTCAATTTTCCTTTTAAGGTACAAAGCCTATATGACCATTATTAATCTCCTTTAATTAGTTTATTTTATTTCTTATTAAAATCCAGTTTATTTTTGTGTTAAAAATCAAGAAAAATAGTTTTATAAAACTTGAAAATCTTTGATACAGAGTTGGTCCCGTCAAATCGGACAACCTCATCGCATACCGATTGCACCGAAAGGGGCGTACGATATTTTTTAACCTATGGACTTTGACGAAATTTAATTTGGTCGCGTGTGTGCGACAAACGAACCCGTATCGGTCAAAGATTCCCGTATCATGACTTTTTTTAATTCTCCAATTACTTTATGTACGCTCATCGTATCGCGACAGATCTTTCGTCATTGGACTCGCAGCATTCGACTTTTTCGGTGACCCAAGTTTCTTCTGATTCTGAGGCAGAGAGCGGATCGCCGTTTTGTGGGTCCCACGATCGGTTCCAACTGGCATTTTTGTGACCGGCACATCATAATCTAAATTTGGACATACTATTGAGTTCGTATGGTCATTTAAAACTTGTTTGACCTATAATATGCTAAGTTTATAGACCTTTATTCTTGGCATATTTTTTGGTTCAAGATGGATCTAGCTATGGACCCCGTGATGACTAAAAATTACCTTTTTGCCCCTGTGTCCAAATTGGATGTATGGATATGCTTTTTTGAATATCTTACACATTCTGGGACTGTTACTAATATTTGTAACAGCATCCAGAGATATCTACTCCAGTTCCTTTTATGTGCCTGCTACTTCCCTGGCGAGTTTGTGTTCGAATCTTCGCCTGACTTTCAGGCAAGTATACCTTGCCACTCTTGTTTACAATCCTTAAATATAGTAACTGCATTTATTTGATTTTATTTCTGGTTGAAAGATATTACGCGTCCAAGGATCACTTGGGTGTAGTCGGTGTTGGCCGATTATGCGTGACTTAGTATTTATAAGGCGAACCCCTTATTTGAAAATATCCCAATCTTTTTATGACCTTGACACTTATACGACATAGAGAGTTTTATGTGTGGACGTAGACTCTTGTACTGACTGATCAATGGTATAATTGAGATTCATGATGACAGCATATAGATACTATGATCTTGGCTAAGGAATAGGAGCTGGACATGTCATGGTGCACGAGAGATACATCAACATTGGGTGGGGAGGATACTCGCTAGACGTATGGGCTATGTACACATTTTCTTTGTAACTCATCGCCTCTATCGGAGTACCTGGTATGATGACCATGGATATATATACTGTATTAGATTCGGCTTCTGGCATCCACGATGCTATGTTGTAGTAGGCCTCTGTTTTCCCCAAGGAATTATGTCGATCACATTTAGCCTACAGCTCATGCGTCGAACGTGATTCTCATTGCATTTACACTTAGGTTGGTACACCCTTTATTCATTGCATTATTTCGTATCATTAAGGGCATATTTCTATGTATCTTGTTACGTCCCTCTGAGGACCTAGTTCCCTTCCAATTTTGCAGTGTTGATTGTCATTGAGTTTTCTGGAGCTGCTGATGAGCATCTTCCTAGTATACAGGTATTGTGAGTAGGTACTTATATCATGTCTTCTGTAGTGTTTATGTTCTACTTTTATTTTATTCTATTTTGTTCTTACTGTTTATTTTTTACTTTTATAGCCTAGTATTTTTAGACTCATAGTGTTTATTTAGAGTCTATTCGGACTGGGGTAGTATGGGGTGCACACCATGATACCAGTTGTCCAAACTTATATTTTATATTTCTTGTGGATTGAGACATAGAAGTATTCATTATGTTATCTAGATACTAACCCTTACTGGATAGCTTATACGTATTCGAGCTAGACTGGAGCCTACTCGATACATAGCTGGTCATTGTTATGTGACCTGGTCTTGTGTATTTTGGGACTGGGGCATGACAGAGTTTGCAGTTGGAGACTTTGAATTCTTGAGGATTTCTCTTACCCGGGGCACTATCATATTTGGAAGAGGAGGCAAACTTAGTCCAAGGTACATTGGACCATTTGAGATTTTGGACTAGGTAGGCGAAGTTGCTTATAGACTTGCATTACCGCCTAACCTTGAGGGAGTACATAATCTGTTTCATGTCTCCCAGCTTGGAAGATACATAGCAGACCCTGGACATGTACTGGATCATTTAGAATTAGAGGTGGGAACTAACCTCATGTATTCCGAGCAACCAGTAGAAATTTTAGACCGCCGAGAGAAGCAGCTACGCAGTCTGACCATACCTCTAGTTTGAGTGGCATAGAGACATCACTATCCACGAGAGTCTACCTAGGAAAGGGAAAATGAGATGAGGGAGAAGTATCCTTATCTCTTTCAAGTCTGATATACCATCTTTCTTTACCCCTGAAATTTTGAGGATAAAATTTTCTAAAGAGGGAAAGATTTGTAACTCTCCTAAAAATACTCAATAAATGGTTTCCCCAATTAGTACTAAATCAAAGTTGTTTAAATGATATTATAGAAACTCTAGAATATTAGAAAATTTTGAATATATGGATCCACTAAGAAATAACCAATTAGTTAAGAGGCCAAACTAATTTTTAGCCCAACTCATCAAACCCGACCCAACCCAATAGCTCAGTTTATAATCGAATGAGGGTATTATTGTTCCCCAATTCTTAACTCATTCTTTAACTTCTTTTTTGATCGCCTCTGCACTGCTTGAGCAGCCACTCCGACCAATGCCAACTGCACCGCCACCTCGACGACATCACGAAGGTTCCAGAGAAGTCTCGACCATCACCACATCGATGGTCCACGGCCGATTGATCTCTCCCATCGACTACCCACCACCATACCACGGCCAACCTCCACTGTTCATTAGTAACCGCCTTCCCGAGCACCCACGTCTATAAATAGGATCTCTTTCTCTCGTACTTCTTCCTCAACCCACGTTGGCGAAGCCCTGCCAATTTTTTTCTTCCCCAATCCTCGACCAAGAATCGGTTATAAATCGTAACCGTCTCCTTCGATCGATCTCCTTCATGGCAACAATGGCGGTCAGAGCTCTGTCGATGAATCTCTGTTAGTGACCAGCCTCCTTCACTGCGTACTCTGTCGTGAGTTCACTGGAGCGATCATCTTCTCCGATGACTCGAGCCTTCTTCTGACCCACTTCCTCGTTTACTCCTTACCATGGCAACCTCCCTCCACCGCGAGTTATCGAACTGATCATCAAACATTAGTGAAGGACTCAGAGTTAGGATGGAAGTACACCTGCTCGAGTAGTATGATCGACGAATAATTGATCAGTGATTGTCTTCTTTGATCGTTCCTTTGCTTGATTCAATTTCTGAATTTATCGGTCTCGATCGAGTTGTGTCGAGATGAATAATGTGTTCTTCACTCTTTTCCTGGATTCTTGGTTTGATTCTAATATTTCGATCGATCCAGAATCAAAGTCAAACTTAGAATTTCCTTTGTTGTTACTGCATGTTAGGTGTTCGAACAATTGTCGTAGAGGACCGGTTAATCGTGGATCTCGGTCAGTTTGGTCTTGGTGAGAAGCTCGTATCTAACCTTTGTACACGCTGACCCGAACACAACAATATTAGTTAGAAATCATCACAGGTATAGACTGCTTATATGTCTGTAGTAATACACTATCGCACAAAAAGAAATTATGCACATAGATGAATGACCCAGGAGTTTATGTCCAAGGGAGATACAGGTGTTGTGTCAAAGTAAAATGGAAACGGGTCCGGTTGACATAAAATCTTCTTTCATATAGATGTATGCAAGCTTGAGATAGCACAATGATTCAAACTCATCGTTCGAATTAGGGTACAGTAGCTTTGAGAAGCAAATATTCCCAAAGAGTAGTATGGATGGGCCATAAGAATCGGGTACAATCCAGACCCAAAGTTGAAAGTTGGCTTAAGAGTTGTAAATAATACAGGAGTAATTATAAATAGTAAATAGTTAGTAGAAAAATGGTTGATAGAGGGTGATCAGTTGGGATAATTAGAAATAAATATTTAGATAAGATAAAAACCTAAGAAAAATAACAAGTTTAGGGATTTTTAGAAATAAGTAGCTAAAAGGAGATTTATAATTTTGGTACAGCTAGCGAGTAGCAGACTTTACAATTTTTGGGATCATCATGAAAGTGCACTTTCCCTCTCTATTTATAGTAGTTCATTTCTCATATTTATTGCATATTTAATCATTGCTATTGATTGAGTCGGGAGGGTGATATGAGTCATAGCATGTGGTTCCATTAGCCGGACGACGATTGACTGCTAGCAATTTATGTGCCTTACGTCCAAATTGATTGAATGTTAACATTATTAGTGCTTTACAATATAATTGACTGATAGAACTAATTAATGTCTTATCATATTGATTGACTACTAGCACTTTCAGTGCCTTATAGCTCCTACATGCTATGGTTAGTGTCTATTTGTATGTTTCCCACTTAGTGTAGTGCATATGGATTTATTACATTGTTCACTTACTTATTTTATGTTATCCCCTATTATTTATATATTGCATGATATTGTGACTGGTATTGGGATATGTGTTACTTTGCTCCATCTAGATTGGATAACCGTGTCAGGTGAGGATAATAATGAAATGTATCCTACCTATTATGGTCCCTCTGAGGACGTAGTAGTAGATGCTCAGCAGGACTTGGGACTCCCTCTGAGACTTAGGCCATTCTATAGTAGTTCATTTATGGATTTGTACGTGTTGTGATACTATCGTATTGTTGAGGATTTTAGTTGCATTTATCATTTACCAGGTTTTGTTGGCTGTTCATTGTAAAAGGATATGTAATAATGAAATAATAGAAACTGTGGTGATTGCTAGTATAAAGGAACGGTAGTAATGCTGTAATGAGAAAGAATTGATAAAATATAAATTAATGAAACTAAGGTTTAGAACAGCTCACTATCGTTGTATCCATAGCATAGGCTGGACGTGTTCGACTCGTATCCGATTATTCGAGAGCGGAGCGTGACACATAGTTTCGAATAATCTGTAGTTTCGAATAATCTGGTAAAATAATGCTATAAACTAGAATCATAGTAGATATCAAATAATAGAAACTATCAGAGAATGTACTCTCCTGCGGTACAGAGCAATGAATACCAAATCAGTATCCATCTATGTATTTCAAAGACCTAAATATGAAATATCATGTCACAGTAGTGTTTTGGAAACATAAATAAGTTAAACTAAATAATTTCTAGGTCTCAAGTCTTTTTCTAGGTCAAACTTGGTCACTTGGTACCAAACTAGGTTAATACTTTACTACACTAGGTTTCCTGGGTCATACTAGATTGATATGATATGCTACATATCCTATATACTATATGAACTCATACCTTATAATACCTTAGTTATATATCTATGTATTTACTAGTACCAAGTTAATATTTGCTATACTATATGATATTATATATAAATAACTCATATACATGGGTGCTAAGTTAATACCTTAACTATATAACACTACCTTACTAATACTCAAACTCATGACTCTAGACTTTGTACTAAAACTTAACTGATACCCAAATTCAAACTTGATACTTATGTGCATCTAGAATCCAGGTTTGTCCTACACCAAAACCCCAAGCCTATGCTCACAGTTGCACACTACACAACTGAGCCAACACCACACACCACATCATGTAGTCCACTTTATCACACAGGTAAATCTCCTCCAATGCCTACTAAATTGAAACTCACCCCCCTGATAGCCACTACTTGACATTCTAATTAGTGGGACCCTCACTCATAATTCTCGTAGATATACTTACTTCACTTAGTAACTGATACTTCACAAACCTTCAATCAAATCCTATATTTTAAACTCCGTTTTGCAAGTTTTGCACTTGCTCTGCAGTCTCTCACATCCACCCTCATTACCTACACCCCAATGCTGAACACAACATGCATACATAACTAACACACTAATCACTATCAATTACCCACCTCTAGCCACACAAACACTCATACTCATACTTAACAGTTGATACACTTGTGTACATGATCCCTTCACTTCCGATCATTGCAACTACACACCACATCAGTGCACATAATTCATAATTCCCACTCACATATTGCACTAACATACCAAGAAGCCAACACACACACACACACACTAATCACTCACTAATATATCTGGATACCTACAGGGGTTGCTCATCCTTCCTACACTGATCCCTACACCACAATGCTGGTACACTCTCACAAGTTTCTACCAATACTCAAACTTAAATATATATATACATATGTATATCTCACTCATAGTTTAAACACAGGCAACTCACACATGCACCTAAGCCAGAGATACCCCCCTACTGTATGCAACTGAGCATTGCTCCTGCACCCCAAGGCATGACATAAATTTCCCTCTCTCACATATAACCTAACTCGACCACCATAATACATTGGGTATCATAACTGGTACTCAAAAGCATCACTTCTACAATACTTTTTAACCCACTACCTACTCTCAACCTGTCATGACCCGCACCCGGTGTAGGGATGCAAGTCAAGAACAACGCCCAACATACGCCGCAGAATCGGCAGTAGAACGTTGTTTGGGTAATCTATCTAACAATATAATAAGCCATCAACAATGTCAATATACTCAATCACAGATCTAAGATAGAAATAAGCACGAATATAATAACAGAATAGAATAGTCACAATACAACTCATGAGCCAAAATAATAACATCAATGAGTTTGAAAAAAATACTAAACAGTAAGCTGGAGACAAATCCAGTACAAGAGATCCCGGGTCATATGTCTCAGTCGGGATGAGTCCCTCCTGAGTCAGGGTCTCTGGCTCTAAGCCCACAACATCCTGAGGCCCGTAATGAGTAGGGTACCACTCCTCAGTATCATCTGGGAAAAATATATCCAGGTAAGAAAGGAGCAGAGTACATCTCTAACAGCAGTTCTAATTAATGATATAAACTATGTAATAGTAAATAGATGTGAATATACAAGATGTAACAATACATACAAGAGATATACAATAAAGGAAATACTAGAATAAATACAAGAATGAACAATATGGCAATGAACAAGAATACTAATGACTAAGTGAGTGAGTACTAGCTTTAACATGTGATCGGCTTGAAAATTTGTACAAGAAACTTGCACAAGGATAAGGGCCTGGCTAGTCATAAGTGCAGTGTATGACCAACACTCACAAGGAACAAGACATACACAAGGAGGGTATGATCACATATCTATACTAAAATACTCCCCACCCCCAACTGGTTTAGGGGATCCAACCATTGTACGTTATGGTACAGGATTCTCTAGGAAGGTAGCAAGTCTCCCCAAGAATCAGTGTCTGTACATGTACAAGAAACAAGGAAATAAGGCTTGTATAAGATACACCATTTATACCAAGAAATAATATCTCATAACGAGATCCGGATATACCAATCTGTGTAACCATCGTGTCAAGAAATTAAGGATACCTATACTAGATACAATGAACATAGAGGATATCGTAAATGAGAAACTATCAGAGAATGTACTCACCTGAAGTTCGGTAAATAGTATCACAGATGTCTGGTACGGTACCTCGAAGACCTAGATATGGAATATAATATCAATCAAGGTTTCGTAATAAAAATAAGTTAAACTAGTCAACATCTAGGTCAAAAAGCCATTTCTAAGTAAAAATAGTCAAACTAGGTTAACTCTATGCCAAACCGGTCAAACTTGGTCAAACTACCTATTTCTAGGTTGCATGAGTCTGTCTTTATGATATTGGGTTCATACACTAAGAATCTAGGCCAAACAAGCTAAACGGGGATACTAAAATATCGTATCTCAAGATACGCAAACAAGAGATATAGAAATATCATAATATGCATATTCAATCAATATTAAATATACTAATCCAAATTAGAAATGCTAAGTGGATATCTTGGCTTTGAACCAACTCGGTATCGCACTACTAAATACCCATCTCGATACCCAACTCGAATACCTTGAGTATTGACCCAATACCTTAACATCTACCTTGGTATCTCAAGGTAATATGATATCTAGTATATATATCTAACTACTCAATACTAAACTATATAGTAATATATAGTAATCTAATACAAACTATTAACATATACTAATACTATTAAATATTTACTAATACACAACTACCTACTACTAATATACAAAACATATATACATACATATATATAACTAACTAGAATGCATAAGATATATATATATAACTCTAATAGTATCACTAGTACAAGATATCATGGTACATATGTATAGATAATTAATAACTAGTAACTAGCTATACTAACCAATAACTAACTAAACCAACTCACCTGCTCTGAAACTTGCTGATACTCTGCTGATGGCTTGCCCATGCACTGCTGCTGCTTGCAATGGCTACACATGCTTGCTTCTCCTGCAGATCCCTCTGCTGCACTGCTACTTGCTGGGGTAGTGCTACTGCGACAGCTACTGCATCTGTAGTTGCTGCTGGGACCTGCTGGTGTAGTTGCTGCTTCGGGGACCTGCTAGTATAGCTGCTGCTTCAGAGACCTGCTGGTTGCAGCTTGCAGTGCTCAACTGAACTGCTATGCTTGCTGCACCGGAGCAGTTATTTTCTGCTGCTGGAACTTCAGCTCACTGCTACCATACTATGCTGCATATGGCTATTGTAGCCAGACCCTCACACAACATCACACATAATACTACATACACACACAAGCATATAACAATAACTACTACTATATATGTATCTACCTATATATATATATATATATATATATATATATATATATATATATATATATATATATATATATATATATATATATATATATATGTGTGTGTGTGTGTGTGTGTGTGTGTGTGTGTGTGTGTGTGTAACTCTCATCCTTCATATAAACACATATAGATACAACTATGAGTACACCTAACTACAATATATAAATATACACATCTATGAAGAAATCCATATATATATATATATATATATATATATATATATATATATATATATATAACCATCAACATACATATATACATCTATACATAAATACCTAACATTATATATATATACATGTATATATATATATATATTACCAATAGCTATGAACAAAAGAGATTGGATCTAGAAATGCAATACAACAAACACGTGGAGTGTATCGCACCAGTATCACACTAGATCTATGATACGCTTAAGATACGAGTCCACCACACAACCAAACGTACCCCAAAGGATACGAACAAGTCTAAAATATTATATATGAATAATACGAAGAGTCAATTATATATCTATTTGTCCATGTCAAAATATAACATGCACAAAGCCCCGTGTCGGAGAGAAAATCCTAAATCAACACGTATCACCAAATTGTTAGGATACGACCTACACGTATCCAATTATGGACATGATACTAGCCACAAACAAGAAAACACATGTCAATTTAGTTTATATGACCAATTGACAAACACAACAAGTGTTAATCTCAAAATTCTCCCAAAATTGGCACAAAAAGTACCATAACTTTCTCAATAGGTCTCCTATGAACCTAATTCCAATTCCTATGGGTAGCCTATGTATATGGGGTAGTTTCTTATGATTAAATCTCATATTTATAACCTAATTAAAGAGGAAAAACTGAATTGTACTTATTGGGAGATGGATTCCGAATGCAACCTCCAAATTTGATAAAATTGGCCTTCAACTTGTAAATCATTGCTCCTCTTTATAGATCCTTACTTCTTTCTTTGAGATCCTTGCTATAATAGTCTCTAATGGTAATTTGGAAAGTAATTGAGAAAAATTTTGGTATAAAATTGATGTGGGAATGAGAGAATTTGGTTAAAAAATTATAGATCTAGATTTGAAATTAAAAGAGGAGAGAGAAACTCCCCCCCCTCTTTTATATGGACGAACCCCCTTGGCCCCTCCCTCAAGCTACTATATAATATCTAATATACCTCTTGGGGACTCTCATGAAGAAATAATTAAGGAGGGAAGGTTCTAGTCTAATGGTTTAATTAAATTAATCATCCTCCTAATCAATGGGCTTCTAATTGGGCTCAATTCTAACTAATAATAAATGTTGGTCCATGGATCTAATCTAAACTAGTTAGGTCTACTAACACAACCCCAAAATAATAAACTAGCATCTAACAATAAATAAATAATATAATAAATAATTATTCAACATGCATAATATTTAATTAATTATAAAATGACCAAAATACCCTCTCCTAGAAAATGTGGTAGTGACATAATCCAACACGCACAAACTTATCAGTCATTCACACAACTTAACCTAACCCACAGACCTCATTCTCACCTCTTCATTCATGTATCACATCTATAAGTCACTGATACCTAGTGATACATGGATACTTGACACTATCCATATCACCAGGAACACACTAAGATACACCTACCCAATACACATTGGTACAACTTATTCATTTCTCTGTTACACCTTGGTTTGACATACCCCATCTCAACACTCACTTCTTGCAACTTGTTGTTACAATAGAGCTTCTTGCACAGGCTTGCAACTGCTACTGCCCAGCTTTAATGCAAATACTTGTATAGCTACTGCTGCAAGCAACTATGCTGCTATGTTACTACTTGCTGTGTACCTGGGTGCACAAGTTTACCCAAATTTTGCTGCATACGACTATAGATCTTGCACACAGAGGTCACTTCGTAGGTTCTCATTCCAGTGCACATACTGGTATTTACTGCACTATATTTAATCATAACACTCACTTACATATAACCCATAAGTTATTCACTCATCACACCTTAGTATGTACAGTTGCTTCCTAATTCACTTCCTCACTCACTGCCTGCCACTACTATATCACAAACTAATCACTGAAATACTACCCTCTTGTAAACACATTGAAACACATGAATATATATATATATATATATATATATATATATATATATATATATAAACCTAATACTCAATATAGATATAAACACACACACAACCTATTGACAATTCACCAAATACTTGGTATGCAAAACCCAAGTATCTCACAAACTCTCATGATACGCTACCGATATAGCCCCAACACATCACCCAATGTATCATAAATGATATGAGCAAGTCTAGAATTATAATTACAAGTAATATAAAGTGCTAGCTACTCAACTACGTGTCCGTGTCAAAATATGACATATGCAAACCCCCGTGTCAAAGAAAAAGTCCCATAATCAACCCGTATCACTAAATTGTCATAATACGGCCTACACGTATCCAATTGTGGGCCCGACACTAGTCTCACACAACTAAACTAATGTTAATTTGGTCTAAATAACCTATTGACAAATACATGGTGTACCAATCTCAGATTTTCCCAAAATTGGGTATAAAATACATCATAACATTCATAATAGGGGTCCTTAAAGGTCAATTCCTCTTCCTATAGGTAGCCCTAGTCCATAGGTGGGTTTATAATGATTAAACTATATATTTAGAGTCTAATTAGAAGAGAAAATTAAATTATACCTATTAGGAGATGGATTCCCAATATAAGTCTCCAAATAGATGCAAAAAGCCCTCAACTTGTGCACTCTTCACCTCCTTGTAGATCCTTGTCTCCTCCTTGTTCCTAGAGTCTCCAATGGTCAAGTTGGGATGAATTAGCAAGGGATTTGGTAAGAATTTGGTGTAGGGATGAAGGAGAATTTGGGGGAGAACAATTAAGGATCTAAAAAGAATAGAGAAATAAAGTGGAGAGAGAAACTCTCCTCCTAATATGGCTGGCCCCTAGTAACCCCTTCTCCAAGCAACACTCAGTGACAACAATACCCCCCACTAACTAGTCATGATAAAATAATTAGGAAGGCAATATTAGAAAACTTTTAAACTAATGCAACTTAGTCCATTCTCCTTAATTAACTAAAGAAAAGAGGCTAATTGGGCCTAGTCCAATGTTGGGCTCAATATGTCATGATTAATCTAATTGAGTCCACTAGTGTCAAGTCCAAATAAATAAGCTAGTCTACTAACTCTTAAATAAATAAAATAATACATAATAATAATAATAATAATAATAAGTAGCACAAAATATATATAATACAATCAGTAAATATAATAAATATAAAATAACAAAAAATACCCTCATTTATAAATATGGGAGTGATAGTATGCCACCACCACCACCCCAGTTTTTGCCTCAGTTTACCTCGTAGATACCCTTTGTGCCACCTCAGTAGTTTTTGCAGCCTGACGGGAATGTTACCTCGACCCAGTTCATGTAGGCCATGATACAGGCTCAGTAGCAGCAGAATGAGCTGCTGAGGCAATCCCTTATAGCTACAATGAACAGGCCATCATCCCCTGTACCAGCCCCAATATCGCGACCTTATGAGGGCAATGTTAAGGGTTTTACTCAGATGAACCTAAAGCACTTCAGAGGAACAAAGATACCGCTAGAAGTCTCTGAGTGGATCATTACTACCGAGAAGTTACTGAAGGCATCGCAGTTACCAGAGGACCTATGGATGACAACAGTAGACCTTCTACTAGAGGACAACGCTCACCACTGGAGGAAGGCCGAGCAGAGACAATATGGCACCAACCAAACGTGGGAGGAGTTTTGCGAACTCTTCAACGAGAGGTTTTTTCCAGCAATGTTCGAGATGTTCTCTACCACCAGTTCCTTCATCTCAAATAGGGGAGTATCACGGTAGACCAGTACGACACAGAGTTTAGCAGACTGAGTCACCTTGGTAAGATGTTGATTCCTACAGAGTTGGAGAGAGCCAAGAGATTCCACAATGGGTTATCAACAGATATTAAAATATTTACTACTATACAGTCGAGGATATCCAATGTGGCAGTTTTGGAAGAAGCAACAAGTCAGGAGCTCCTTTAGAAGGAGACACATCAGATGCAGAGACGCTAAGCACCAGCAGCAACACCTGCTAGAGTGCCCCAAGGTAGACCCATTAGACGTCCCTTGGCACATCAGCAGCATCGACAAAGAGGAGGGACTTATCAGCCCCAAGAGAAGCCTCTTTACCATCATTATGGGAATTAGGGCATATTCAGAGAGATTGCTGAGTTCTTTTGGGCCAGTATCTGAGATGCAGATTAGGACAATATTCAGTGAGGGACTGTCTGGTGCAGAGACCTTGGCATTTCCTCAGCTGATGCAGAGGCCAGCACTTCCAACACGGTGACCAGATCAGCAGATGTCAAGACCAGGAGCGCCAGGAGCGGGAGCACCTTGACCTCTAGCAGGTGGAGTATTTCAGCGAAGACCACCACTACCTAAGGACCAGTTTATGAGGTCCAGGCAACAGGGACCTCCTCAGAGGATTGGACAAGATTTTGCTATGGAGATGGATGACACAGAGCAGGAGATTGATGTTATAGCAGGTATTACCCTCATTGCTACTTTTTCTACTATGACACTATTTGATATGGGAGCCACACACTCATTCATATCTTTTAGTTTTATTGCCAAGCATAATATTGCCACTACACCCTTGTCTAGTTATGTTAGAAATTTTACTGGGGGAGGAGTTGTACATATTAGATATGTTTGTAGATCTTGTTCTGTAGTAATTCATGGAAGAGAGATAAAGGCTCGACTCTTAGTCTTTTCCATGCCGAACTTCGATGTTATTCTTTTATCATGCTTTCTTTGATTACTACACAGGAAGCATTCTCTTTAGAGTACCAGGCCAGCCAGAGCTCGAGTTTGCACGAGGATCTACTGAGATGCATGATGGTGCTCAGATGGCATTGGATGACCCCATCATTTTAGAGTTTTACGATATCTTGTAAGAAGAATTGTCAGGGCTACCTCCGTATAGAGATGTGGAATTCTTAATTGAGTTGACCCTAGGAGCAGCCCCTATAGCGTCATATATTTATAGATTGGCGAAGAAGAAGATAGATTAGATAAACGCATAGTTATAGGAGTTAGAGGGGAAGGCTTCAACCGATCGAGTGCATCACCCTAGGAAGTTCCAGTGTTGTTTGTACCCAAGAAAGATGGGTTAGTGCGCATGTGCATTGACTACAAAGCCTTAAAGAATGTTGTGACTATGAAAAATAAGTACCCTTTGTCGCGCATCGATGACTTATTTGATCAGCTTAGTGGAGCCAAGGTATTCTCGAAGATAAACTTAAGATCGGGATACCACCAAGTGAAGGTACGAAAGCAGGACATTCTGAAGACCGCCTTCAGGACAAGAAATAGACACTATGAGTTTATGGTCATGTCATTCGGATTGACCAATGCCCCAGCTATCTTTATGGACTTGATGAATCGAGTCTTCCATCAGTATTTGAACCAGTTCATGGTTTCTTCATAGATGACATCATTGTCTATTCGAAGAGCCACGAGGAGCATGAGAAGAACTTACGGATTATCTTAGAGACATTGAGAAGAGAGCGGTTGTATGCGAAGCTTAGCAAATCTGAGTTCTTCTTGAATAAGGTCTCTTTTCTTAGGCATGTCATCACTGGAGATGGTATTTCGGTAGATCTGGATAAAATCTCTGCAGTTGAGACATAGCCCATTTCTTCGTCAGCATCGGAGGTAAGGAGTTTACTTGGATTCGTAGGTTATTACTAACGGTTCATAGAAAACTTTTCAAGGATAGGAGAGCCTATGACTCGGTGGACTTGCAAGGACCGATGAGTTCATATGGACGAATGAGTGTCAAGCCACTTTTAAGAAGTTTAAGAAGCGACTGACCACAGCGCCAGTGTTAACTATTCCATCAAGATTATGAGGTTACGTAATCTACAGCTACACATCCGAGAAAGAATTATGATGCATAATGATGCAGCATGGCAAGGTGATTGTATATGCTTCTAGACAGTTGAGAGTACATGAGAAGAATTATCTAATTCATGACTTCTAGCTTGTAGCCATTATTTTTGCCTTGAAGATATGAAGATATTACTTATATGGAAAAAGAGTAGAGATCTATACCGACCATAAAATCCTCAAGTATGTTTTCACACAGAACAAGCTGAATATGAGGCAAAGACGGTGGCTTGAGTTGATAAAGGACTTCGAGATAGAGCTGAATTATCACCCGGGCAAGACTAACATAGTAGAAGATGCGTTAAGCCGTAAGCCTATGGTGCTCTTCTTGATAATACAGAGGGAGCTACTAGAGGACTTGCAGAAACTTGGCACAGAGGTTGTATTACCCAGATATGATGGGATACTAGCCAACTTGCAAGTACAGTCATCGCAAGTAGAGAGGATCAGGGTAGCTTTACCTATGGATGCCAGATTTAGGAGGTTGAGAGAAAGGACCGAGGCTGGAGATCAGACGGGATTGCACATTCATGCTGATGGGACATTAAGATGTGGTGATCGTCTATATGTTCCCAATAGAGAGCTTCGATAGAAACTGATGATAGAGGCTCATAGTTCAAAATATTTTATTCATCCTGGAGGTACCAAGATGTACTGTGACTTACGACAGTACTTTGGTGGCTTGCGATAAAGAGGGATATAGCTCGCTTTGTGGCAAATATTTGGTATGTCAGCAGGTCAAGGCTGAACACCAGAGGGTAGTAGGGTTATTGCAACCACTTTCGATTCCTAAATGGAAGTGGGAGCATATCACTATGGACTTTATTATGGGTTATTCGAAGAATCCAAGTGGGCGAGATATTGTTTAGGCAATTGTGGATCGACTCACTAAATTCGCTCATTTTTTGCCTTTCCAGGTTGGCTAGTCTACAGAAGCTTTGGATAACTTATATATGAGGCAGATCATGAGATTTTACGACGTTTTGGTTTGCATTATGTCAGACAGGGACTCGTGTTTCACATCTCACTTTTGGAGGAGCATATAAGAGAATCTTGGAACTCATCTGAATTTTACTACATCTTATCATCCGTAGACAGACGAGTAGTCAAAACGTACTATTCAGATGCTGGAGGATATGTTGAGAGCATGCATGCTAGACTTTAGAGGATCATGGGAGGACCACCTATATCTTGTAGAGTTTTTCTACAACAATAGCTATCAAGAGAGCATCCAAATGGCTCCGTTTGAAGCTTTGTATGGAAGAAAGTGTAGGTCTCCCGTGTGTTGGAGCGACGTAGAAGAATGTCAGATTTTGGGGCCAAAGTTGGTTGTCAACACTGTAGATAAGGTAAAAATGATACAAAGGCACTTGTAAGCAGCGCAAGGCAGACAAAAGAAGTGGGCATATCTTCATCGTCGTCCCTTGGAGTTTAAGGAAGGCGATCATGTCTTCTTGAAGATATCATCGACTAGGGGCACCATTCGATTTGGAGGATACAGCAAGTTGAGTCCAAGGTATATTGGACCATTTGACATGCTGGAGTCAGTTGGAGAAGTTGCGTATCAACTGCCACTACCACCTTTGCTTGAGGGAGTGCATAACGTATTCCATGTATCGCAGCTGAGGCGATATGTTGAAGATAGTAGTCAAGTTCTCGGTCACTCCGAGATTACCATTGGACCGAGCTTGTCATATCAAGAGCAACCCATGGAGATTCTTGATCGTCGAGAGAAGGTATTAAGGAACTAGTCTATTCCCTTTGTTTGTGTGGCATGGAGACACCACTCATAAGAAGAATCCACTTGGGAGCGCGAGGATGACATACGCAAATATTTCTCATATTAATTCGTAGATCAAGGTATGATTTACTTTGCTCTTTTCTACCGTATAGTATATTTGTTTCCCTATCGTGCTTTAGTTTTAATTTTGATGACAAAATTTTTGAATGTTGGGTAGAATGTAACCTTCCCTATTTTTCAACGAATTTTTCTTCTATAATAATAGAAATAATAATACATATAATGACAACATTCCAATAATTAGTAATAAAATAAATAATAATAATAAAAAATATATAAAATAAAATAAAATAAAATAAATCCTATACTAAAACACCCATGAACTCGCGATACCCCCGGCCCATGACCGACCCTCACATCTCCCTCTATATATAAACGCTCTAAACCGAAACCCTAACCCTAATCTCCTTCTCTAATCTAAAACCTAACCCTACCCCTGCTCCAGCGTCATCGCCCCCACCCCCTGTGCACCGTCGCTCGCCGTCGAGGGTAGACCGCCAACCCCCTCCATCCCACGGAATCGACAGTAATAGCCAGTTCAGGTACCCTATTTCCCTGCCTCGTAACTCCTTGCACACAAAACAAAAATATTTTTTTCATCCTATGTAGTGCCTACTTAACCTAGTTTATGAATATGTAATTTACAATATTTGGTTTTGTAAAAATCTGGTAAAAAAATTGAGTCTAAAACTCAAAAAAACCATATTTTTTGACATAACAGAAACAATCCAAGTACCCCTGTTTACGTTCAGTTTTCTTCCAAATCACATAGTATTTTTCAAATCTATTTGAACAAATTTCTAAACAACATATACAAGAATAATTATGTTCTTTTAGTTTTTATTTAGTTTCTCTATTTACTGAATTAAACATGTTCAAACTTGACCAAAAACTATATTTTTAGAAACTAAAATTTTGTGATACAGAGTGCGTTCCACCAAACGGGACTACCTCGTCTGGTACCAATTGCATCAAAAAGTGCGCATGATATATCCTGACGTATGGACTTTTAAAAAAATTGATTTGGACGTGTGTGTGCGCCGGAATTAACATGTTTCCGTAAAAAATCCTCCGTATCAGTATTTTATAAATTATCCCACTAGTTGATGTACGCTCATCAGATCATAACGGAACTTGCGCCATTGGAATCTCAGCGTTTGACTTTTTTGTGATCCTATTTTCGTCTGATTCTGTGGCAGTCCACGAATCACCTTTTCGTAGGCCCCACGATTCGACTTGATGAATGATTTTGTGATCGGCTCACCGGAATCCAAAATTAGACATACCGTTGAGTTTGTATCATCGATTAGGATTTTTGTTGCCTATAATATGTTCAATTTAGATACCTTTAACCTTGGCACATTTTTGGTGCAAAGTGGGCCACCTATGGACCCCGTTTTGGACCAAAATTACCATTTTGCCCCTGTGTGCAAATTAGATGAAAGGATAGTATTTTCTGACTATCTCGTTGATTTCAGAAATGTTGGTAATATTTATTTTAGCATTCAGAGACGTTCATTGAAGGTCCCTACTTTTTAGTTTCTTGTGCTTGTCGTTTGAACGTTTATACTACTCTGATTGTTTGCCAGGCAAGTATACCTTGCCACAGTACTGTTTAGCTACATTCAATTTCTGCATATTTATTTTTTTGTTATTTATTTTCATTTATTTTTCTATATATAAAAATATGCGTCCAAAAAAGACGGGTGCAATGACGGTTGCATCGTCTCTTGTCTCTTACTTTTATTTTGCATGTTGAACTAGTTTTACGAGACCACCCCATGGAGATGAGGTATTCTTATATCTCTTCGGCCCTGATACATATTGTGAGTCTCATGTAGGATACTGACTTTCGTAATAGGCTGGCCCCCTTTACGTAAAGGTCATACGACGGATAAAGAATAACTAATAAAAATATATTATTTTAGCAGCCTTAGCAGTTAGTAGAGGTGTTGCGTGTTATGGATCGACATGTTAGTAGAATTTAGTGGAAAAAATAATGATTAAGCGTATGTGACTCTTTTGCACTTTTCTTTTATTGGCCTGTAAGCTTCGCTGGAGACGCAAGGCATTATGACCCCATTATTTACTGCAGGCCTATGACGATAGAAAGAAGTTATGCCAATGGCTCCTGGATCTCCGAGAGAACTGTGCCCATCATATTATTTTAGCCAGATAGTCCATACGCGAGAAAGTTGTTCTTAAATATCATATCATATAGACTAGTTAGGTAACCATATTGGATGTTTACTTTTAGTACATTACTGGCATATTTTTATATATCTTGTTACGTCCCTCTGAGGACCTGATCCCTTTTTAAGTATAGACGATCAGGCCTATCCACAGGAGTACGAACCGGGACCTAAATCTTCTATTGAGGAGCTCTTACCATCTAAGCATCTTTGATTATCTCTAGCGATGGATCTTTTAGTTGATACTCTTTTATTATTATTTTATTTTATATTGGAGTTTCATCCTCCTTTCTTAGTATAGTTTGTTATAGTCGTTGTTAGTAGATTTATCTCCACCCAATAATTATTTTGGATTATTTGGACTTGAACATTTGGATCTATTTGGTTAGTTTATTTCTCTATTTATTGACTTACGTCTGTGGATGAGATTTAGTTGCCTGTTACTTGTGACATTATGTACCACTTGTGAATTGTTATTCATAATACAGGGTACGTATGTGTTATGGTTTTCATATATTGGAGTTGCTATATATATACGGTTGGCATGCTTACCTATTTCTAGTCATACGTATTTTGGGACTGGGGTGTGACACTCTACTCAGGAAGGTATCTTTGTACCATCTAAAGTGAGTTAATGTAGGACATCTTAGATTTTGTAGGAGAGTTCTAATTATTTCTCCATCATCAGAGATACCTCAAGTAAAATATTCTAATATAGTCATTATTAATGTATCAACAACATCGGCTGTTTGAACAACATTCTCTTTTTTTACAGCACTATATATCACCTTTTTTATGGTTCTTGTGATACAATAATCCCACCAGCCTTCAAGAGTGCTAGTAAATCCACAAGTGATGTATTTAGCTAAATTTACAACCGAATAAATTACCAACTATTCATTGCTCCACGGATTCTCTCGAAAGCAAAGAAGACCCGGTAGGGAGGTTTTCTTTTGACTATTATCGCCAGATTTAACTATTTTAGAATACATGGTAATTTGATGTAGAGTATCATATATCCATTTATCAAACTAACCATCTATATTACATTCATAAATGGTACCGCTTTAATAATGATTCTAAATGATATTATCGTTCTCTTCAAATAAAATGTTCATAGGAGTTGGTCGTTTATAATAATATTTTGACAACCTTGGAGCTTTATGATTCACTTTATTAATCATTCCAGAGGACTTGTACCTCTGTTTGAAATGATCATTGTATATTATCAATTTGAATTTGACTTATTTTTAATTCTTTAGAATGAGTATCACATATATCTCATTGTCTGAATCAATAGAGTCATTACAGACTGAATCATTGCAGACTGAGGAATTCACATCTAACATATTAACATTCATCTGTCTAACTTTTGATATTAACTCTTGAAGAGTTTCTTTTGTTACTTCAGGAGCAAGTTTATAATCTTTAACCTCAATAGAAGGTCGTATTGTCACATATTCAGTCTAACTAATAATAGACTTTGGTTTCTAAGGAATCTTAATATTTATTGATTTTAGTCTTTCAAGAACTAAATCTAAAGCAGTCTCAACTCTAGTAAGTTGTTGTCCTAATAATTGGATATAATTATTGGTATAATAATTCTGCTTGATAAAATTTTACAGTTCCTTTATTGTCTCTTTCTTATGTTCCATTGTATTAAGGAAAGAGATTGCTTCAATCTTATCGTACAAATAATTTGCACCGATCATTATTGGATCACTAGGTGGATATAAAGAACGACATTTAATACCTTTATTAGTCGTCCATATTTTATAATTATCTTATAACACATTTATTTGTGTTAGTTCTTCTTGAATATGATTCCCTATGAAACATTCTCCAAACCATCTAGTTTTTCTTGCTTTAGTTATATAAACATAATATTTGTCACGAAACTGATATCTTTCTTCTTTATTATACATTTTTCCAAACCATTGTTTAAAAATGGTATTTTTGACATATTCTTTATTAAGGATTTTTTAAAATTTTGGATAGGTCGTAAAGTCCATAAAACAACTAATATCTCATTTTCGACTCTGTCGGAGAGTCTGATTTAGACTTTGGCTGCTCATATATAGCATGAAGTACAATATTATTTAAATATATTTTTGTAACTTCTGATTCTTCTCTGAAATCTCTATCTATAGAAGTAGAAGTTCTAGCTTTACTTATTGAACTTCTTGGATTATCTTTCTGAAAACTAAGACTATAAATCAAAGTCTTGTTTTGAGGAGTAAATCTTAATTCAATTTCTCCTTCTTCACTTTGAACTATCTAATCAATATCAGTGCCCATTTTTACACATAGAGGCACTACTAAGCTCAAAGTCCATTTATCAAGGAAAATTATCTCATCCTATTTTATTATTTTGTTTAAGGCTATATTTGATGTCAACAGGTTAGTTTCAATAAAAGTAGTCTTTCAGGTTTAGTTAAATATCTGACCTTTGGTGCATAAGTCGTTAACACTTTATGGTGTATCATATATATTATTGCTATAGTTTTTGATCTAGGCAGAAAATTATAGCCATATGTTTTCATATTCATGGTTACTGATTCCAATAAATTAGGATCTGTCATTGATAGACTTAAATTAGGATAAACATTGAAATAAACTGGTCTATGACATAGCCTAGTTTGCATCACTCCCATTATTGATTTGTTGAAATCCAAACATCTAGCATCTTTAAGAGATATCATTATCGAGGCATGAAGCCCTTGTAAAGTTAACGGTTTTAATGCTATTAGTATTAATCCTATATGGAGAAAATTATATTTTTCTCTATATGGATCAATATCCCCTTCCGAGAGTAATTTTAATATTTATTCATCGTTATTGACTTGAACAGTTCTTTCCATTATTTTTACAGCACTGGAAGATCGAAAATCAAATATACCAATCTTGTATATTTCTTTTGGTGGAACTTTTGGAATCGTCCATTTGTTCAACTCTTTTACCTCAGTAGGGTATTCGTACATCTGTACGTTTTTGATACTTTTGTTGTTATTAAGAGTCTTCTTATTAGCCCTAGTTGGCTGAACTAAAATATCTGAGTTTGAAAGACTACTTCACTTCCTGTCATATGTATGTAAAAGATTACTCTAATAAAGAAGTTATATTCCTTCGTAACAAACTTGTTAGAATCAAAATATAAAAATAACTAAATAATAAGAGAGTCCATTTTATTTAAGTGGACTCTCTCGAAAATGTGCCAATACAACCTCCTATTGAGGTTAAAGATTATAAACTTGTTCTTGAAATAACAAAAGAAACTCTTCAAGAGTTAATATCAAAAGTTAAACAAATGAATGTTAATATGTTAGATAAGAATTCCTCAGTCTGCAATGATTCAGTCTGTAATAATTTTATTGAGTCATACAATGTGATCTGTGATACTCATTCTGAAGAATTGAAAATAAGTCTAATTCAAATTGATAATGTAAAAAGATCATTTCAAAAGAGGTACAAGAGTCCTCTAGAATGATTAATAAAGTGAATCATACCACTCCAAGGTTGTGAAAATATTATTATAAATGACCAACTCCCATTGTCGTTTTATTTGAAGAGAGCGATGATATCGTTTAGAATCATTAACAAAGAGTTACATTTATGAATGTAATATAGATGGTCAGTCTGATAAACATATACATGATACTCTATATCGAATAATCATGTATTCTACAATATCTAAATCTGGCGATAATAGTGATATAATATAGCTAAATACATCACTTGTGGATTTACTAGCACTCTTAAAGGCTGGTGGGATCATTGTATCTCAAGAACAAAAAAAGGAGATATATAGTGCTATAAAAATAGAGAATGATGTTCAAACAGCCAATGTTGTTTATATATTAAAAATGACTATATTAGAATATTTTACAGAAGGAGTCTCTAATGATGGAGAGAGAATTAGATATCTCCTACAAAATCTAAGATGTCCTACATTAACTCACTTTAGATGGTACAAAGATACCTTCTTGAGTAGAGTAATGCAATTAGGTGATACTAATAATGCTCACTGAAAATCATAATTTATTGATAGATTGCCTAACCTCTTTGCTGAAAAGGTGAAGCAAGGAATGAGGGATAAAAATAATGGTATTATTCCTTATAAAAAATTTACTTATTGAAATTTGGTAAATACATCTATCAAAGAAGGATTAGTTCTTTGTAACGATCTTAAATTAAGAAATCAATTAAAATCTTAGAGATTATCTGAGAAAAAATAATTAGGCAAATTTTGTAGCCAATTTGTGGTAGATATATATAAACCTCCCTCAGATGAGAGGAAAAGCTCGAATACAAAAGGATGATAAAATTTATAAGAAAAGGAAAAAATATTTTCCAAAAGATTCTAAGAAAGAATCTTCTTTTTATAGAAAAAAAACTATTCTAGAAAAACTTCCAAAAGAATAATCAAATGTTACAATTTGTGGCAAAATAGATCACTATGCTAACAAATGTTATACAAAAAAGAAGATAGAAGAAATAGAGGATACAGGGTTACGAAAAACACTTTTAAAGTTAATGATTGATTCTGATAAAGAATCCAGCTCATCAGATGATGAAATGAGCAGTTTTTCTTCTGAAGAAGAAGATTGCGATGATGATTGTCAATGTAAAACTTGCATTATAAAAAATAAGGCAAACTACTATAAATCAATAGTAGAAATGAATGGTTAATCTCTTAATACCCTTAAGAGAAGATAAAAAAAAAACATATTAGAATCTCTTTTAAATGATAATATTACCCCTGTTGTTAGATCTAAAATCCTTGATCTCATTGAATATGAAAAGGAAGATGACAATGAAATCCAACAACAAAAAATTAATACTTATAATATGGCTGAAATAATAAACAAGTACAAGATGAAAGAACAAAAACTTGTTTCTATAAGCGATATAAATCAGGATATTAAGTCCTTAAAAATTGAAATAAAGGCTTTAAAAGATCAATGTGTGATCTCTCAACAAAGACTTGATAAATTAGAATCAAGCAATACACTTCTTCGAGAAGAAGAACAAGGCGAGTCATCGTCAAAAGGCAAAGAATTATATTTATATATTAATCAGAATGATAAAGAAGCTGAAACATTCTTACATAAAATGGATCTGTTTATAACCTAGAAATGATTTATTAAAATCAATCTGGTTATCAATAATAAATATTATATTCAAGATCTTATCGAACTAGTTGATAGTGGTGCAGATCTTAACTATGTCAAAGAAGGTAGAGTTCTAATAAAATATTATGAACGAACTACCCAGACTCTTAGTGCTGCAAATAATAAAGCACTGACTACCCCTTATAAAATCACAGATGTGCATATTTGTAAGAATACTATTTGTATTCCTTTACATTTTATTGTTGTAAAGAAAATTACTCAACATATCAATCTAGGAACTCCCTTTCTAAAAAAATTGTTGCCAAAAAATATTAAATAAAATAAAATAAAATAAAAGAGTTACGTTTGACTTTATAACCGACCCGATGGTCAAAATATTAAATGAAATAAAAGAAGTTTAGTTGAAGAAAATCAAATAAGCTTTCCTAAAGAAGAAACTAATTAAGAAAGATATTATTTCTGATTGTAAAGGAAACGAGTTACATTTGACTTTATTACCGACCTGATGGTCAAAATATTAAATGAAATAAAAGAAGTTTATTTGAAAGAAAATCAAATAAGCTTTCTCAAAGAAGAAATTAGTATTCTTAATATTTTGAAACAAATAAAAATGTAGGAGATCCAACAAAAAATAAAACAAGTTAAAGATTTTAAGTTACAAACTTGCCATAATATGCCAAATGATTTTTGGAATAGAAAACAGCATATTGTTTCTATTCCATATGAAGAAACATTTAATGAGAAAAATGTTCCAACCAAGGCAAGACCTTGTCAAATGAATTATGAATACTTAGAATTATGTGAAAAGGAGATTCATGATCTCCTTGATAAAAAGTTAATAAGAAAATCTTACTCCCCATGGAGTTGTACTATATTTTATGTTAATAATAATACAAAAAAGGAACGAGATGTCCCAAGATTAGTTATTAATTATAAGCCCTTAAATAAGATCTTAAAATGGATAAGATATCAAATCCCTAATAAAAGGGATTGGCTCAATATAATAGTTAGAGAAAAAATATATTTTAAATTTGATCTAAAATCTAGATATTGGCATATTCATATCAATGAGAAAGATAAGTACAAAACTGCATTTAATGTCTCATTCAGTCATTAAGAATAAAATGTTATGCCTTTTGGACTTAAGAATGCACCGTCCGAATTTTAAAATATTATGACTGAATTATTCATTCAACATTCTAATTTCATAGTATCATATATTGATGATATCTTTGTATTTTCTAATACAATCAAAGATCACTTCAAACATTTGAATATCTTCAAGCATCTAGTAATAAAAAATAGATTAATCATTTTTGTTCCTAAAATAAGATTATTTTAATTTAAAATAAGATTTTTAGGAACAATATAGTGGATAACACTGTTATTCCTATTGATAGGAGTATTAAATTTGCGTCAAAATTTCCTAATGAAATAATCAATATTAACAACTACAAAGATTCATAGGAGATCTTAACTATGTAGCTGAATTTTATAAAGATATCGCCAAAGATACAAAGATTTTGTTTCAAAGATTACGTAAAACTCCAGTCCAGTGCAGTAATAAGCACACAAAAGCTGTAAAGCTTATTAAACAAAAGGTAAAGAATTTACCTTGCTTATACCTAGCAAATTTCGAATGGAATAAAATAGTTGAAACTGATGCTAGTAATGTTGTATATGGTAGTATCTTAAAACAGATAAATCCTGAAACTAATAAATCAGTATTAGTTCATTATTATTCTGGTAAATGGAATAATACTCAAATAAATTATTCTACTATAAAGAAAGAAATGCTTTCTATTATTATGTGTACTCATAAATTTTAAGATATTTTGCTTAATATTTTTTTTTAAAATGGATTGTAGATCTACTAAGACTATTCTTAAAAAGATGTCAAAATTTTAGCATCTAAGAAAATATTTGCTCGATGTAAAGCTTAATAAGTAGTTATTGATTTTGAAATCGAATTTATAAAAGGCAATGAGGACTCTCTTCCTGATTTCTTGACTTGTGAATTTTTACAAGATAATGTCAGCCAGAGATAAAGGCAAGCAACCATGGGTTCCTAGGCCCGTAACTAGGAAGAATCTCTATGGTACCAGACTAAATTCTGGTAATGTTACCAAAGGGAAAGAAAATCAGTCTTCCCCCTCTTACAAAGAAGCGATGGATACCGAAGCAATATTCCTTCCAACAATAAGATCAAAAAAAATTATTACCATCAGCAGGAAAGAAATCCCTTTTCAGTATGAACCATGGAAAATAATGTCCCGGTATATGGATACTTCAATGTTTTAAAAATATGCCAAGTCTCGTAATATGTACGAAGGCATTCTAATCACTACAAAATTAGTTGAAGTAGCACATTATTATCAAAAGGCCAATGATTAGAACTCAGATATAATTTATAGTAAGGCCATTATCAAAAAAACTATAACTCCACAATCATGGGGTTTGAATCCTAATATGTTACTCTCCAGTACCGTTCGGGATAAACCTATCCTGGTTTATACATACTGGGAAAATGTTGATGCTTTCTATAAAAACTTTTACTACCAAAATGCTAATAAGAAGCATACTTGGTTTATTAAACAATGTCCTAAAATCCTAACATTAGACATACCTACTTGGTTTTATAATTAGTGATTGTTAATCGGAGCAACAATTAATATTTTACCAGTTGCAATAAGGCAACAGTTCCCTCTCTTGGTAAATTCTTCCATACTATGTCAAAAGGAAAATCTTTTTGAAGGAGAAAGTACACTTTATTTCTTTGTCCAGAATGGCATTCCCTTAATATTTAAGTGGACTCTCCATTGTGAAACGAATATTTTTGATATGCCGGTTCTCGTCAAAAAATTCTATATTTAATGGTGGAAACAAATTTATAAAAATGAGAAATTAGCTGAGATTCAAGCTAATACAAAATTGAATAATGTTTTGATGGATAAACAATTAAAACAAGATATAGAGGAAAATAGTCATATTAAAAAGCTAAAGGCTTCTTTACTTAGGAAAAATTCATTTATGAGTGAGAATGAGTTAAAGAAGAAATGCTTTAAATATTTCCAAGCCCAATTCATGGCATATTTTAATATGGAAGACACGGTGTCTATCCAGCCTGATACCTCTATAACTGATACCTCTATGAATAATTCTCAAAATCCTGATGAAGAAGAAGACTTTGAGACCATCTATCAGAAGGCACTAATTTTTTTGGGACCAGATAAATTAACGTCGGTAGATAAAGACAAGAAAAGAAAAGCTGAAGAAGGATAAAAAAGGTTCGACAAGATGGCAGATAAGGACGATTCCTTATAAGACAACAGCTACAAGACAAAAGGACAATTTCTTATTTTATTAATATTAAAGCATGTGAAGCCTCTCTGTTTTTTAGTAATCAGCATCAATAATCAGTGTGTCTTTTCCTTTTACTGGCAGATGGGAGGGTTATCAGCAGATGGCATGGGAATCAAAATGATGAATCCATTATAAATAGAGGCTGAGTCCACAGTTGTAAAATAAGTTTTTGGAATTCTGAGTATTCTATGCTTTTTCTTTATTTTCTTTGCTTCCACTACTACTGTGTCTGTACTTTTTAAAATCAATAAAAAATAAGATTTTCATTGCCTACTCTGCTCCACTCTCTGATAGTCTTATCTTGTAAATTGGTATCAGGGCCATGATGGCTCATGAGTAGGTAACTACTGCTTTACTTACTGTTAATTATGTTTATTGGATTCAGTTATTCTTTGAAGTAGTCATATCGCCTTTGTAACTAATTATATGTATTAGATATGGAATACTTTTAAAGGGTTTGTCTATGTACTAGTGGGGCGGCATCAAAGTCGCGTTGGTCTTTAGGCAGGGATTTTCGTGTTTTATCGTAAATCTTCGATAGTCGTGCTAGCTTTTTACTACCTTGTTATTTAGTTATTTCTGTATTTTGATTCTAATAAGTTTGTTAAGAAGAAAGATAACTTATTTATTAGAATAATCTTTTATAGACATATGACAAAAAATGAAGTAGTCTTCTAAACTCATATGCATTCAGTTTGGCCAACTAGGGCTAATAAGAAGACCCTTAATAAGGAAAAAATATCAAAAGCGTACAGATGTACAAATACCCTACTGAGGTAAAAGAGTTGAACAAATGGACGATTCCAAAAGTTTGACCAAAAGAAATATACCAGATTGGTATATTTGATTTTTGATCTTCCATTGTTGTAAAAAAAATGGAAAGAACTGTTCAAGTCAACGACGATGAACAAATATTAAAATTACTCTCAGAAGAGGATATCGATCCATATAGAGAAAAATATAATTTTTTCCATATAAGATTAATATATATAGCATTAAAACCCTTAACTTTGCAAGGGCTTAATGCCTCGATAATGTCATATCCCGATTCTGTGGAATCAATAGTCGTCCCCCGGACGTGACCGCCGTGCGGGCCTAGGTTGTGCACCGCACAAGGCTAAGCATTTCTTCTTCGCATAGTGAGCATATATTCAGAGTACGCAGATAAAATGAAACACAGATTGAAGCATGGAAAAGTTCTTTTTTTATTGATAATATGAACATCTATTACAAACTCCTGAACTGAGTCATAAGGTTGCCTCTCGGGCTTACAGAAGTATTGACACAAAATGAGATAGCAGTCCTGTACATTACATCCCTACTAAACTTTAAAATGTAAGACCTCCTGGTGGAATGACGGCCTTCCCACGAAGCTGCATGATTGCTTGGGTTGCTAGCTTCTTGCTCAAAATACTTCAAAGGTGGCACTAACAAGACGTGCCTACAGCTGGACTGGAATTGGGGGATGACTTTGGCTCCTCGCTCTGCTCTCCTTAGTGCGGGAAACCTATTTCAAGGAGGGTCAGTACATCGAAACATACTGGTGAAGGCAACCTAACCCAACTATACCAATCAACACATTGTTTATAAGAAGCATGCATATTATTTTTGGTCATTCTATCTTGCCTTAGTTCATTTTACAGCAAGCAATAGATATAGAAATCAATGAAATAACCTACCACCGTTTGGTGACATTTACCTGCCCGTCGAAACCAGCTGCACAATACTTACCATGTCCTTCCCTGCCACGAAGACACAAGTTAGTTTGCAATAGGTTTAAATATACGAGGTGATCACTGGCTTATACCAAAATGGATGAGTATAGTCGTTGACGAGGATAGCATGCAACCCAAGATTTATGAGTGGCTGCAACCCATCCCGTCCAGATAGTTGAGACTATGGTGAAATTTCGTCCGGATCGGATCGGTGCCAGTGTCCCAGCGACCGTCTGTAGGAACCATTGACCTTGTGCACAAGTTGTCTATGATCAACGGTGTTTATATTGAGTTATCCATTAATACTGTTGAGGCAATAAGTATTTTGAGACAAGTAGCATGATATGATTCATATCCATAGTCTCCGATAGATATGGTCGATTCATATCGCATTTCTGGGAAAGCCTGTAGTCAGCAATGGGGACGAAGTTGAAGTTCAGCTCCGTCTACCATCCACAGACCGACGACCAAATGAAATGTGTCAACCAAATCCTCGAAGACATGCTTCGACTCTGCGCCTTGGACTTGAAGACTAGTTGGGACCTGCATCTACCGTTAGCTGAATTAGCATACAACAACAGTTTTCAATCCAGCATTAAGATGGCGCCGTATGAGGCGTTGTATGGGTGGAAGTGCAGATCCCCGATCTGTTGGGATGAAGTTAGAGAACGGCAGATCCTTGGCCCTGAGCTCGTGGAACAAACTGTCCAAAAGGTTCGCTTGATTCGGGAAAGGCTAAAAGTAGCTCAAATCCACCAAAAGAGCTACGTTGATATACATCGACGACCACTTGAGTTTCTAGAAGGCGACCGGATATTTCTTAAAGTCTCGCCCATGCGAGGATATACCAGATTCGGAGCAAAGGGAAAGCTAAGTCCAAGATTTATCTGTCTGTTCGAAATACTAAAGCGGGTTGCCTCAGTTGCATACCAGATTGCCCTACCGCCATCCCTATCTGAAGTACATGATATTTTCCATGTTTCCCAACTTAGGAAGTATGTGTACGACCCAAGCCACATAGTGGATCTGGATCAGCTAAACCTTCAGGCCGACTTGACGTATGTAGAACAACCTGTGCAAATTTTGGATAGGAAAGAAAAGCTTCTTCGAAGTCGCTCGGTTCCTCTCGTGCGCGTGCTTTGGCAAAATTACTCTGTCGAAGAATCCACTTGGAAACTTGAATCTGAGATGAGGGAAAGGTTTCCCTCATTATTTCCTAGTGGTAGGTTTTACTCCTAAGTTTCGGGATAAAACTTCAAATTAGTTGGGTAGGATGTGGTTCCCCGTTCCCTCTATTCGGGAAGCGCGACTAAGAAATACAAGACGGTATCGTTCGATCGGGATAGATTGAAACAAGAACCCATCCTCTTTATAGATTTGCTTCTTCAGAATCGATTCCCATACTCAGTGGACCGTGCCCCCGGGATTGACTTAGAGGCAGAGTCAGGAGGGACCTCTCCGCTACATCTTTTGTTGCCTAGTTTTTGTTGTCGCTTGTTGCTTTCGTGTCTTGAGTTGGTTTTCGGATTTGCTTGAGTTTTCTTGAACGATTTTGATGGATTTTATTGTTTTTGTTCATTGAACTGCACTTTAATTCCGATATTAGAAATAGTGAAAGAGGTATTGATCAGCTGTTCATGGTAATGTAGGTCAACCAGCAATAGGCAACGCTCGAACGGACTCCTGAAGCACCTCTTTCCTTCTTCCTTCCAACAACAAAGTGAGTAGCTTATATTCGATTCAGTTGGCCCTTCTTCCAGTCTTGACACCTAAAATCTAGTATTCTTGCTTACCCCGATCAAACGATACCAAGTAATAACTAAAAGACTTTAAGATAATAAGGGAATAGACTTGGATTATTATGCTTGTCAAATAAAACTTGTGAACGATTACTTATTTACATGCTTGTTCATTTGGAATGTTTATTATATGCATATATACAAGTTAGAATGTTTATTTCTTCTATAAATGTGCTATATGTAGAACACTCCTTGCCATGCAACAATTGATCAGGGAGACTATGCAAATGAATTATATCATGCTACTTGTCTCAAAATGCTTATTGCCTCAACTGCATCAATGGATAACTCAATATAAACACTGTTGATCACGGACAACTTGTGAACAAGGTTAATGGTTCCTGCAGACGGTCGCTGGAGCACTGGCACCGATCCGATTCAGACGAAACTTCACCATAGTCTCAACTATCTGGACGGGATGGGTTGCAGCCACTCATAAATATTGGGTTGCATGCTATCCTCGTCAATGACTATACTCGTCCATTTTGGTATAAGCCAGTGATCACCTCGTATATCTAAACCTGTTGCAAACTAATTTGTGTCTTCGTGGCAAGAAAGGACATGGTAAGTATTGTGTAGGTGGTTCCGACGGGCAGGTAAATGTCACCGAACGGTGGTAGGTTATTTCGTTGATTTCTATATCTATTGCTTGCTGTAAAATGAACTAAGGCAAGATAGAAAGACCACAAATAATATGCATGCCTCATATAAACAATGTGTTGATTGGTATAGTTGGGTTAGCTTGCCTTCACCAGTACGTTTTGATGTACTGACCCTCGTTGAAACAGGTTCCCTGCACTAAGAAGAGCCGAGCGAGGAGCCAAAGTCATCCCCCAATTCCAGTCCAGCTGTAGGCACGTCTTGTTAGTGCCACCTTTGAAGTATTTTAAGCAAGAAGCTAGCAACCCAAGCAATCATGCAGCTTCATGGGAAGACCGTCATTCCACCATGAGGTCTTATATTTTAAAGTTTAGTAGGGATGTAATGTACAGGACTGCTATCTTATTTTGTGTCAGCACTTTTGTAAGCCCAAGAGGCAACCTTATGACTCAGTTCAGGAGTTTGTAATAGATGTTCATATTATCAATAAAAAGAGAACTTTTTTATGCTTCTATCTGTGTTTCAATTTATCTGCGTACTCAGAATATGTGCTCGCTATACGAAGAAGAAATACTTAGCCTTGTGCGGTATGCAACCTAGGCCAACACGGCGGTCACGTCCGGGGGACAACTATCGATTCCACGGAATCAGGGCGTGACAGATAATGACAGCTCTTAGAGATGCTAGATGTTTGGATTTTAACAAATCACTAATGGGAGTGATGCAAACTAGTCTATGTCATGGACCAGTTTATTTTAATGTTTATCCTAATTTAAGTCTGTAAATGACATATCCTAATTTACTGGAATCAGTAACTATGAATATGAAAACATATGGATATAATTTTCTGTTTGGATCAGAAACTATAGCTATAATACTATAAAGTGTTAACGACTTATGCACCAAAGGCCAGGCATTTAACTAAACCTAGAAAGACTACTTTGATTGAAACTAACCTGTTGAAATCAAAGATAGCCTTAAACAAAATAATAAAATGGGATAAGATAGTTTCCCTTGATAATTGGACTTTGAACATAGCATTGCCTCCATGTGTAATAATGGACACTGATATTGATCAGATAGTTCAGAGTGAAGAATAAGAAATTAAATTAAGATTTACTCCTCAAAACAAGACTACGATTTCTAGTCTTAGTTTTCAGAAAGATAATCCAAGAAGTTCAATAAATAAAGCTCGAACTTCTACTTCTCTAGATAGAGATTTCAAAGAAGAATCAGAAGTTACAGGAATATATTAAAATAACAATGTACCCCATGCTATATATGAGTAGACAAAGTCTAAATTAGACTCTCCAACAGAGTCGAAAATGAGATATTTGTTGTTTTATGGACTTTACGACGTATCCAGAAGTTCAAAAAATCCTTAATAAATAATATGTCGAAAATACCATTTTCAAACAATGGTTTGAAAAAAAAGGTATAATAAAGAAGAAAGATATCAGTTTCGTGACAAATATTATGCTTATATGACTAAAGCAAGAAAAACTAGATGGTTTGGAGAATGGTTCGTAGAGTATCATATTCAAGAAGAACTAACACAAATAAATGTGTTATAAGATAATTATAAAATATGGACTACTAATAAAGTTAAATGTCATTCTTTATATCCACCAAGTGATCCGATAATGATCGGTGCAAATCATTTTCTTAATAAGATTGAAGCAATCTATTTTCTTAAGATAATAGAACATAAGTAAGAGACAATAAGGGAATTATAAATTATTATGAAGCAGAATAATTATACCAATAATTATATCCAAGTATTAGGACAATAGCTTACTAGAGTTGAGAGTGCTTTGGATTTAGTTCTTGAAAGACTAAAATCAATAAATATTGAGATTCCTCAGAAATCAAAGTCTGTTATTATTCAGACTGAAAATATGCCAATACAACCTCATATTGAGGTTAAAGATTATATACTTTCTCCTGAAGTAACAAAAGAAAGTCTTGAAGAGTTAATATAAAAAGTTAGACAAATGAATGTTAATATGTTAGAGGGGAATTCCTCAGTCTGCAATGATTCAGTCTATAACGACTCTATTGAGTCAGACAATAAGATCTGTGATACTCATTCTGACGAATTAAAAATAAGTCTAATTCAAATTGATAATATACAAAGATTATTTCAAACAGAGGTACAAGAGTCCTCTGGAATGATTAATAAAGTGAATCATAAAGCTCCAAGGTTGTCAAAATATTATTATAAACGACCAACTCCTATTAACATTTTATTTGAAGAGAACGATGATATCGTTCATAATCATTATCAAAGAGGTACCATTTACGAATGGAATGTAGATGGTCAGTCTGATAAATAGATACATGATACTCTACATTGAATTATCATGCTTTCTATAATAGCTAAATATGGCGGTAATAGTGATATAAATATAGCTAAATACATCACTTGTGAATTTACTGGCACTCTTAAAGGCTGGTGGGATCATTGTATATCAAGCACCAAAAAAGAGGAGATATATAGTGCTGTAAAAAAAGAGAATGATGTTCAAACAGCAGATGTTTATACATTAATAATGATTATATTATAATATTTTACTGGAGTTGTCTCTAATGATGGAGAGAGAATTAGAACTCTCCAACAAAATCTAAGATGTCCTACATTAACTCACTTTAGCTGGTACAAATATACCTTCTTAAGTAGAGTAATATAATTAGGTGATGCTGATAATGCTCACTGGAAATCCAAATTTATCGATGAATTGCCTAACCACTTTGCTGAAAAGCTGAAGCAAGGAACAAGGGATAAAAATAATGGTATTATTCCTTATGAAAAAATTACTTATGGATATTTGGTAAATACATGTATCAAAGAAGGATTAGTTCCTTGTAACGATATTAAATTAAGAAATCAATTAAAATCTCAGAGATTATCTGAAAAAAGCAATTGGGCAAATTTTGTAGCCAATTTATGGTAGATATATATAGACCTCCCTCAGATGAGAAAGAAAAATCTCGAATACGAAAGGATGATAAAATTTATCAGAAAAGAAAATATATTTTTCTAAAGATTCTAAGAAAGAATCTTCTTTTTCTAAAAAGAATTATTCCAGAAAAACTTCCAGTAGAATAATCAAATGTTACAAATGTGACAAAATATGTCACTATGCTAACAAATGTTATACCAAAAAGAAGATAGAAGAAATAGAGGATGAAGGGTTACAAAAAACTCTTTTAAAGTTAATGATTAATTCTGATAAAGAATCCATCTCATCAGATGATGAAATTAGCATTTTTTTTCTTCTGAAGAAGAAGATTGCGATGTTGATTGTCAATGTAAAGCTTGTATTATAAAAGATAAGACAAACTACTATAAATCGATAGTAGAAATGAATGGTTTATCTCTTAATAATCTTAAGAGAAAAGATAAAAAAGAGATATTAGAATCTCTTTTAAATAATAATATTACCCCTGCTATTAGATCTAAAATCATTGATCTCATTGAAGATGAAAAGAAAGATGACAATGAAATCCAACAACAAGAAATTAATACTTATAATATGGCTAAAATAATGAACAGGTACAAGATGAAAGAACAAAAACTTGTTTCTATAAGCGACCGAAATTAAGATATTAAGTCCTTAAAAATTGAAATAAAGGCTTTAAATCATCAAAGTGTGATCACTCATCGAAGACTTGATAAATTAGAATCAAGCAATACTCTTCTTCAAGAAGAATAAAAAGGCGAGTCATCGTCAAACGACAAAGAATTAGATTTGTCTATTAATCAGAATGATGAAGAAGTAGAAACATTCTTACATAAAATGGATATGTTTATAATCGAGAAATTTATTAAAATAAATCTAGTTATAAATAATGAATATTATATCACAGATCTTATCGCACTAGTTGGTAGTGGTACAGATCTGAACTGTGTCAAAGAAGTTATAGTTCCAATAAAATATTGTGAACGAACTACCCAGACTCTTAGTGTTGTAAATAATAAAGCACTGACTACCCCTTAGAAAATCACAGATATGCATATTTGTAAGAATAGTATTTGTATTCCTTTATATTTTATTGTTGTAAAGGAAATTACTAAACATATCATTCTAGGAACTCTTTCTAGAAAAATTGATGCCAATAAAAGAAATTAATAAGAAAGGCATTATTTCTGATTATAAAGGAAACGAGTTACGTTTGACTTTATTACCGACTCAATGGTCAAAATATTAAATAAAATAAAAGAAGTTTATTTGAAAAAAATCAAATAAGCTTTCTTAAAGAAGAATTTAGTATTCTTAATATTTCTAAACAAATAAAAAAGTTGGAGATCCAACAAAAAATAAAACAAGTAGAAAAAATTTTAAGCTTCAAAATTGCCGTAATATGCCAAATGCTTTTTGGAATAGAAAGCAGCATATTATTTCTCTTCCATATGAAGAGAAATTTAATGAGAAAAATATTCCAACCAAGGCAAGACCTTGTCAGATGAATTCTGAATACTTGAATTATGTAAAAAGGAGATTCTGGATCTCCTTGATAAAAAGTTAATAAGAAAATCTTACTCCCCATGAAGTTATACTACATTTTATGTTAATAATAATGAGGAAAAGGAATGAGGTGTCCCAAGATTAGTTATTAATTATAATCCCTTAAATAAGGTCTTTAAATGGATAAGATATACAATCCCTAATAAAAGGGATTTGCTCAATTGAATATTTAGAAAAAAAAATTTCTAAAATTGATCTAAAATCTGGATATTGGCAAATTCAGATCAATGAGACAGATAAGTACAAAACTATATTTACTGTCCCATTCGGTCATTACAAATGAAATATTATGCCTTTTGGACTTAATAATGCATCGTCCAAATTTTAAAATATTATGAATAAAATGTTCATTCAACATTCTAATTTCATATTATCATATATTGATGATATCTTAGTATTTTCTAATACAATCGAAGATCACTTCAGACATTTGAATATCTTCAAGCATCTAGTAATAAAAAAATGGATTAGTTGTTTTTGCTCCTAAAATAAGATTATTTTAATTTGAAATAAGATTTTTAGGACACAATATAGTGAATAACAATGTTATTCCTATTTATATGAGTATTGAATTTGCGTCAAAATTTCCTTACAAAATAACCAATATTAAACAGCTACAAAGATTCTTAGTAGCTCTTAACTATGTAGTGAATTTTACAAAGATATCGCCAAAGATGGTAAAATTTTGTATCAAAGATTACGTAATACTCCAGTCCCGTAGAGTAATAAGCACATAGAAGCTGTAAAGCTTATTAAGCAAAAGGTAAAAAATTTACCTTGCTTACACCTAGCAAATTCTGAATGGAATAAAATAGTTGAAACTGATGCTAGTAATATTGGATATGGTTGTATCTTAAAATAGATAAATCTTGAAACTAATAAATGAGTATTAGTTCATTATCATTCTGGTAAATGGAATGATACTCAAATAAACTATTCTACTATAAAGAAAGAAATGCTTTCTATTATTATTTGTATTCATAAATTTTAAGATAATTTTCTTAATAATTTTTTTATCAAAAATGGATTGTAGCTCTGCTAAGACTATTCTTGAAAAATTGTCAAGAATTTAGCATCTTAAATAATATTTGCTCGATGGCAAGTTGAATTAGCAGTTTTTGATTTTGACATAGAATATATAAGAGGCAATGAGAACTCTCTTCCTGATTTCTTCACTCATGAATTTTTACAAGATAATGTCAGCCAAAGATAAATGCAAGCAACCATGGGTTCCTAGGCCCATAGCTAGGAAGAATCTTTAGGGTACCAAACTGTCATATCTCGCTTCCCAGAATACGGTGAGCCGGGTACGTAACATCATCCCCAGGCTACGCACTATACAAATAAATTCGTACCCGTAATTTAGATTATCGCTCGTAAGGCTTTAGGATAGGATTATAACATGTCACATGGTACATAATGTAATAAATAGAAAGTTAATTACAGGACATTCTAAACTATAAATAGGGACAATTACTGTTCTACCTTATTACAACCATTAATCCAACATATATATATATATATATATATATATATATATATATATATATATATATATATATATATATATACATACATTTATACCTTTAATAAATAATGAAAACGATTTTGTTGCCAATTCGATCACCTCCCTTGGTAGCATCTCGATCTTGCTCTCCAACTGTCCTTTAATATTTGATAGCAGCTTCCTTTGAAATTTTGCTACAAAACTAGTGAACTATACTAGGCCGTCAAACGATATGCAAGCCCTCGGTCAAGGACATAAATAAAATAAAATAATTCGAGATAAAAAATTTAAAAAGTAGTAGGATTCTCGGAATTCCAAAGCAAAGGAACCAGATAATTCATAATGATTAATGCGTTAACTAGAAATATTATCCTGACTAGATTATATTGTAGTAAATTACTCGATGTTCGTCTTATATTTAAGTCATAATAAGTTACACTCATAGTTATTAAAATCACAATCACAATCATAATCACAATCACAATCACAATCACCATTACAATCACAGTCATAATCATAATTACAATCATAATCATAATAACAATCACAATCACAATCACAATCATAATCATAATCATAATCATAATCATAATCATAATCATAAATTAATACATTGGGATGACCTACTCACTAAAAAGCACAATTACAAAGCATAAAGCATCAACAAAATAGTAGTTACTGTGTAACATCCAACCTCTATTTATATTTGCATCGTCAACTAAATTCTGTAACCTGACACAAGTACATCAATTCACCCCTACACCAAACAAGGACAAGAGAATAAATTACGGCAACGGGACAGGTTACATACTAGCTAACTAACACCCATGATAAAAAGTCAACAATCAATCACAATCATAAACAAGTTTTCTATATGATGATGTAATTTAGAGAATACATCTGGATCACATAAATCTTATTTTCTCATCAATAATCTCGTTTATCCGGGATCAGGTTGTGTCTGTATGGATATGGTACCATAGATCCGACCCCCCACATATACTGTGGGAAATTTATAATATAATTTATTAAATTCTGGTTTTTACCAATAATTTACTAGACTGGACTGGAATTCTGTTGGTGATCTAGGCCTCACACCAGGCATCCTAAGGCCTTACAGATGACGGAAGACTAATGATCATCTTTTTAAATATTGTTTATTATATTGCAAAGAATTTGGGTGTGATCCAGTTGTTCTCTCCCACCCAATGCAATTCTATAAATCACAAACAATTCCCATCTAACATATAATTTAAGTTGAATTAGAGGTCTGATTCGTATCTCATTTTGTGTGTCAATCACCATACGTTTTACGAGGATACTATTCAACAAGTAGTTATGTCTTTAGTGAAAATATTAAATAATCAAGCATGTATTTGTTTCGTGTGCTTTTGGCATCACGTTTAAACAATAACACTTCATTTGGTAGAACCAATCCGAAAACATAGAAATTGGTGCTCTTTATCTTGGAATGCAAAACATTGAAACTTTTGTTGCTCTTTTGTGCAGGTGTAAATATGTCCTACACATCCTATAGTCTAAATACGAAATCTAAAATTTTTAGAGTTTGATCCTAAATTAAAATAGCTACTAAATTACTCGAAATAGAGACTAACCAATTATTCAAATTTTTCGAAAATGGATTTCTCTAGAATTTCTAGAAAATTTCGGCAGAGCCTCCTTTATATTTTGGAGTCCAAAATTTTCACAATTTATAATATACACCGGGAGCAACCTTCAGTAGAATTTCCCTGGGTACGCTGACCCCTTCGGTGGAACAACTCAACACAAAAAATTATACACAATTTTATATATATATATATATATATATATATATATATATATATATATATATATATATATATATATATAAAATGACAACCAAGAACTTTTTTTACCAATGCGGCACATCACCTTAGCAATTAGCTATTTAGCAATTTTGCACTGATTGAAGTTAGCTGCACAAATACAAAAATCTTAATACAAATTAGTAATTATATTATTTCATAACCACTCTAAATAATAAAACTATAATAAGAGGAGTACTTTACTTAATAGCTTAAACTTCAACAACATTCTTGAAAGAAAAGAATTAGGCCTTACATATTCAAGGAATAGTATTACTCTAAGGATATGTGTTGAAACTTTGATAATTGAATAAAATTGACAAATTTGCTTAATTTTAAGAATCGGTACCGCCCTATAACATCGGTTAGGAGATGACTTAAATGATCCAAAACACTAAGCATCCATAAAATTAACTTAGGTAGGAGGTGTAATGTATAGTAAAATCATATTTAGTGTTTGAAACTCCCAACGGATACACAACGGATAAGTTTGATAATGTTAGGGATGATACACAAACCTAAAAATCCTCATACTATTTATTGCTTGATTTTAGTAATAAAAAAAAATCCCCAACATTGGTAATTTATTTCTTGATCAATTTGACATCAAAAGGCAACATAGAAAATTCCTTATATTACTAATACTAAACTTGGATAGTTAAATTATAGTGCCTACTTACTATAGGTATTATGCAAATTATATGAATTTCCTATGTACTAGATCATTTAGGACTTGAAACTGAAATTAAGGTATAGGTATGTTTCCTATTTTCCATAATGTACACAACATAGTCTTTCCCAAAATTCACATATAAATATTCGTATATCTATTAAAGAATATAATCCATGACCTTATAAATTTATATTATATTATATATATACCAACAAGCAATATGGAAACTTACAATACTGATACTTTATTCATGTCGAAGTATCATGTCGTGTCCTAATTTGTGTTGGTGTCTCATTTATTCCACACATATAGATACATACATATATACATATATATTATTTGTATTTCTAATAAGTAGGATATAATCTATATCATTATTTAAGTATAATATTGTATCAACATCCTCTTATGTCGGGTGTCGGTATTGTGTCATAATTTTATTATTGGTGAATACGATTTTCACCAATATGCGTGACTAATCCATAATTTTATATTCAATCATGTTAATGTGTTCGAATCGATTTGGCTTCATGAATTGAAACTATAATTTCTAGTAAGCTATGTTTGTGTGTCCGTATCACTTCCTATACGCATGTCCGTATCATAATTTTATGAAATACCTATAATTCATCCTAGGGTTCTTACTTTACAAGTGAAATAGCCTAAACAAGACATGACAATTAGACAAAATTATATCAAATTGAAAAGACATATGAGAGGGCTTGCCTTGGGGTTTTCCAAATTGGAAAGTTAAGTTTTTTGTTCCCTTCTTCATCTTCTTCTTCTAATCCATCTCCTTATTTATCTTCTAATTTCTTCTTCTTCTTCTTTTTCCAAAGGGGGATTAGGGTTTGGGTTTGATAAAGATGATAGTGATGGAGATGAAGATGAAGATGATAATGGTGACGTTGGAGATGGTGGTGGAGATGGCAGCCTAGAGGGGTCTGCTAGGGGTGGTCGGCCATCGGCAGGTGGCAGCCAACCACAGGTGCGTGAGAGTGGGTCCGACACGGTGGCATCCTGCAGCAGCCATAGAAAAACAACAACAACAGCTGCAACAAAAGTAGTAGCAGTCGCAGCAACCGACAATAGCAGTAGAAGATGAGAGGAGGTAAAGAAGAAGCGAAGAAAAATAAGCAGAGGGGGAGGAGTGTTTGTTGGTGTTGGTGTGGAGTATTGGAAATGGGGAGAGGATGTGGGTTTGCCATATATTACATGAGAAATGGAGATGGAAAGAAGGAGAGCCATGTGGTGTGTGTGGGTGTGAATCACAAAAGATGGGGCTGGGTTCGGTTGTTCTCTCCCTCTTTACACTCTCTCCTTTGTTTCATATAACCCCTTCCCTATTCTAATATTTAGAAGTTACAATAAGATAAAATTTGTTAATCAAATTAACACATACACCCATATATATATATATATATATATATATATATATATATATATATATATATATATATATATCCAAAAGTAATAATTTCAAACAGATTATCTTACAAAATATTTATTATGTAAAGAAAATAATAATTTAATATATTATAAACTGAGGCTATAACACTCTACCTACCTTACAAAAAAATTATCCTCGAAATTTAAAATTTTATTGATAGATTTTTCAAAACAAATATCGATAGATGCAAGATATTCTACCCACCTTATAGAGATAAAATAGTAATCTATTTTCAAACGAGAATACTTCAAAATTGTATTCATTTAAATGTTCACGAAGTAATGAATCTACAAAGATACTAAAAATTATTAAGGTACTTGAAATTCCATAAAATCAATATTTATCATAATGTTGTTTCATCCCATAACCATGTAGGTTCCTTTTTACTCATATTCCTCTCTCCAAGTTTTCTGACGTGATATAGTAATCTTAAGCCATGCTACTGTACACATGGCTGTAATCAAGATATCGTTTCACTATCAAGATTTATGGCTGCAGCTTTTGCTACCACGCCATTGATATCCATGGATGAGTAGGAATTGAGCTTTTTAAAGTTACCTCACAGGTCAGGATGTCCTTAGGAATTCAGATAAAATTCAATAACCATTACACAAATTCAAGTTTTTCTAATATCATCAGCATTACTTTATCATAGTTTGAAAACTAATAGATAACATAAGATAAACTCATATACCTATACTATCAAAAGTAATATATATCAAGTTTTTTTTAAATCTGAACCAAGGTAAAATAAAATCAAAATCTAAATATCATGTTTTGAAATCTATTTTGGAAGATTTTTGTCTTGATTCTAAAATCTTATTATATTACTGAATCATGTTTCGAGAATATAGTGCCATGCCAGTTCGGATTGCCAGTCTGGATGGCTGTAACAGCTTCTCTTCTTATGATTCATTTAAAGAATTTTTGAGTTCTTAACACAATAAATATTTACTTACAAGAAATTCAATCACAAAAAATTCAATTAAAATATTGCTTCATAAGAAGTTAAATAAGCAATGAGTAAGTAATAGATATAGATATTAAATGGAGGACAGTTCTCAAAATTTGGGTTAATACTGAAGATGGAATTGAATGGACAAACTAAGAATAATATTCTAGATTTTCAATCAGCATAATAATGAATGAAACAAGGGAATTGAAAATTTTGAAGAATGCCGGATTTGTGAAATGATCAGATATTGAAAATTTTAATAAGAAAAGGAAAATGAGTCAGGACTTAAACACTAACAATATCAAGAAAGTGAGGAGTGATACCTTAAATACCCATATACAATATATATCTTATTCCTATTCCTTAAGCAAGATATTGCTATTACTAGCTTACCTAATAATTCTTCCAAGTTATATTATATATCTACGCTAATCTCATATTATACCTATTCTAAATAAGGTCTTAGATCATTATTGGCCTATTGGCTACATGGTCCTTATTTTCTTACTATTTCTAACTATATAATATTCTAGATAAATCTGAACTCTTCTAGATAAATCTGAACTCCAAGTTTCCTAAGGATACCCAGTTTGAGATCCTTAAAGAATTTTCTAGATCATTTACAAATTTAAATGAAAGTACTTGTCTAATACTCTTTGAATTACTTAACCTAAATTTTTTAGCCATGTCTATCCATATACTACCCTTGATTTTCTGATAATCAAATACTCCTTAATATTCTTAACTATATAGGATTAGTATAGATAGTCCATTAAGGATCTATAAAACAAAGTCTGACACAGACAAACCTATAGGTATTCTCCATTCTAAGGTTTCTTGTAGACTTTTTCTAAGAACATATCTTAGGGTCTATAGCTTAACCTATATAGGTCTTATCAAAGTTTGGCCTTCATCCTATCCTAGTTTTTTTTTAATTCTCAAGACCTGCATCATATTCTGGGTTCTTTATCTTTCAGGACCTACATAGGTTTTTTAAAAGCTGGACCTGCATGGGCCACCACTAAAAGACGTGTCACATCCCGCTTCCCAGAATACGATGAGCTAAATATGTAACATCATCCCCAGGCTACACACCATACGAATACATCCGTACCCGTATTTGAGATTGTCGCCCGTAAGGTTTTAGGATATGATTACAATATGTCACTGGGTGCATAATGTAATAAATAGAAAGTTGATTACAGAATATTCCAAACAATAAATAGGGACAATTACTGTTCTACTCGATTACAACCATTATATATATATATATATATATATATATATATATATATATATATATATATATATATATATATATATAATGAAAATGATTTTGTTGCCAATTCGATCGTCTCCCTTTGTAGCATCTTGATCTTGCTCTCCAGTTGTCCTTTAATATTTGATAGCAGCTTTCTTTGAAATATTGCTACAAAACTAGTGAACAATACTAGGTCGTCAAACGACATGAAAGCCCTTGGTCAAGGACGAAAATAAAATAAAATAAATCGAGATGAAAGTCTAAAAATTAGTAGGATTCTCAGAATTCCAAAATAAAGAAACTGGATAATTCATAATAATTAATGCGTTAACTAGAAATACGATCCTGACTAGATTCTATTCTAGTGAATTACTCGGTGTTCGTCTTATACTTAAGTCATAATAAGTTACACTCATCGTTATTAAAATTACAATCACAGTCACAATCACCATTACAATCACAGTCACAATCACAATCACAATCACAATCATAATCATAATCATATACATAAATTAATACATTGGGATGACCTACTCACTACAACGCACAATTACAAAGCATAAAGCATCAACGAAATAGTAGTTATCGTATAACATCCAACCTCTACTAATATTTGCATCATCAACTAATTTCGTAACCTGATACCAGTACAATAATCCACCCCTATACCAAACAAGGACAAAGGAATGAATCACGGCACCGAAACAGCTTACGTACCATCTGACTAGTACCCCAGATAAGAAGTCAATAATCAATCGCAATCACAATCACAAACAAGTTTTCTATATGATGATACAATTTAGAGAACACATCTAGATCACATACATACTATTTTCTCAAAAATAATCTCGATATCCGGGATCAGGTTGTGTCTGAATTGGTACGGTGCCATAGATCCGACCCCCCACATATACTGTGGAAAATTTGTAATATGATTTATTAAATTCTGGCTTTATACCAAGAATTTACTAGACTGGACTAAAATTCTTTTGGTGAGCTAGACCTCACCCCCAACAACGTAAGGCCTTACAGATGGCAGAAAACTACTGATCAGCTTTTTAAATATTATTTATTATATTGTATAGAATTTGGGTGTGATCCAGTTGTTCTCTTCCACCCAATACAATTCTATAAATCACAAACAATTCCTATCTAATATACAATTTGAGTTGAATTAGCGGTCCAATTCGTATCTCGTTTTATGTGTCAATTACCATATGCTTTATGAGGATACTATTCGGCAAGTAGTTCCGTCTTTAGAAGAAACATTAAATATTCAATCATGTACCTGTTTTGTGTGCTCTTAGCATCATATTTAAATATTAACACTCAATTTGGTAAAACTAATCCGAAAATATGTGAATTGGTACACCTTATCTTGGAATGTAAAATATTGAAACGTTTATTACTCTTTTGTGCACGTGTAAATGTGTCATATGCATCCTATAGTCTAAATACAAAATCTAAGATTTTTAGAGTTGATCCTAAATCAAAATAGCTACTAAATTACTCGAAATAGAGACGAACCAATTATTCAGATTTTTTGAAAATGGTTTTCTCTAGAATTTCTAGAAATTTTGGCAGAGTCTCCTTTGTATTTTGGAGTCCAAAATTTTTACAATTTTTTGGGTACGCCGACCCCTTCGGTGGAACATCTCAACACCAAAAATCACACATAATTATATATATATATATATATATATATATATATATATATATATATATATATATATATATATATATATATATATATGTGTGTGTGTGTGTGTGTGTGTGTGTGTGTGTGTGTGTGTGTGTGTGTTTTTAAATGACAACCAAGAACTTTTCTTACCAATGCGGCACATCACCTTTGCAATTAGCTATTTAGAATTTTGTACTGATTGAAGTTAACTACACAATACAGAAAACTTAATACAAATTAGTAATTATATCATTTCATTGCCACTCTAAATAATAAAACTATAATAAGAGGAATACTTTACTTAATAGCTTGAACTTCAACAACATTCTTGAAAGATAAGAATTTAGGCCTTACCTATTCAAGGAATAGTAATACTCTAAGGATATGTGTTGAAACTTTGATAAATGAATAAAATTGATCAATTTTCTTAATTTTAAGCATTGGTACCGCCTTATAACATTGTTTAGGAGATGACTTAAATGACCCTAAATACTAAGCATCCATAATATTAACTTAGGTAGGAGTTGTAATGTATAGCATAATCATATTTAGTGTTTGAAACTCCCAATATATACACAACGGATAAGTTTGATAATGTTAGGGATGATACTCAAAACTAATAATCCTCATACTATTTATAGCTTGATTTTAGTATAAAAAAAAATTCGTAACATCGGTAATTTATTTCTTGATCAATTTGACATTGAAACGCTACATAGAAAATCCCTTATATTACAAATACTAAACTAGGATAGTTAAATTCTAGTGCCTACTCACTATAGGTATTATGCAAATCATATGAATTTTCCATGTACTAGATCTTTTAGGACTTGATACTGAAATTAAGGTATATGTACGATTCCTATTTTTCATAACGGACATGACATAGTCTTTCCTAAAATTCACATATAAATATTCGTATATCTAATAAAGAATATAATCTAGGACCTTATAAATATATATTATATTATATATATACCAACAAGCAATACGAAAACTTACAATACTAATACTTTATTCATATCAAAGTATAATGTCGTGTCCTAATTTGTGTCGGTGTCTCATTGATCCACACATATAGATACATACATACATACATACATACATACATACATACATATATATATATATATATATATATATATATATATATATATCATTTGTATTTCTAATAAGTAGGATATAATATATATCATTATTTAACTATGATATTGTATCAACATTCTCTTGTGTTGGGTGTCCGTATTGTGTCATAATTTTATTACTTGTGTCATAATTTTATTACTGGTGAATACGAATTCCACCAATATGCTGTCTGATCCATAATTTCATATTCACTCATGTTAATATATTCGAATCAATTTTGTTTCATGAATTCAAACTATAATTTCTAGTAAGCTATATTTTTGTGTCTGTATCACTTTCTATACGCGTGTCCGTATAATAATTTTATGAAATACCTATAATTCATCCTAGGGTTCTTACTTTACAAGTGAAATAACCTAAACAAGACATGACAATTAGACAAAATTATATCAAATTGAAAAGAAATGGGAGAGGGCTTGCCTTAGGAGTTTTTAAATTGGAAAGTTAGGTTTTGTGTTCCCTTCTCCATCTTCTTCTTCTAATTCATCTCCTTCTTCATCTTCCAATTTCTTCTTCTTCTTTTTCCAAAGGGGGATTAGAGTTTGGGTTTGATGAAGATGATAATGATGAAGATGAAGATGATGATGGTGATGTGGGAGGTGGTAGTGTTGATGGTAGCCCAGAGGGGGTCCGCCGGCGGTGGTCGACCGATCGGCCGGGGTAACCGACCGCAGGTGCGTGCGCACGGGTCCGACATGGCGGCAGCCGGCAACAGCCGCAGCAAAACAACAATAGCATTTGCAACAAAATTAGCAGCAGTCGCAGCATCCGGCAGCAACAGTAGAAGATGGGAGAAGGTGAAGAAGAAGGAAGGAGGAAGTAAAGAAGAAGAGAAGGAAAATAAGTAGAGGGGGAGGAGTGTTTGCTGATGTTAGTGTGGGCTATTGGAAATGGGGGAGAGGATGTGTGTTTGCTATGTAATACATGGGAAATGGAGATGGAAAGAGGGAGAGCCATATGGTGTGTGTGGGTGTGAGTCACAAAAGAGGGGACTAGGTTCCGTTGTTCTCTCCCTCTTTACACTCTCCCATTTGTTTCATATAGCCCCTTACCTATTCTAATATATAGAAGTTACAACAAGGCCAAATTTGCAAATCAAATTAACACATACATACATACATACATACATACATACATATATATATATATATATATATATATATATATATATATATATATATCCAAAAATAATAATTTCAAATAGATTATCTTACAAAATATTTATTATGTAAAGAAAATAATAATTTAATGTGTTATAAACTGAGGCTATGACACAAACCAAATTATAGTAATGTTACCAAAGGGAAAAAAATTAGTCTTCCACCTCATACAAAGAAGCGGTGGATACCGAAGCAATATTCCTTAAGAAAATAAGATCAGAAGAAATTATTACTATCAGCTTGGAAGAAATCCCTCAGCATGAACCATGGAAAATAATGTCCCAGTATATGGATACTTCAATGTTTCAAAAATATGACAAGTCTTGTAATATGTACGAAGGCATTCTAATCGCTACAAAATCAGTTGAAGTAGCTATCTATTATCAAAAGGCCCATGATAAGAACTCAGATATAATTTATACTAAGGCTATTATTAAAAAGCTTATAACTCCACAATCTTGGGGTTTGAATCCTAATATGACACTCTCCAGTACCGTTCGGGATAAACCCACCCTGGTTTATACATACTGGAATATATTGGTGCATTTTATAAAGTTTTTTACTACCAAAATGCTAATAAGAAGCATACTTGGTTTATTAAACAATGTCCTAAAATCCTGACATTAGACATACCTACTTGGTTTTATAATTGGTAGTTGCTAATCAGAGCAGCAATTGATATTTTATCAGTTGCAATCAAGCAGCAGTTCCCTCTCTGAGTAAATTCTTCCATACCATGTCAAAAGGAAAATCTTTTTGAAGGAGAAAGTACACTTTATTTCTTTGTCTAGAATGAAACTCCCTTTATATTTAAGTAGAATCTCTAATGTGAAATGACTAATTTTAATATGTCGGTTCTCGTCAAAAAATTATATATTAAATGGTGGGAACGAATTGATGAAAATAAGAAATTAGCTGAGATTCAAGCTAACACAAAATTGAATAATGTTTTGATGGAAAAACAATTAAAACAAGAGATAGAGAAAAATAGTCATATTAAAAAGCAAAAGGCATCTTTACTGAGAAAAAATCCATCTACGAGTAAGAATGAGTTAAAAAATAAATGCTTTAAATATTTTCAAGCCTGATTCATGGCAGATTTTAATATAGACACGATGTATATCCAGACTGATACCTCTAAAAACCGATACCTCTATGATTTATTCTCAAAATCCTGATGAAGAAGAAGACTTTGAGACCGTCTATCAGAAGCCACTAACTTTGTTAGGATCAGATAAATTAATGTCAGCATATGAAGAAAAGAAAATAAAAGCCGAAGAAGGATAAAAATGATAAGACGGCAGATAAAGACAATTTCTTAAAAAACAACAACTACAAGACAAAATAACGATTCCTTACTTTATTAACAGTAAAGCATGTGAAGCCTCTCTGTTTTTTAGCAATCAGCATCAACAATCAGTGCATCTTTTCCTTTTACCGGCAGATGGCAAGGTTACCGGCAGATGGCAGGGGATTCAAAATGATGAATCTATTATAAATATAGGCTGAGTCCTCACTTGTAGATGAAGTTTTTGAAATTTTGAGTTTTGTATGCTTTTTCTGCATTTTCATTTCTTCCACTACTACTGCGTCTTTACTTTTTAACATCAATAAAGAACAAGGTTTTCATCGACTACCCTGCTCCACTCTCTGATAGTCTTCTCTTGCAATTTGGTATCAGGGCCATGTATTATCGTCAGAATATTCTATATTAAATGGTGGGAATGAATTGATGAAAGTAAGAATTTAGATAAGATTCAAGCTAACACAAAATTGAAAAATGGTTTTATAGATAAATAATTAAAATAAGAGATAGAGAAAAATAGTCCTATTAAAAACCTAAAGGCTTCTTTACTCAAAAAAATCCATCTATGAGTGAGAATGAGTTAAAGAAAAATTCTTTAAATATTTCCAAGCCCAATTCATGGCAGATTTTAATATGGAAGACAAGATGTCATTCAGACTAATACCTCTATAACTGATCATACCTCTTTGAATGATTCTCAAAATCCTTATGAAGAAGAAGACTTTGAGACCATCTATCAAAAGGTACTAACTTTGTTAGGACCAGATAAATTAATGTCGACAGATGAAGATAAGAAAAGAAAAGTCGAAGAATGATGAAAAGGTTTGACACGATGACAGATAAGGACGATTCCTTATAAGACAGTCCCACTAGTACATAGACAACCCTTTTAAAAAGTATTCTATATCTAATACATATAATTAGTTACGAAGGCATTATCACTACTTCAAAGAATAACTACATCCTATAAAAATAATTAACAGTAAGTGAAGCAGTAGTTACCTACTCACGAGCCATCATGGCTCTGATACCAATTTGCTAGAGAAGACTATCAAAGAGTGGAGAAGAGTAGTCTATGAAAACCTTGTTCTTTATTGATATTAAAAAGTACAAATGTAGTAGTAGTGGAGGGAAAGGAAATGTAGAAAAAGCATACAATACTCAGAATTCCAAAAACTTCTTCTACAACTGAGGACTCATCCTCTATTTATAATGGATTCATCATTTTGAATCCCCTATCATCTGCCGGTAACCCTACCATCTGCGGTAAAAAGAAAAGATGTACTGATTGTTGATGCTGATTGCTAAAAAATAGAGAGGCTTCACATGCTTTACTGTTAATAAAGTAAGGAATCATCATTTTGTCTTGTAGATGTTGTCTTGTAAGGAATTGTCCTTATCTGCCGTCTTGTCGAACCTTTTTATCCTTCTTCAGCTTTTCTTTTCTTTTCTTTTCTTCATCTGCCGACATTAATTTATCTGGTCCTAATAAAGTTAGTGCCTTCTGATAGACGGTCTCAAACTCTTTTTCTTTAGCAGGATTTTGAGAATCATTCATAGAGGTATCAGTTAAATAAGTATCAGCCTGGATAGACATCGTGTCTTCCATATTAAAATTTGCCATAAATTGGGCTTGAAAATATTTAAAGCATTTCTTCTTTAACTCATTCTTACTCATAGATGGATTTTTCCTGAGTAAAGAAGCCTTTAGCTTTTTAATAGGACTATTTTTTCTTTATCTCTTGTTTTAATTGTTTATCCATCAAAATATTATTTAATTTTATGTTAGCTTGAATCTCAGCTAATTTCTTATTTTTATTAATTCGTTCCCACCATTTAATATGGAATAAAGGGAATGCCACAACCGAGCCTGACTTAATCTATATGAACATGAGGTCACTGGTATAGCCATAAAGGACGAGTTATAGTCTTGGTCGAGAATGGTTTGAAATGCTAGGAACTGGAGGCATCGCATGTCATTCCGCCTGCTCGAGGGACTAACATGACATGAGTTAGACGGGAACCAAGTATATGATGCTCTACCAAGGCCCCGAATACATATATTGCGCCCTCCCAAACCGAAGTATAGGCATCCAAGCACCGTTTTGGTTGTGCAATACCTTTTTGATTTCTCCTAGGCCGACACAATCCCAGTGTCCCGGTGATCGTCCGAGGAAGCCATGAAATATAAGCATTACCTCATGCACGAGTTGTCTGTGACTATGCAAGTATTTTTTTTTGTTCTTGTTCACTTATCATTTCACTAGTTGTTCGTAAGCGGTGATAGTGGTAGCGTGACGCGAGCCCGCTATGAGCCACCCTGAACGGCGTTGGTGGTAGCGCGACACGAGCCCGCTACAAAGCCACCACGATGATTCTTCTTATTCTTTACTTATCAATACAGTTCAGTTCTTTTACTAGATAGTTCAATTTTTTTTTATGCAGTTCCCGGTACGGGAAGCCGCCTTGGTGACCTTATGGTCCCAAAGCATTTCCATATTTCTATTGCTAGGCTCGGAATGACTATTTTGATAGTCTTCTTGCCTCAGGTAGGTGAACCATGTTCTGTGTTGTGCTTCCATACCGTGGCATTATCTATGTGACAATCATTGCATATAAGATAGATAGCATAAGGACATCAACTTGACCAGTTCTAGACAATAAAACAGAGTCTACTTCCAAGGAGCTAAGGTAGCACGCGAGGGTCTAAGTATAATCCAAGTTTTATTTTCATATTCTAACACAAGCAATACAAGATGAGATTAATCCTTTAGCTAGGTGTGTTGTATTCTTATTAGTATACAATGGGTGATTTGCCTAGCGACTAGCATGTATCATCCAAGTTATTAGGTGTGTGGGCTAAGCAAAGACAGGTTCATCATAGCCAACCACCTTAGCGATGTTTCACCTCGGCCGAACGATACTCCGAGCGCGTCTTTTAAAGTTTAAGTTTGAACTCCTGAAGGGCCAAGTCTGAATCATTTGCCTCAAGTGAGTCTTATCGTCGAGCAAAGCGGGACAGGTCATCGTACATATGCTATTTGAATTGACTATCCGCATTAATGCGGAGCGGGTCATTACATTATACATCACTCAGAACAAGTCTCATCCTCGAGACTTCCTGAGTGCAAACTGTTCTATCGTACACTATCGAATCTATCTCAAGCGTATTACTCTGTATCCTTAGACTCGTTTTGAATACAAGTTCCTACTTATTTTTCTCGTTCTGTGATGCATGTGTGCTGGGTTTGTCTCATTAAATGACTCTATCACTCAATCTAAACTGGCTATATTTACTCGAACATCGTATTCTTTGACTCGGTCTCTACTGCGCCTTAGCGAGGAACATATATCGCTTAATGCGGGACATGATCTATTGGGTACGATGATCTAAAGCTGAGGCTAACATATCCAAATTTTTATACTCATCCATATAAATCTAACATATTCACTTGCACTGGCATTCAAAATCACCATATCGCTTGTTTGGATCGTGCACATATTTAAGACATCCCCCAAACATATGCATGTCAACCAACTTAGCGATAGCGAAGTCTTTGCACTCGGGTTCAACATATCATTGTGTCTTAGATCATGCACACGTTCAAGACATCCCCCAAACAAATGCATTTCAACCAAACTTAGCAATAACAAAGTCCGACAAGCTACTCACAAAAATCTCAAGGGTTCTCGTCTTTTGAATCACAATGATACCTCCAACGGGGTCAATCAAAATCTAAGTCATTTCCAATCCCACTCAAATCAAGCATTTGAAAACGATCAAGCATGATCTATCCTTCCGACCGACTAGCGTCAAAGTCCTATCATCCTGTCTGTTCATGTTAAACATTAACTTCTAGCACACACTTATTGTTTCAAGTCTAACTCTAAGTCTTGTTGTCCAGTTTTATGGCTTGATCAAGCAATACTCTAAAGTCGGTCACACAAATCCTTGCACTCAGCATAGGGTCGTCTGCCTAATCGTTAGGTCAGCTCACAAGGTCATAGGTACATTACAAGTTCACGATTATCATCGTGCGAATTTGTTGCATGATACTTGCCCCAATTCCTAAGGTCAAACTATTGTTCTTTCATACGGGGTATTCTACCCAAGCTTATTTCACTCAGATTTCTAAATATTGATCACAGATCATCCATCCACATCAACACGTTTATTGCATAGGGTCTTAGTCTGTTTTAATAAAGTCATTCCTAAGACACGTTCGTTCAACCGAATCCATGATATATTTATGTCGCATGTCAAACCTAATAATTCGCACAATCTATCTCCTCGAATAGAATCAACATATCCAATCTTTCTAAGTCTAGACCACCAGTCATGATTAAATTTCTAATCGTCGATCTCAATCATAAACTCTAAGTCGTCTAACATGATTCATGTATCTGTTCACGAAACCATCAAGCATAACTTACTTCACGTTCTAGACTAACTCATCCTCGAAATACTTTCGATTCACCTGTATCCTAAAACTCGTCTAATCGTGTCGAACTACAAGTCAAGACAATTTTTTAATTATAACGCTCCGATCTTCCGCAAGTTCAATCATTCCCGCTGGACGTGAGATCACCACGCCAACGTTTCCACATGATAATCATCCTAATTCGGACATGACACATGTACGAGCAAGGAGTTGCGCTCACACAATTCAAGAACATCAATATTATAGTTATCATCGAAATGATCAAGATACCCTATCAGTATATTTTGTTTCATCCAAGTTATTTATAAATCCACCAAGTCATGTTCATCTTATAATCATTCATGCCGTGATCATAGTTCGTCTAGCCAAATTATTCAACTTCGATGTTACCATTCGATCAAATCGTAGTTTACTTCTAGCATTCCTCAAACAATTAAGTTCAAATTCTCAAGTCAAAGTCTATCCACCTTTGTTACATTCTATTTCATCGAGATCGTCTGAATAATCAACGAACACGTTCCCGCGAGTTCGATCATTCCCACTGGACATGAAATTACCACGCTAGCGCTCCCGCGGGATAATCGTTCTCATCCGGGACTGATGTCGAGTGTTATCTTTCAAACTAGACTTAATATCGTTCGTCCAAATCAAAATTAAGTCCATTATCACCTACCTCAATCATTGAACCATAAATTTGCTAACTTGCATCAATCCATACTATCTTTCAACTTATGAATATCGTATCAAGTCTTCCAAATTTGAAACCATAACATCTGTACTCAAGCTAAATTTTATCGAGCGATATCCTACTTAATCTAATTTTTTCATGCGCGCTATCATTCGTCGCGCTAACTCCTGATCGTATCCTCGATTATTCTATCTCAAACACAAGTTTTAATTCGTTTAATTCAATTCGAAATCGCTCGTACGATTTACTAAATTTTTCTCGACCCATATATTAATTTCAACACTCAAAATTTCTATCTAATATAAGCCTTATCATTGTTCAACTCATTCTAAGTCGTTCGAATCAAATCTCGCATGATTCCTTCGTATTCGCTTACTTACTAGGTATTTCTTATACTAAGGCTTTACACAATCATGTTATTTTCTGCTAGACTCATTTATATCCCTAAATCCTCGATTCGCTCGAACATTTCTAAGATGATCGATACACCACTCTGGGTTCGAGCTATACTCTGTGAATATTCAAATCGCTTATTCGTTCCTGAGCTATCGCATACACTACTCAGGAATCGAGCAATCCAATTAAATTATCAATCGCGTTCGCATCACTCACTCGCATCTCCACCAATTCGTTTCTTAGAACTCCAATACAATCCCTATGCATCGCCTCGATAATATTAATCTCATATATACCTTCATCGATAGTCATTCACGCAATCTATGTTTTGAGTCATAACTTATCGATATGAATAACCGTTTGAACTATATCTCGAACCCAGGCACGACTCCCTAGATTTGCCTTAGCGATAGTCCGATAATGTTTTTATGGATAGTCATTCTAAGTCTGACTTATCTTATCTGAACGATATCCTAATCTCGCTCGCAAACTTGCTCGCACCAAAGGGTCTTAGCGCACGATACTCAACACAACTTAGCTGAAAGGTTGTGTGCATAGCTAACCGTCCGAACAATATTCTATCTCGCATACTAATCCGCTTGGTAATCACGTATAGTATTCGTGTTCGCACACAATTTGCAAATTCTAGCACGAGTTTATTTCCATAAAGTCTGACACAGTTTGGTACAAAGGCCTTCGTATCACAATTCCGTTCAAGCAAATCATATCATTCACATGCACTTTCAAAAATATTTATACTCATTGTATGGAACATCCCGTTGGGATATTGAGAGAGAGCGTATGTACATAACCCACGAACGATAATCGATACAAAGTCCAAGGATGCAAAGTCGTACTCTGATACCAATATGTCATGCCTCGATCTTCCGTAGGATTGGTTGTCCCCGCTACGCTCGAATCATCGCTCCAATGCTCCCGTAGGACGATTGTTCACATCAGGACGTAATATTGCATGAGCATGAGCGACGCCCGCACAAGGCCTTAATTAGAACATGCGATGAAATAGCTAAGCCATAGAGTCGCACAGATAGTCCGAATGCAGCCGAATAAGAACTGAACAGGTGATTGGTAACAAGTTCACAGAGTCGTTATAGCAGAAGCATTGAATAAACACAAGTATGATACAATAACGAGCTCTTTATTAAGATTAAGAAATATTACAAGCGGCGCTAGGCCGAGATTACAAGTACTCAAGCTCTCTCTCGCGAAACAATAAAAGCGTGCCAAGCGGCTTACAACATGGGATGATACATAGGCGATGTTCCAATACATTATGTCTTGTATATGTGCCTCAGCTCCGGACGCAACACTCCAAGGCTCCAGAGCGAACTCCACACCTTAGCGCATACGAGGGGATACTCCACACCGAACGAGGTTCTCCCGTACCCTACAAGCAATCTGGTGGGTTATCAGTACATGAATGCACTAGTGGGGAGGTTTCTCGCCCGTTCGACGAATCCAAATACGTTATATTAGTTCCGTGAACCATCTATTAAGTTGTCTTTCTAGTCTTGCCTTTGGATCAGTTTCATGGCAATGATGTAAAGTCTAACTCGGGTGGCAGTGAGTCGTGCGATATAAGAGTAACACGGCGAGACTTACAAACTTACCATCAGTCCTTCCTTGTCCAAGCATAAACTAAGTTAACCAAGATAGGATATATATATATATATATATATATATATATATATATATATATAATAAAATCTAGGAATCGCATAAGCAAACACAATCATCATGAGCGGATTTCTGGTTCAGGTGAACGATATACTCGAAAATGTGATAGTCAGGTTACTTTGTTATTTCGATTGTTCAAATACATGATTCGATGCAATGACTCATACGCGGATTGTCGCAACCGAGTATGACTTAATCTATATGAACATGAGGTCACTGAAATAGCCATAAAGGACGAGTTATACTCCTGGGCGAGAATGGTATGCAACGCTAGGAACTGGAGGCATCGCATGCCATTCCGTCCGCTCGAGGGACTAACATGAAGCAAGAAAAACTAAATGGTTTGGAGAATGGTTCGTAGAGAATCATATTCAAGAAGAACTAACACAAATAAATGTGTTAGAAGATAATTATGAAACATAGACGACTAATAAAGGTATTAAATGTCGTTCTTTATATCCACCTAGTGATCCGACAATGATTGGTGCAAATCATTTGCTTGATAAGATTGAAGCAATCTCTTTCCTTAAGACAATAAAACATAAGAAAAAGACAATAAAAGGAACTGCAAAATATTATCAAGCAGAATAATTATACCAATAATTATTTTCAAGTATTAGGACAATATATATATATATATATATATATATATATATATATATATATCCAATCTTATTATGCGGCGTGGAATCGGCTCAAAATTCAGCCGTCCAAGCCGTAAATAAATACTCAACCATTTTTTTTAACTTACGGAGATAAATAAAAACTAAAACCAACTTCCCTCTTATCCGTCCAACTCCTAACAAAATACTAAATCAATTTAATTTTTTTAAAACAACTTACGAGAGACTAAAAAAATCTTCAACCGTAAATAAATACTCAACCAAATTTTTTTTTTAAACTTATCGGAGATACATAATTTTCATAATTAGTAGAGATATATCCATAAAGAATTATAATTAAAATATAATTAAATCTATAATAAATCATAATTAATATATATATATATATATATATATATATATATATATATATATATATATATATATATATATATATATATATATATAACTCCTAATCTACCCACCCGTGCTAGAGCAAGGCCGAACCACCCCCCCTGATGAAAATAAGAAATTAGCTGAGATTCAAGCTAACACAAAATTGAGTAATGTTTTGATAGATAAACAATTAAAACAAGAGATAGAGAAAAATAGTCATATTAAAAAGCCAAAGGTTTCTTTACTCGGAAAAAATCCATTTACGAGTAAGAATGAGTTAAAGAAGAAATATTTTAAATATTTTCAAGTCTGATGCATGGCAGATTTTAATATAGAAGACACGATGTTTATCCATACCTCTTTAATGATAGTTATAATCTATAATTTTTTTTGTTGTTGTTGTAAAATCACACCTAGACTAGATAGTACAACGATAAAAGTGTTAGGGGGTCATGCAGGAGCAAATAGAAAACAAAAACAAACAGATGTTGAGGCTATCCAACTCATCACCACACAAGTAGAGGATATTCTTATTGTTCTTGACCGCAAAAAAAATAAAAAACACCACCCACACTATATCATCTGTTTTAACTTAAACGTCGAAGTAGAAGCAAACAAACAAGGAACGGATTGAGTCTTGTGCAGTTGACAATGGCGCTTCTCTCAATTTCACTCCCTAATTTCATCCCTAGCTTCTCTACTGGGTCAAGGAGACGATGGCGATGCTCACGATGCTGCCACGCGTCGCGTCTGGTCGAGCAGCAGGTAGCCCTAACCGTAGACCACCAGCGGAGAAACCTCTCCGTGAAGGAGTACTTCACGGAGGAGGAGCTCCTGGCTGCAGTCCGTCTCCGCGTACGCACTTTCTATGAATTAAACCAATCCTCTTATGGAATTGAGGTACTCACTCACTTATAATCTATCTATTGGTCATATATAAGAAACTGTTGGTGTTTTCGCCTTTGGACTAAGAAAAAATAGTCTTACATTGGCTACATCACCAAATGGGTCTCTCAATATAATGTTTTGCTTGTGTTGATGTGTGCATATGGGGATGGGGTGTGGTGGGACACATGTGAGTGCCATGTGGTGGTATTTTTCTAGAAGAAAAAATAATTAACTTCTCAAAGAAAGCATTTATATTTTTTTTTTCTCTTTTGGAAAAAAAATTCTTAGGAGCTAAGCCCCAAAGCGACTCGACTCGGGCACGTGCAGAGTGCCCGCTGCTTTGTGCGCGTGGCTTGCTGAGCAGTTTTGTGCGCGCATATGCTTTGTGCATACACTTTCGTTGATTGCGAATTTAATCAGTTATGGAAAGATATGATCGTTAATTCATATTCGATTTTTGTGGGATTTGAATTTAATTCGTTTCTATCTTTTTGTAACTAATTGGTGAACATGATTAGAATTAGGGTTTTCGTCCTACTCTATAAATATTCTCTTCGTGCCCCTTTGATAATTTACATCGAAATTGAGAGACGAAGAAAGATGTTGTATAACTTACATCGAAATTGAGAGACGAAGAGAGTTGTTGTTGCTGTTGTCACTCGTTCTGTCTCAATTGCAATTGTGTTTACAAGGAAGAACCAAGTTTGATTCTGATTAAAGTAATATTGTCAGCATGTTATAATCAAAGATAAAAATTTATAGTGGTTCTTCGAGGATATCAGAGCATCCTTCTGATCTCGACTTCTTCAGAATTCAACAGAGGGTATTCCGAAAGGATTACGTTAACTTCTGCTCCTGACCTCGTTCATCCATCTTTGATTAAGCCTCGGGACTCACAATCTCAAAGAAAGATTTGAGTAAGATGGAGAACAATCGTGATAGTCTTCTCGGCACAAGTTTTAACAAACTTGAGAAGTTTGACGGAGAGCATTACAACATCCGGAAGAGAAATGTCATCCTTAATCTTTAACTCGTAAATGTGGATTACGTGTTGAAAAATCCTGAGCTTGTGATTCCGGAGGGTGAAAATGCTCGGAGGATTGCTGATGCAACTGCTCTGTAGAACAAGTGGAAGAGAGATAACCTCTGCAAGTTGCTGATTCTAAACTCCATGGAAGATACTCGGACGGAGTCATACAACAAGATGGCCCATGCAAAGGACGTCTGGGAGTCTGTATAAAGGCACAACAAGTCTGATGAGAACATGAACAAGATCCATGTAACCGAGAAGGTCTGGAAGATGCGATTTGAGGACGACAAGACGATGTTGTCTCAAGTCAAGGAATTCCTCAAGTTACGTCAAAAACTTGAGGATGATAGCATGCCCATGGTCGACGCATTCGTCGTGGGGGGTATTGTCGCTAAGCTCCCGCCAGGGTAGAGAAACTTTATTTTAGACATGCATCGGAAGAAGATAGAGGTCAACCTTGAACTCCTACTGCACTGGATCCATGTTGAAGATGAGTTGAGGGAACTCAAAGTGGACACACTGTCCAAACAGATGGCCAAGGCCAACTTGGTACATGCTGGAGGCTCCAAGGGGAAACATAAGGCTTCTCACAATAAGAAGAAGGACTTCAACCATCTGAAGGTGAAGTCGGCTTCATTCAAGCGAAGGCCTAAGAATGATGGGGCATGTTTCAATTGTGGCAAGAAGGGCAACTACCGGAAGAACTGCAGATCCAACCCCAAACAGGCTGAGCAAGGTGAGCCTAACAAGATTGCTATGATTGTGCAGGTGGTTTCAACTGGTGTCGACACTGACTGGTAGGTGGACATTGGTGCATCCTTCCATGTTTGCTCAAAGGAGATATTCACCACATATAAGCCTAATTCTGAGAAGTTTATGGTGGCAAACCCGACACAAGCTAAAGTACTTAGGATCGAAACCGTGGTAATGTACCTGACTTCGGGGAAGTCGCTGACGCTTCAAGATGTGAAGCACGTACCGGTGATTGCCAAGTACCTGGTCTCAGGAAGCCTGCTCTGCAATGCAGGCTTGAGGATAGACATCAATGCTGGACAGATGGTGGTGTCTTATAAATAATCATACTTCGAAAATATATTTTGCACCGAAGGGATGTTCAAACTTTAACTTGTAACTCCTGCTAATAATGTTAATGCAATCTCTTCTTCTGGTTATTCTCTTGAGTTGTGGCATAATAGACTAGGAAATGATCATTATAAAAAATTAACAAGATGTCTAGTCTAGGGCTTATTTCTATTTGAGCATGCCATCTACTATCTTAGCTGCATAATAGTCGTCGTTGAACACAGATATAACCTTGTGGAAAAAGAATGTCTTGCTTTGGTATTCGCTATTCAGAAGATGCGCCATTACGTGACTGGACAAATAATCCACATCATATTCAATATTCAATCTGTTCCGGGTATTAATGACCAAGTGTAGTACACTCAATTCTTACCTAGCTACCTGGGCAATGTTATTATGACCATATGACATAGTATACGTTCCACATAAGGCAATTAAAGGCCAAGCACTGGCCGAATTCCTTGCAGATCACCCACTTCCTGAAATCTCGAAGCTGTATCAGGACATTCCAGACGAAGTGTTAGAATCTAACACGATGACACAAACAAAAACTTGGCAAGTGTTCTTTGACTGCGCGTCAAAAATGGGACCCAAGGGCCACATTGTCGTAGGAGTAGGGGTGATACTCGTCTCTCCCGACAAACTGTTGATACATCGCTAATATTCTCTCATGGAACCATGCTCTAACAATGTAGTAGAATACAATGCTCTACTCATGGCCTTCCAGTTAGCAAAACAGCTGGGGGTAGAGTATCTTGAAGCCTATGACGACTCTAAGTTGATAGTCAACCAGGTTAGGGAAGAATACGAAGTTCGTCACGAAAACCTCATTTCCTAATACCAAGCCACAACTAAGTTGGCCTCTACTTTCTCCGAATTCTTCTTCGACCACGTGCCTCGATTGCAGTACACGGAAGCTTATGCTCTCGCCGGTCTGGAAGCCTCCCTGGCTATCCTGATTTGAGAGCAACACTCGACCATAATGATTGGTCGAGAGTTAGTCTTCACTAAGAATAACCTATAGATCCAGCATAGTCACGCAACTAGGGCAAACGCCGACTCTGGAGACTGGAGATCCCCACTGATAGACTACGCGACCTGCGAAATCCTCTCCGACAACCCGAAGGAAGCTACCTCTGTTAAAAGACGCTCCTTTTGGTTCTACTATGATACCTCCATCGAGATGTTGTACCGCCGCTCATACGACGGGCTCCTGTTGCGATGTTTAGCATAAGTAGAAGCTAAACAAACGTTACATGAAGTCCATGATGGCACTTGTGGTGCACACCAGTCCGGTCCCAAATTACAGGATCATCTCAGGCATATGGGCTATTATTTGTCCAAATGGTAGCACACGTCATCGACTATTCCCGCAAATGCAAGGCGTGTCCAATCTACGCTGACTTTATACACCAACCTTCAGAATTTCTGCATCCTACGGCTGCGTCATGGCCGTTTAAAGCATGAGGTATGGATGTAATCAGACCGATTAGCCCGCCTTCGTCCAAAGTTCACCGGTTTATCCTAGCAATAACTGATTATTTCTCGAAATGGACAGAAGCGGTACCACTCTTTGAAGTAAAGACAGTCAACGTGATCAGTTTCGTCAAGCATCACGTCATTTACTGCTTCGGTGTTCCCCGGAGGATAATCCATGATAACGGACCGCAATTTTCCATCCATGTGTTCTATCGATTTTGTGACAATATCCGGATCAAGAATATCGCATCCACGGCATAACCCTGCATCCAACGGTTTAGCAGAAGCCTTCAATGAAACAATAATCAAACTGCTCAAGAAATTCGTATCATCCAACAAATGCGATTGAAATAAGAAGCTTGGTGAATTTTTGTGGTCCTATCGAACAACGGTACGGATCCTAACTGGCAGCACGCTGTACTCTCTAGTTTATGGGTGTGAAGCAGTCCTTCCCCTGGAGATCCAAATACCTTCTCTCAGGATAGCCATGTCCAAAAGCTAACTACTGAGAACAACGATCGCTTACGATTGCAGGATTGGAAGCACTAGATGAAAAATGTCTGCAAGCTCAACAACGGATTGAACTATATCAAGCACACATCTCTAAAGCATTTAAGAAAAAGGTAAAAGAAAAGATATTTTAAGTCGGTGAGCTTGTTCTGTCCGTCAGAAAGCCGATGATTATGACGCACAATATTTAGGAAAAATTTCAGGCCAACTGGGAAGGTTCCTTCATAGTGGAATCAGTGTATTCTAACGGTGCATACAGGCTTACAAAGCCCAACGAAGATTTGTTAATGATGTCGATCAATGGCAAATTCCTGAAGAAATACTACGTCTAAAGCTATGCTCGTATTTTTCTCTCCCCAACGAGGCATTTTAAATGTACAATGTTTACAGCTATCCTGTTATTCCCAACAATGTAAATGTATAGTAAGACATTTTACATTGTAAAAGATGTTATCCGTATTCAAAAGTCTTGAATATACCATGGATAATAGGTCCACTGAAGCTTCTTTTTCACAATATATTTAGGGATTGTAATAGCCCTTCCCATAAGAGTCACTAAAACTCTTCACTTCAAACTATTATCTGTATTCAAGAGTCTTAAATATGTCATGAATAATAGGCTCTCCAAAATTCCCCAATGGAATCATCTTCAGATTCTACGAAACAGTTTCGTTGAGATCATACTTTTTAATCTTCCCTGACAAACAAAACCTATTCTGGGAACCTCATTGCTCTAAGGAAGTCCTATCCTGGCAATAGAAGTAATCAATCCCCTGGCGGAGTTTATCTTACTAATGATTCACGTCCATATTACCTCTGAACCATACCTCTTTTTAATACTCCCCAGTCGAGTAAGTTCTTCTCAAGGGCCCAATTTCTCTGAGAATTCCTTATGTCTAAATCCCAGTTGGTTTAGAGATAATTGATCTCCGGAAGATAATCATGTCCATATTATCTCTGGATTATTTTCTACACAAGTGTTATTACGCTGCCATGTCCATACTACCTCTGAGTTGTATGCCACAAACCCCCGTCGGGGTACTGTACGACCCCGTTTGCCATGTTCACATCACCTCTGAGCAAATCCGTTTTCGTCTATCACGCCCATATTACCTCTGATAGTATCACATTTTCAAACTTGTTACCCTTACTCGATGCAAGTACGCCATGGTTTATTCTAGGTAGGTATCTATTTCGGTTAACATTACCTATTTGGTTTATGTATTTAGCTATCTAAACTATTTTCAAGTTATACCTAGGATATCTATAAGCATATCTTATATATATATATATATATATATATATATATATATATATAATATCTTAACACTAGTTTCTTAAACTCAAAACTTTAACCTTGACACTAGGATACTTAACTAAAACTTACACATCTACCTATTTATCTATGTATCACATTGATACTAGTATACTGCCTAGGATACTCATCAATAGGATACACCTATCCAATACTTGACACTTACCTACACTACATGTTTGTACTACTCAAGGTAACATATTGGAACATTTTAGAAGTAAATTGCATTAAATGTTGAGAAAATAGTAATAAGAATGAATGCTAGACTTTTTTAATAGGATTTTTCTAGATATATCCAATTACGAAATGTGTAATTATCTATATAGACAAACTATTCTAGATTATAGGTTCCCTTGCAATGCTTGCCAAGTAATGCCAAATTGAATGACATGTCAATCTTGTTTTTCATATTATTTCTTAATATTGAATTATGGTAATAAAATGTTCTTTCCTACATCCCTCATCCCCCTCTTTATCTCACAGCTTCTCTTTCTATTGCTTTAAGCAACTATGCTTCTTTTTTTTTTTTTAGAAAGCTGGAGCAGAAAATGGAGTTACATAGCATAGGATTAGTTACAAATGCTTGCTATCTTGTAATTACAAGTCTATGAATGATAGTCATGTTCACATCTGTATCCTTTATGAGAAGGCTAAGTCAAATACAGTCATACATATATGAACACCATATCCACTCTGTCAAGACCTTTGGATTGGCATGATTTGTTCTAGTTTACTTTCACTGAACTTTAAAATGCACAAAAATGGCCTAGTTGGCTTATCATTTCATATGGGTTTTGAACTTGTACACTGTTTTTTCTGAATTTGCAAATAACCATGAACTTCCATATTTTTCAACTTACTACCATGAACTTAATTAGCAACTTGCTAACATGAACTTCTGAATTTGCAAGTAGTGAAGTTTGGAAAGGAGAGAGAGGAGAGAAGGAGAAGAGAGAATATGAGAAAGAGAGTGCAAGGGCTTTATCCTAGGTTGCACCTCATGTGTATTTCTATTAATATGCATCATGATAAATACACGTACAATTACTTCATTTGTACCCACATAAGAAAAATAACAATAATAACTCTAACACACATTAATACTATGAATTATCACTTATTTTGCAAGTAAGTACTAAAAACTATTTCTTACTTTCCAAATTAATACCATGTAGTATCATCAGTTCGTGGTATTAACTTGCAAAATAAGAAATATTTCATGGCATTAACTTGCCAAAACATTAATATTTCATGGTATTGACTTGCAAATGTGAAAGTTTATGGTAGCAAGTTGTACAAATATGTAAGTTCATGGTATTTAGATGCACATTAGCCAGATTACCGGATTATGAACCTGATAAGTATAAAAACTATTAATGTTTTACAAGAAATTAACTTTATTTATTTATTTGTATTGATATGATCTTGATGGTGTTCATTCTTTGTCAAGTTATGTTAGGATCATAAGAGGTATCTGACGGAACGGGAGTATGAAGCATTGAAAGAACGCGTCGCAGGAATGAGGATAGGATTCAAAAGAGTTTCTTGTATAAATGCCACATTACCTTTATCACCTGTGTTGGTACCCGCAGATGAATTGCGGTCTGCATGTAAGGTATGAAGATTACAAAATGATATGATGAGATATTTAAATTTAGAACTTTTATTTATCCGTTTATTTTAAATTATTTCTTTTGGAAAAATTTAAACATCATTTGAATATGGAACTTACGATTTTATCATGTTAATATTGAAACTTACGATTTTATCATGTTAATATTGCTTGATTCCTCTTTAAAAAGCTTCTGTCTAAGAATAAAATCTTTTTGCTATGATTTCTACTACAATTTTGGTCCCTATGGTTTCATTATTCATGATCATTATGTTGGTTTATCGGAAAAACTTGTTACTTGTATCAACACATAATACATGAGTTTCCCTGTCCTCATTCAACATTTTGTGCTTAAATTGTTTTTTATCCTCTTTTGATATTTTCGACTAATCTTGATTCAACTACTCTATTTTTCTTAATTTACTAGATGGAAGGTTTGCACATGGGTTAAAATGGAGACTATAGTTGTTTGGTGATTATAGCAACTTGTAAACTCAGATTTCAATAATATTTTTCATAGCATGATGATTAAATTAGTATACAGGTAGATTGGTGATGGAGGGTGAAAACCCATTGGAAATATGACTAGTATGAAAAGTAAAAATTTAGGAAAAAATTGACACACAAGCCGTAAAAAAATTTGTGAATAATCAACTAGTATCAATTTATTACAAAAATTATAATAGAAATGCAACAAGATAATAATCGACTTGTATACCCGATTTTGGAATGGCATGCGGGTTGCACTGGGCTTCATGATGGGCTTCTGTACTCGAGACCCGATTCTGAGGTGGATAAGAAGACAAGATAGTTCCATTCTAGGGTTTTGACATCAACCGTATAAATTCAGAAGTAGAATTGTCTTCGTTCATTTTTCAATTCTTTAATTTATGAATTTACAAACTATTTGTAAACTACAAAACAATCCAAAGAAGATAAAAATATCTCTAAGTATTTATCCATAAGGTAAATCAAATCCCAAACCAACTAAAATAGATCAAATTCTATTTGTTTTGGCTGATCCTAACAAAAACAAATTTAAATAAAAACTTCTAAAAGGATAATATCAATCTGATCTACGAATCGGACTTAGGGTTCGGGTCCATGGATGGTCCCACATCATTCTTTCGTCTTTGAAAAATTTCAACTCTTGGTGAATCATATATGCGTGAAATCCGAGAATTATGGTTCTGGTGATTCTCTCCAAATAGGCCATGACAGAGATCTCTGCTTCAACAGTTTTATCAACACAAAGGCTTATGAAAAGACAATGAAATCCCCTAATTGTACTGACGGTCGTAGAGGTTGTAGAAGCGAGATATCTATTAGGCACGTAAATAAATGGTGGTTGTTTCGATGCATCCAAAGAACTAGCATAATGTAGGAGACAATTTAGCAAAAAAGATTGTCCTTAAAATAAGCATCCATGCAATCAATTATTATTTCCTACAAGTATTAAAATTTCATATTAAATATATGTTCATAGGCTGGATAAGTATGATAAGTTCGAAACAATTGAAATATCTGCTAGGTTCTTTAAATTCAATGGATTCATCAAATCACCAATATAATTATTCTAATAATAATAGATAAAGGACAAAATTGATATTTGGTTTAAACCTAAACCTAATTTCAACCACATACCTAATTTGTGTGTCAACTATGAGAGGTTCACTAGGTTCAACTAATGGACACCAAGGATACGACCGGCTTCAGGTTGAAATCTACTTGTGTAGATTAGACAACTACTACTCTTTTTTATTATAGCTTCAAATCTACTAAAATGTTCATGTGGCTCCTTTGTATATAGTTCATTAATTATTTTAAACAAGTCAGCATAATCCATAATTTAAATTTTGTTTTAAGTTTTAATTTCTTGCTTTAGTCTTTACAAGTGTATAAAAATATTGCTAACATAGAGTTCTGATACAAATTTGATTTGGGAAGATCTAAGGAAAATATGATAAGTAAGAAATTAGAAATTTAAGAAAAAATGGACATAAAAGAAGTAAGAATTTTGTGAACAATCAACTATTATCAATTTATCACAAAAATTATAATAAAATGTAACAAGATAATAATCGACTTATATACTCGATTTTGAAAGGATGTCCAGGTTGCGTCGTGTCTCTATGTTGAACTTTTGTACTCGAGAACTGACTCGACATTGTTGTCGGAGTCGGAGAAGAAAAAAAATAGATCCACTCTAGGATTTTGGCATCGCACCTTATAAACTCAGAAGCAGATTTCTTTCAATTTAGTTTTCGATTTTAGAGTTGTGATACAAATTTGATATATGAAAATCATGGAAAAATATAATTAGTATGAAAATTAGGAATTAAAAAAAAATTGAAGTAAAAGTTGTAAGAAATTTGTCAACAATCAACTATTGTCAATTTATCACAAAAAATTATAATGAAAATACAACAAGACAATAATCTTTATGTACTCAATTTTGGAATGGCGTGCGGGTTGTGTCCTGTGTCGATGTTGGGCTTTTGTTCTTAGAACCGACTCGACATCGACGTTAGAGTGGAGAAGAAACAAATATAGATTCACTCTACGATTTTGACATCGTATCATACAAATTCAAAAGTAGGTTTCTCTCATTTTATTCTTAACTATTTATAGACTACAAAACAATTGAACGAAGATAAAACAAATTTCTATATACTTATCCGTAAGATAAGTCAAATTCCTAACCAACTGAAAGTGTTGATATGGTATGTTGGGTGTCATATTTAAGTATAGTATAAGCACATGGGAATATCCTGTGGACATATTTGGGATGCCAGAATATGTCACAAGATATTCCATTATGAGATTATTGTCATAATGATTGAGATCATTGTATTAATGACTGTAAGGCTATATAATGCCAATGAGACAATCAATAAAATCATCAACTAATTTCAACATGGTATCAGAGCCAAGTTTCCACAAACCCTAGCCGACACCAAGCTTCCACAAACCCACAGGAGGATTTCCTAGATCTCCTCCACCGAACTCTTCCACGCCCCCCCTTCTTCCCTTCTCCGCCCTTCACAGGCCGCCCTTCGCTGTTGCTGCCCCGTCCCGCTACTGCTGCGGCTACTACTGCTGCGGCTGCTGCGACGGCGGCTGTGACATGCGTAATGCCGCCTCCTCCATACCAGCACGAGACAGCGCCTAATAGGGATGCCTAGATCTGAAAAAAGGGCGGACATGTTCGGATCTAGGAGCGGACAACGAGGACGAGCGTGAGTCGTGGAGTGGACGTGACGTGATTGGATAGACGACACATCGATGGAGAAGATCATCAAGAAGCTAGATTCTGCAGAGGTGGCGACGTTGATGAAGTTGTTGACGATGTCGGCTGGTGAGAACACGACACGAACGTCGCCGGAGTTGAAGCTTCCCTCCATCGATCTGAAATTAGATGGACCAGCCACCTATCTGAGTTGGTCACGGCGGGTGAGAAGAACCCTCGCAGGAAAAAACATGGAGGGGTTCCTGACGGGCGAGACGACAGAGCCGGACGAGGGCTCGACAGGACGCGATGAGTGGAAGTCCACTCATATGGTGATCTACATCTAGCTTCTCAACTCCTTAGTCCAGTCTATTGCCACCACAGTAGACGGTATAGAGATGGTGAAAGATGTGTGGGAGAAGTTGAGAAGGACCTATGATGGTGTGGGGAACAACTTACGGGTCTTCCAGATAAAGGGGGAGATTGATGACACCGTACAGGGAGAGAAGACGGTACAGGAGTATGCCACGGAGTTGGAGCGTCTGTGGTTGGATTATGATCACTCCTCAGATCGGGCGAGCTGCGGGGACCCTAAGTGTAAGGAGAGACAGGTGTGTCTGCAGGAGAGGACGATGAAGTTTCTCAAAGGGCTGACTGCAGCTTTCGCACAGAGGACGGCCCTACTTCTAGCCCAACCAAAGATCCCTAGCCTTGAGGAGGCTATCTCAGCCATGATCCAGGAGGAGACACGCATCAGGCTGCAAGCCGGGACATGTGGTCCCCCAGAAGCAAAGTCAGCACTAGCGATCACCAGCTCAGGTAACACAGGATCTAAGGGAGAACCCTGGCAGCATAACCGGCAGTGCTACAACTGTGGGGAGATGGGTCATCATCGGTATGCTTGTACCAAACCACCTAGGGAGGGAGATTCAGGTGGTGGACGAGGACCGTTCGACGGACGAGGATATAATGGAGGACGTGGTCGAGGGGGTAGACGAGGCGGCCGAGGAGGTTATCGGACGAACCTTCTGATATCAGAAGGGAACGGAGAAGCTGATGGCACCTTTACTGTGGAGGACCAGGCACTGGGAGACATGAGGAGTAGAACAGAGGAGGCGTCCACCTCATTCTTTGTTAGGGACAACGCTGCCATGTATGTCCATCCATCAGAAGGTACTGACGAATCACTTGCCCTTGCGTCTATCTCTTCCCTTAAATCATCAGACTGGATTATCGACTCGGGAGCATCTCGGCATGTGACGGGAAATGCTAGTGAGTTTTTTTCCTACACTCACCTAGTATCAGCAGACAACATTCAGACAGCTGATGGCACTTTCCAGCCAGTGGTCGGTAAGGGTACTGTTAATTGTACAGGTTCAGTAAGATTATCCAATGTTTTATATGTTCCATCCTTTCCAGTCAGTCTCTTGTCCATTAGTTCTATAATCCTCCAACTTAAATGCATTGTTTCTTTTGATATTCCTAAGGTGACCTTCCAGGAGAAAGGGACAGGACGAAGACTTGGGACTGACACTTGGCATGAGGGACTGTGGTACCTAGATCGAGAATGACTGGACTCAGCATTTGTATCTATGGCAGAGAAGGCTGGCATGGAAGGACTGCAGCAGAGGACTGAGGATACCTTGATACTCCATCATCGGAGGATGGGACATTCTTCCTTTGATACTCTAAGTAAGTTGTATCCAGAGATTTATGCAAAAACAAATAAAGAGAAATTAGTATGTGATGCGTGCGAGTTAGAAAAACTTACTAGGAGCTCATATGTTGGCACGGGTCATAGGAGCACTTTTGCTTTTGAGTTAGTACATTCTGATGTCTGGGGTCCATGTGCTACTAACACTATGAATGGTTATAAGTACTTTGTTTCTTTCATTGAGTGTGCCTCTCGTGTTACCTGGTTATATTTGATGAAAAATAAGAATGATGTACCTGCTTGTTTTCGGGATTTCCATAAGCATGTCCAGACTCAGTACAAAGCAGTTGTGAAGGTACTGAGGTCTGACAATGGAACTGAGTATACCAACAGGACGCTTGCAGAATACTTGTCAGCACACGGAATACAGCATCAGACCACCTGTGCATACACACCAGCACAAAATGGAGTTGCAGAAAGGAAAAACAGATACCTTCTGGAGGTCGCAAGAAATATGATGATCGACATGAATGTCCCACAGAGTCTGTGGGGACATGCAGTGTTGACAGCAGCTCAACTCATCAACATGATGTCCTCGAAGGTCCTCGGATGGAAGTCCCCATGTAAGGTATTGCAAGGCAATAATAGTGGGATACTCCCACTGAAGGTGTTTGGGTGTGTGTGTTTTGTGAAGGACAACAGACCATCAGTTGGAAAACTTGACCCTAGAGCGGTCAAATGCATCTTCGTAGGCTACTCGGCGACCCAGAAGGGGTATGTGTGCTGGAGTCCAGTAGAGAAGAAGAAGTTTGTCAATATGGATGTCCACTTTCGTGAGCATGAGCCATACTATCACCAGGACGGAACTTCACACAACACGCCTAATACTGCCAGTATTAGGCGAGAGGGGGAGATGGAGAACTTGGTGGTAACCGATTTAGAAGTTTGGCATGGAGGCACGGAGAAAGGACAAGAAGGTGAAGGTGTTAGGTCTACGGCTCAGGGAGAGTTACTTACCTACAGCAGGAGAGAGAAGCAAACTGCAGGACCAGTACCAACAATGCCAGTGCCAAGTCCATTGCCTGCGTTCGTCCCAACTCCTGAGGCACCGACACCAACCCCCCTTCAGGTGATACCCCCTCCTTCACAAGATATCATTTCTCCTACTTCTACTCCTCCCACACCACTATCTGTACGGAGGACCACTCGCAGCAATGCAGGAAATCCTCCAAACAGATATGGTTGGGATATTGCTCAGTTTGTTTCTTATGACCATATCCCTTTTTCTCATGGAGCATTTATAGCATCTTTGGATAGTATTACTGTACCTAACAATTGGCAGGTTGCCAAGAACGATCCAAAGTGGAAAGCGGCAATGCACGAGGAGTTGGGAGCTCTGGAGAAGAACCACACTTGGGAGCTCTGGAGAAGAACCACACTTGGGAGCTTGTGAGACTGCCAGAGGGGAAGAGAGCAGTTGGATGCAAGTGGGTCTTTACCGTGAAGCAGAACCCAGATGGACAGGTTGAGCGCTACAAAGCTCGACTAGTAGCCAAAGGATACAGTCAGACGTACGACATCGACTATGACGAGACCTTTGCACCAGTTGCAAAGATGAGCACTGTCAGGACTCTGATTTCTCTAGCAGCGAATGGTGGATGGAAGCTACACCAACTGGATGTGAAGAATGCGTTTCTTCATGTAGATCTAGTGGAGGAGGTGTACATGGAGATACCACCAGGATTTGGCACCAATCAGACAGTAGGCAAGGTCTGCAGGTTGAAGAAGTCCCTCTATGGACTGAAGCAGTCTCCTCGAGCGTGGTTTGACAGGTTCAGAAGGGCGATGATAGGGATGGGATATCAGCAGATCAATGCTGATCATACTGTGTTCTTCCTTCGGAGTGGAGGCCACATCACCATGCTTGCGGTGTATGTGGACGATATGATTATCACAGGAGATGATGAGCAGGAGATCGCCCAACTCAAAGGAAAGCTTGGCAAGGAATTCGAGGTGAAGGATCTCGGCCTTCTTCGGTACTTCCTTGGGATTGAGATTGCTCGAGAAGCAGAGGGGATTGTTCTCTCTCAAAGGAAGTATGCACTGGACCTTCTCACAGAAACTGGGATGTTGGGGTGCAAACCTGTAGCGACACCAATAGATCAGAGGTTCAAGATTGATGCTGAGGCTGGAGAACCAGTTGATCGGGACAGATACCAGAGACTGGTTGGCAAGCTGATCTATTTGAGCCACACACGTCCTGATATCTGCTTTGTAGTAAGTGTTGTGAGCCGCTACATGCATGACCCATTGAAGGGTCATATGGATGCAGTGTACCAGATTCTGAGGTACTTGAAAGGTGCTCCCGGGAAGGGACTAATATTCAGGAAGAACAATCACGTAAGCATCGAGGGCTACTGTGATTCTGACTGGGCTAGTTGTGCTGATGACAGGAGGTCTACCTCGGGATATTGCATATTTGTAGGAGGTAACTTGGTCTCCTGGAGGAGTAAGAAGCAGTCTGTGGTGGCCAGATCGACAGCTGAAGCAGAGTACAGAGCTATGGCCTTGGGAGTTGCAGAGCTGCTATGGTTGAAGAATATGCTGGTGGAGCTGAAGCTGGATCAATGAGTCAAGATGAAGCTGTGGTGTGACAATCAGTCAGCTATTAGTATCGCCAACAATCTAGTACAGCATGACAGGACCAAACACATCGAGATTGATAGATTCTTCATCAAAGAGAAGTTGGATAGTGGATTACTGGAGCTTGGCCATGTTCCAACCAGGGATCAAGTAGCAGATGGACTAACCAAGGGACTCGCCTCAGTGAGCATGATTAGAGGATGTGACAAGATGGGCTTAGTGAATATCTTTCACCCATTTTGAGGGGGAGTGTTGATATGGTATGTTGGGTGTCATATTTAAGTATAGTATAAGCACATAGGAATATCCTGTGGACATATTTGGGATGCCAGAATATGTCACAAGGATATTCCATTATGAGATTATTGTCATAATGATTGTGATCATTGTATTAATGATTGTAAGGCTATATAATGCCAATGAGACAATCAATAAAATCATCAACTAATTTCAACAGAAAGTGATACAATTTTTCCTTATTTAGGCTGATCCTAACAAACAAATATTTAAACTGAAAAATTCTAAAAACATAAAACTAATAGGATTCACGAATCACTCGGGTTCGGATCCATGTATGGTACCGCATCAATTGTTGTATACAGTACTGCTCTACCTGGGGCAAAGAGGCTTCTTAAGGATTATATTTATACAATATGCCCTTCAAATGTTTACAAGGAGTAATATAGGAAGTAAGGTAATAGCAGAATGAAGTGCATCTTCATTGTCCCACAAATAGCAGCCTAGATAGAGTAAATGATAGAAGTAGAACAAACTACTTTTACTTACGTGAGCATATTTGTGCTAAGTTGGAGGTGGCACCAATCGAGGATAAGATGAGCAAAAATTATATTAGATGGTTTGTACATGTGCACCATATACGAATAGATGCGCTAGTTAAGATGAGCAATAAGATATTTGTCGAAGGGACTGTTTGAACTAGAGGTAGGCCTAAACGAACTTGGATTGTTGCTTTAAGAAATAATGTTTTTTGTTAATCTTACAATGGACATGGCCTTTAAAAGAGCTGAATGGAAGAAAATGATTCATGTAGCCGGTCCCAAAATTTTGGGATAAAGGCTTTTTTGTGTTGGAGGATTTTGCATCTCTTTGAAATTGAATCTCGATAGTAGATACAGTCAAAATTTGAATTAGGTCATGATTTTGCTTTTACGAATAGATCCTGACATTACTAAACTTTTTGACCTGTATCTATCGATTCTATACTTCATAAGTAATCTATAGCAAGATAAATATTTTGCATCAACTTATAATTCAAGTATTAAGTATTAACAATATTTTGTAATGACGTAAGGAATTGCTATTTCAGTTTTTGACACATATTATTATAAAAGCAAAAAGGTTTCAGAATATGCATGACATTTAACAGAATAAAAATGTGCAAATCAATTGCAATTAGTCTTTTGTCAGTGAGAATGAACAACTAAAGACTATATGGAAAATATTTTGTAACAATTATATTGTTTACTATTTTAATTGAGCACTTGAGCACACCCCTGATAAGGTACTATATTTGCTCAAGTATATAAAGAAATTTTTGTACCTAATCCAACTGTGTGCAATTACGATTTTATTATTGTATAATAGAGTGAAATTTGCCCTTAAATGTTAAACATATTTCTCTCTGATTTTTTTCTCTTGAAATCCTTCATCATCCAAACTAGAATACCAATACTTCGAAAATATTTAAATTTTGCAATCCGGAAAACACTACAAATGAGTATAGCTGAAATAAGGTACAATAGAAGGTAGGTTAGGAAATGAATGACATGGTCGGAAGCTAAAATAGCCTTCAAATCAGGTGCGTCTTTTGAACTAATTTTCTAGCTGCTTTGGACATGTGAAGTGGAGACCAACAAATCCATTTGTTTGGTATGATAGAATCTTAGTAGTGGAAGCTGCTTAGAGTATAATCCTGAATGAACCTGAATTGAGGCAGCAAAGAATGACCCTAACTGAGTTGAATGGAAGAAAATATTTCATGCTGATATTGAAATGGGAATCAAATTGGAATTTAAATGTTGACTATAAGAACTTTCAAAATCAAAATTTCAAGAGGGGATTGAAACCCAAACCGAGTAGGCCAACCTTCTTAGCAGTAAGGAAATCAAAATCGAAACGGAATCTCTTACCTGCACCACAAAACCTACTGAAACTTCCAAAACATATACACAGAAGGGAGAGTAATCTGAAAATGAGATTTAAAATCTTGGGATAGAGTAACACCAATAGAACATGTCTCAATAAACTTCGAGATTGACAAAGTCCTTTGATCTGTACATGGACTGTTGACCATCGCCTTTTTGTAATGGAAAAGATTATCTGATTATAATTTGGACCCATGACTCTTAACTTCGAGATTGACAAAGTCATTTGATCCCTTAACCGTAGGAACACTCAACTGGGTAGAATAACAAGTAGCCATCTAGCACTTTCCACTTGCCACCCGATGCGTCGAACTTTGAGCTCGCATCAAGATCAACATATTGTAGAGTTATTTTTTTTACTGTCAAGGAATCAAAAGGTTTCCTCAATCGCGAGGGTTAATGAGTCATGGATCCTGAATCCTGAATCACAATCACTTAATCTCACATTAGCCGTGCCCTTTTTTTCCATTTAAGAAGGCCACATTGACACACACACATAAAATATGAAATGTGAAGACAATCTACTGCCACTTTGAATCTAAGATATCCCTCTTATCAGATTATGGATTATTAGTTTGTTATAGGGAAACAGCATGGACTTATAGTCTGTACAGTTAGCAAGCTAGTGATGGGATGATTCTTTACTCTCTTTTTGTTTGTGAGTGATCACACAAACACATGCACATACTTGTTGAGGGCATGGTCTGCAGTATCAGCTGATAGAGAAACCGATTCTGAAACCATAGGAACTATCAAAATCGACCAAGTCAAAACTACCGAACTCCTTGAAACTCCCGAAAACTGCCAATACCTAGACTCAACAGATAGCCCATTTGTTGGCAATTGGAAAGTTGTGTACTGCAGTTTAGAAAGGTGTGTATTCAAACTTCACACAATTCAATTGAAAACCTCCATATCCCTGAACCCCCCTTAGACCTCGAGATTGAGGAAGTCCTTCGATCCCTTAACCGTAGGAAAACTCAACTGGGTAGAATAACGAGTAGCCCATCAATGTGATAGTTTCCACTTGCTAACCAGTGCTTTCTGTGAACCTTGGTCGAGGATTTAGCAAGGAGGGTGTTTCGTGACCTCTGCATTGAAATAGATTCGCTAATAGAGACATCCTTGGCATTTCAATGTTGTGTTTCAGAAAAGAACCTTCAAGAAATTGCTTCATATTTAAATTATAATTAGTAAACGCGGATAACATCATGGATTTTTTGGGTGACAACCCAGAAACTAGATGATCGAGTACATGGGTGTTAAATATAGGTGAAAGCACGTAATCTTGGTGTTGATACAATGAATTTCAAGTGGATCTAAGTTTAAGGCAGATTAGTTGGGTCACTCATAAGACATATATGATCATTTTGATGTTACAATCATGTGGGTTTGACCCACAGTTTTATTTATCCTGGTTTAATTCTGATCAAATTTATTGAGTTAGTTCTTGTGCTGTTATAGAATAGCCATCCCAACAGTAGGGTCTCTTCATGGTTCCGTAATATTTGGAACTGTTTGAACTCCCTAAGGTTAACCTGAAACTAATGTATCTCAGTTCAGAATAATGCACAAAGAGTTGGAACTGGTCTACTATGATATAAAGTAGATTAGTGTCCAGCATTGACAAATCTAATTTTTGTTTGTTGAATATGCAGTTCTCTGATGATGGAGAAGAACGGGTAGTGGTTGGTAGTCTGGATCTTAACCAGTGTCTTAAGCTAGCAGATGAATTAACAGGAAAGAGGCCTGAGGTAAAAAATAAACTTATCTGCTTGTGCTACATTTTTTTTGTTTAAAGAGAACTAAATTGACATTTCCTACAAAAGATGAAAAAGTTAGGTTTGGTTGCCATGAATTATTTCATGGGTTTATATTGAACATTGGCCATCACCATTCGAGTCTCCATCAGATTATTTTTAGCTATTATGGCATGACTAAGGGCCAAGAAAACTCGAGAAGGATTTGATCATGGTCTTTTGTTGGGGTCCAGTCTGGATTTGGTAAATTTTTGAGCCCAATTATGGTGAAAGATTTGATTTGATATAATTTAAAAATCTACATTAAATGTAAGATTTGATTAGATTTCAAATTTGTATCAAATATTTAATCTGGCTGTATTTGGACGTCCATAATTGGTATTGGGCTATTTTAGTTGTAATAGGATTCTTATTTTAGGGTTTCCTATTTAGGAAATCTTATTATGACCTAAAATATGATTTCTTATCCTATAAATATAGGAGGAGGGTGGAGGCACAAAGTATGCACAAAGGTGGAGATTTGAGGTTCTCGTCCACAAGAAAATCTAAGAGAAAGTTCGTGCTTTGCTCTTAGGGTTCTTCTCCACACAAGACAGAAGGAAGAAGAGATCTAATCGAGAAGTCGTCAACTTCGATTAGGAAAATTGCTACGGGTTGATGAGTGATTTCAATTGTAATATCTGTCGTTCCTTCTTGAGTGTGGTGAGGGGGTTGAACATATTAGGGCAAAGGGTTTCAACATTAGTTTTTTGCAATCTTGTAATTTCATCTGAATTATAAATGTTGGGATTTGTCCAGTGACTTAGTCACCACCATATAATTGTTTTTATCTGTGCTTGGTGTTCGTAGATTAATTAGTTATCTTAGATGGGTTGGCAAACACTTCCGCAACGTGCCTAACACTTGGTATCAGAGCGAGGTTCTTTTCGAGAGGGGTGCAATTATGTCTACGGAGTAGATGAACACTCGTATGATCACCCTCACATAGGAGAACTGGGTGATTTGGAAGCCAAGGATGGAGAATCTACTCTGGTGCAAGGATTTGCATGGTCCATTGGAGGGCGACAACGCCAAGCCGACGGATAAAGGTGCTGATGACTGGAAACGACTGGATAGAAAGGCTGTTGGATTCATCCGCTAATGACTGGACGATTTGGTGTTTCATCACGTGTCCATGAAAAGTTCTGCAAAAATATTGTGGGAGAAGCTGCATTCATTGTACGAAAGGAATATGGCTGGCAACAAGACATTTTTTATTCGCCAATTCGTCAACTCGAAGTATACGGAGGGTGCACCAGTGGCACAACATCTGAACGAGGTTCATAACATCATCAATCAGTTGTATGCGATGAAGATGGTGATTGAGGATGAGCTTCAGGCCCTTCTGTTTTTGAGTTCTTTGCCAGAAAGTTGGGAGACGTTGGTGGTGTCTGTGAACAACTCCGCTCCGGATGGAGTTGTCACGATGGAGGCAGTCAAAAGCAGTTTGTTGAACGAGGATGTCCGTCGTAAGCAAGTGGAATCGTCGCAGGAGTCTGCTCTGGTGGCTTCTACGGGAAGGGAAGACCCAAGTCACATGCGAAGACGGGGAGTTCTCGGGATCTTGCGACTATGGACCGCAAGTAGGACTGCTATCACTGTGGCAAAATGGGTTGTATCAAGAGGAACTGTATGAAGCTCAAAGTTGAGAAGGCCGAAGGCAAGGACGATCAGGAGGATCTCACGGCTATGAGAGATCTCATCATCGCAGCAACCGACAAAAAAGAACCTTGTGGCATGTGTCATGTGTCATGATGGCGATTGAGTCATGGACACGGGAGCATCGTATCACGCTACTCCACATAGGATGATCTTCACGTCATACCGTGGTGACATGTTTGGACGTGTGAAGATGGACAACAAGGGGACAACTGCAGTTGTAGGCATCGGTGATGTGCACTTGACAACGGAGCTTGGTAAGAAGCTCGTTCTTAAGGGTGTGCGACATATACCGAGTTTGCACTACAACTTGGTTTCGGTAGGGAGGCTGATAGATGATGGTTGTCACAGTCTGTTTGGGGACAAAGATTGTATGGTTACGAAGGGTTCCAAACAGCTGGCTCGAAGAGATTTGTGTTGTGGCATGTACAAGCTCACGCCGTTGAGGTTTATAGGCAGGCCACAAACACCGAATGGAGGCTCGAGGGGTGTTCGACATGAGGTGGATCGTCGAAAACTTGCTGAGGAGGATCTTCGAGATACTTTGAGGATTACGGAGAATTTTGTTCGTCGAGACAAAACGACGAATGGTGATGAGTCAAAGATTGAGGGTGAGTCAGTCAGTCCCATGATAGCTGGTCGGTCTCCTTGTGGGGGTTGCTCTACGGATCTGGTTTTGACGACAGGTGGTTTGCCAAAGCTTCACAGAGCGACATTGATTTCAACAGTTCGAAGCCAGGGAGGAGATCAAGGTTTGCAACAAACTCAATCTAAGGCGGGTGCATCTGCATTCACACTGTCCAGGGGGAGCTGTGGGTCATCGATGGCATTCACAGTGCGTGATGTTCTGCTCGAGGACGCATGTGTATGGGAGAGCTTCAGGTTCGGATACAAAGGTGGACAGATTCAGGAGTTCGAATCTCGGGAGAATCACACCGTCCACTTGGTTGGGCCTGCCAAGGGTGAAGAAGCTCGTCGGAACGTTAACACGTTTCGGTGGAAGATGGAAGTCAGGAAAGGAAACCAAGACTCACGATGAGGCAGATCATCAGGGACTTCGGTCTTGGGCGTGTCATTAATATCGGCAGAGTCCCAGTGGTACAGGAGGTGCTATGCATGGGAGCTAGCGCCGACGTGAGGGTCGAGGAGCTGGAGACGACAAAAGATTCAAGACAGCTCGGGGGATCGAAGATCGGTAGAATGTGGGAGTAGGAACTCTGTCTTGGGACGACATGCATGGAGTCTAGTTGAGGAGCCATGGGGTCAACACCCTCTCATCAGACTAGAGGGGGAGATTATTGGGGTCCAGTCTGGATTTGGTAATTTTTTGGATTCTAATTATGGTCAAAGATTTGATTTTATATAATTTGAAAATCTATATTAAATGTAAGATTTGATTAGATTTTAAATTTATATCAAATATTTAATCTGACCATATTTGGACGTCCATAATTAGTGTTGGACTATTTTAGGTGTAATAGGATTCTTATTTCAGGGTTTCCTATTTAAGATATCCTATTATGACCTTAAATATGATTTCTCATCCTATAAATATAGGAGGAGGGTGGAGGAACAAAGCATGCACAAAGGTGGAGATTCGATGTGCTCGTCCACAAGAAAATATAAGAGAAAGTATGTGCTTTGCTCTTAGGATTCTTTTTCACACAAGACAGAAGGAAGAAGAGATCTAATCGAGGAGTTGCCAACTTCGGTTAGAAAAATTGCTTCGTGTTGGTGATTGGTTTCAATTGAAATCTTTGTCGTTTCTTCTTGAGTGTGATGAGGGGGTTGAACCTATTAGTGCAAAGGGTTTCAAAATTAATTTTTTGCAATCTTGTAATTTTATCTGAGTTATAAAGGTTGAGATTTGTCCAGGTGACATAGTCACAGTCGTATACTTGTTTTAATCTGTGCTTTGTGTTCGTAGATTGCTTGGTTATCTGAAGTAGGTTGGCGAACGCTTCCTCGATGCGCCCAACATCTTTAACTAGAATGCAATTTGGAGAGGAGAGAAAGAGAAGAGAAGGAGAAAAGAGAAGAGGAGGAGAAAAGAGAGTGCAAGGGCTAAATCCGTAGGGTGCACCTCATGTATATTTATATTAATATACATGATCATAAATACACTCACAATTACTTTATTCTACTAACATAAGATAAATAACAATAATAACACCAATACCCTCTCTCAAGTTGGAGCATAGAGATTAGATATACCCAGTTTGCTACATAAATAAAAAAAAGGACCACAAACAAGTGGTTTGGTGAGGATATCACATAAGTGATCCTCATATCGAACATATAAAGTGACAATCTGTTTCTTCAACAACATATCATGAACAAAATGACAATCCACCTCGATATGGTCAGTGCGCTCATAAAACACCGGGTTGCTTGTGATGAAAATTGTCGATATGTTCGGTGCGTTCAAAATGGCAAATTTGTTTCTTTAACATATGAAGTCTGATTTTAATGTAAAGCACACATTTATCATGTATTATACTTTTTTCAGCCAGAAATGACACTGTTTATAAGTTTTAGGAATAGTAATAGAAGATAATGAAACAACAAATGCATGAAAAGATGAAGAAACACGGTGTAAGAAAAAATTAGAGATGTGATATTTTTTCTTTGTTGTACAAAGGTTTTTCCTTTTTATAAGAGCAATAGAAATATCACCTGGATCTGTGGTGATGAGAACGGAAACCGCAGGCACAAAAGTTGATTAGTTATGAACGAAAATTTGTCGAACCACATACGCATATCCTTGGTTATCTAATAAACTTGTAAAGGAGGAATAGATATATAAACGAATTTAGGAATGACGAAAATTGTACGGAAGCTATCAAATCCTATGGGAATGGAATAAAACGGTCTCCTGAAAAAAAGGGGATATACTCAAAGAATGTAACATCTGCAGTAATATTATACTTATCTGCAGTAATATTATACTTGCGTGACTGTAGAATATAATAATAGCAAACTTTTTTGGTACGATGATAACAAAAAAAGACACTTCAGAGATCGATGAGCCAACTTGTCTCGGTTAGGTTCCAAGTTGTCAACAAAATAACACACTCAAACACTAAAGGAGAGAAAGAAAAAGGAAAGACATCTAGATGTAACATGGAAAATGAGACTTGGTTATTCAATATAGATGATGACATGCGATTAATTTAATAACATACGATATGATCGACTTTTTTCCAATACTATTTAGGGACATACATATTGAACATTAGAGTTCGAGCCTCATCTAAAAGGTGTCAATGTTTACGTTCGGATATACCATTATGTTGAGAGGTGTGGACACAACTAGTTTCATAAGTCATGTCACGATCAACACAAAAGGTGTTAACGAAAGATTGACTATACTCTAAAGTATTATTAGAATGCAAAATTTTGATGCGTTTATCAAACTGAATATAGATGTCATTATATAAGATGGACAACACATTTGGAAATTCATATATTTCTTTCATTAAATAACACCAAGTTATTATGGAATAATCATAAAAATAAAAAAATACTAATATCTTTCGGACTTTTGACTCTAGAAGGACCCCAAATATCAGAACAAACAAGTTCAAATGACTGCAGCTGACGACTCTCAATAGACGAGAAAAGAACTATGGTGATGCTTGCCTAACTGACAAGTCTCACATTCAAGAACAAAAACATGACTCAAACGAATAACGACTTGATACAAATTAGCTAAAGATGGATGGCCCAAATGATAATGTCACTATAACGAAGAAGTATAAACTGAAGTGAAAGTCTTTCTAGGTAAATCCAAGTAATATAGTTCATCTCTTTCATGCCACGAACCAATCACCTTTTTCATCCAAAGGTCTTAAAAATACAAAAAAATGGAAGAAAATATTACAAAACATTGAAGAGAATTGATTAACAGATATTAAATTGAAAGAAAAATTAGGTTCGTATAATGAATCAGATAATGACAATGAATGAGTAGGGTGAATGACACATTTTTCAGGCGCATGGCGAGTAGACCCACCAGCCAAGATAATATAATGTTTCATAGGATACGATTATGAAAGAGAGTTTATAGTAGACATGTGAGAACTTACTCCTGAGTCTATGATCTAAGTGGCGGATGGTGACTGGGTTGCCACAAATGCGAAGAATATCCCGGAGTGCGACGAGCACCATTCGTATGTTGGAGAAGCTCAGGGATTATGGTAAGCAAATATATGAATGCATTTTCATATCTTTGACTTTGACCATATATATTATTAGATCTTTCATATATTGGACTTCCAATATATGGTAAGCCTATATATGATTAGATTTTCATATCTTTGACTTTGACTATATATATATGATTGAATATATTGGACTTCCGTATATAGATTTCCAATATATAGTAACCATAATCCATGCAAGGGTTTAATGCAAGTTGACGCTTTACAACTTTTGAGAGAGAAAAGGGAGATTGGAGGCTATTGTGAAGGAGAGATCGTTTCGGATAATTCTTCTCTCTATCTCTTGTTCTTCGGAGTTTATAATCGAATTTTTTTTCGTTCATGTATTAGTGTGTTGACCCGTTTTGGATCAGTGAGAAGTCTGTAAAGAGTCGTTGTACTTTCTTACGGTGTACTTTCTTATTCCAATAGTGGAGGCTTTTCAGGGTTGGACTCCGATTCTTCCGTAAATTTTTTTATTTGGATTTTTCACGTAAAATTGATGTCTAAGTTTGTCTTTTGTATGATTATTAGCGATTTTCTTTTCGTGTGCTTTTCTTAGGGTCTCTTGCAGCTTCTTGGTTTAGGGGAACAGTTTTCGCGTTTCGTTCCCAACACAAAATTGTATCCAATACCATTCTTCAAAAAAAATATATATATATATATATATATATATATATATATATATGACGTCTAGTCTAGTGGTTATGCATATTAACCAGGAGGTTGCAGGTTCGAGCCTCCTGGGCTCCATTTAAGTGATGAGTTGGTGATGGGTGTAGCGCAGGTGGTGCAGCCAGGAGTCTATAACACAATTACCTCTTTCAAATATATATATATATGAGGGGATCGGGAGCCCCGCTCTCCCCAATTGTTGGATCGAGCGGGACCCCGCACGGGTCCTACGCGGACCCCCCGATCCGACGCACGATGGGGAACGGGACTTTGACGGGACTCCCGCGATGAAACTTTTGATCCATCTTATATATATATATATATTCAAAAAAATGAAATACTACTTAGATTGCCTATATCCCTACAATTCTCTCAAACACTTGCACCAACCCTCCCATTACATTTTCCTACAAACTAATTTTTCTTTTATTTGTTACACCGGGCACTCAGTGGAATGCCCAAGGTTTTCTCTATTTTCCTCGGAGTCGAACACTTGGTGACTTCTCCACTGACTGTTACGTAAGACTAATCCACTTTTCATTCTCTCTAGTCAAGGACTCCTTGGCTACAACACACTTCGAAGCTTCGTCTATGACTTTGGATTTAGATTGACTTTTGATAAGGGCACTACAAAGTTTACTTAGGGCTAGCCCATTAATGAATGAAGTTTACTTATACTAGCCCAAAAGTTTACTCATACTAGCCCAAACCCCCCTAATCTCCACCAGAGTTCTTCCTCCTCCCTTTCATGTCAGAGCCCTCCTCCTCCGCCTTCTCCACCGCCGCCTCCCGTCGCCTCCTCCCCCGCCTCCTGCCGCCTCCTTCCCCTCCCGCTCCTCCGTCTCGTACCCCCTTTCGGTGCTCGACTACCTCGGCACCCTTGGCGTCCGTCGCTCCTCCCTCCCCTCCTTCCTCCGTCGCTACCACCAGGTTCTCCACTCCAGCGTCGTGGAGGACATGAATACTAGCACAATGACAAAGAAAAATAACAGCACACAGGAAACCAAAAAAGAAGAAAAAAATGGAAGAACTGTCAAAATTTGACATATATGTTGATTTTTTAGGACTGTCAAAATTTTGACAGTCCTACCAATTGGAAGGACTGTCAAAATTAATTTTGACAGTCCTAAAAATTCAACATATATTTTTAGGACTGTCAAACTTTTTACAGTCCTACCAATTGGAAGGACTGTCGAAATTTTGACAGTCTGTCAAAATTTTGACAGTCCTAAAAATTGAACATATATTTTTAGGACTGTCAAAATTTTGACAGTCCTACCAATTGGAAGGACTGTCAAAATTTTGACTGTCCTAACAATTGATAGGACTGTCAAAATTTTGAGTCCTGATTATAAAAATAAATAAAGAATGGGCAGTCCCGAGTAAATTTTGGGAGTGGCAAACTTGTAATTATCAATGGTAAATATTTGGGCAGCTCCGAGTAATTTTTGCAGTGCCCTTATCAACAACCTTTAGGTTGTGCACTAACTCTTGAAGGGAGTTCCGAAGCCCCATCCAACTTCTTTTTGCCTCCTCCAAGCCCTAAAGAAGTTTCAAGGGCTCAGGGACGCTGCAACTTAGAAGAATCCGCCTTTCTACGAGGTAGAGGGGATACTTCCAAGAATAGAACATCTTCTGAATCCACGTCTATATTGCCCTAATTAGGCTAATGAACTATCTAGATCTCCTCGACGGACATAGTTGTTCTCCGATCTACCCAACCTGGACTGTCATTACCACCTAGGGAAACAGAAATAACATAACCTGGTGGGAGTGACTTAGGCGAATGAACTAACTGAAAACTTTCCTCAGACCCACTTGATTGTACATCTTTCGATGAAGTCGGATCATGCCCTCCAGCTTCTTGTAATACTTCTTGAACCCTCCACTCTCAGGGCTTCTCCAGTTACGTCTGGACAATCCTTCTCTATATGCTTTATGCATCGGCAAGCCATGCACATTGGCTGGGTCCATTCATAAGTGATTGGCTGATAGAACATCGGCCAATCAGGCATGAGCGCAAGAACCGACTTTGGTAACTCACTACACGCGGTGATCTCCACAAGAACTCGAGCGAACACCAAGCGCTATCGACAAGGAGTGGCCAAATACATCCTCATAGGCGTGCCAACCACACTTGCCAACTTAGAGAAACATTGTTCCACAATTGTAACGGAAACTGCCGGAATAGGATCCACATTGGCGTTGTCGCCAATAGATCCCGCTACAAGGAGGCGACCACCACTTTACCCTCACTAGACGCCCATCCATCGACCATGACCCTTCCGCCAGGACAACATTAAGATCGGTCTCATTTGTGAACTTGATCAGAAAACAATCATTTTCTCTTGAGAAGATAGATGCTTCTCTAGTTGGACCTGATGCACAAAGGCGGAGATGGCTAGATATGATGTCCGATCACCTAAGACGTAGAGTATAGCCGACGTCTTCCATTCATCCATGGAAGGCTCCATGTCAGCCACCGAGATGTCTGTCTCTCTCCTCTCTTTGTTGATTGACGAAGCTACTTCCTTGCTCAAGGCCACACCATTATTGATGAAAGCCACTGACGTGCAAACGTTAGTCCAGGTTTGTAGCTTCATACTAGCGAAGAAGATCGATTTGTTATTTATAATCTTCTTTGCTACATTACCCTGGCGCAAACTGACATAACTCTCAGAAGTAGGGGCCACATACCGTCCCTTATATTCGCTCGGGAAGGCGAACGCCTCTTGATCCATCCCTATCACGTTGTGGCTCTGGGCCATGCTGCCCATCCTTTCCAATAGCTCCCCCTCGTCTGAGTCCCGACTGCTGTTGCAGCATAGCCCCTCGACCCATAACCTTACCTTTCTTCTTTGAAAGGCGAACCACCGTCCACCCCGAAGCAAAACCGCCCTCCTCCAGATCCAGATCAGGAGGACGCTCTTCGAGATGCTCCTCTTCCTCTATCGCATGACTAGGGGAGCCGCCGTCGATCAAGACCATTTCCTATGACATTTACTTTTCAACTTACAAATCATAGGTTGTGTATTAAGGATAAAAAAATTCTTATCTAGGCCATTCTGCAAGAAGTGAACTTCTACTAGTATCTTGTTTGATCTGCATTCAAATGGCGGGGTTCAACTCTGAATTTTCCTCCTGAAATCGGTTTTTATCGATATCAGCGTCTTAGTTGCTTGATGGTGAAATAACAAAGCAGCTAGCCCAAATTGTGTATGTGGCTAGAACTTTTATGGTTGACAATCTCTAGGTTTTGTTCTATCAGAGAAGGGGCAGTTCTTTTTCTAAGTTTCTGGTTGCACTACTCAACAGTCCTTACTAATACAAACTAAAAACAAAAACTTCAAAACATGATCCCTCATGGAGTTCTTAAGAAAAACATTGAGGCATTTTCGATGAATGGATTAGTAAGTACATCCAATTATCACAAGAAATGTCAAGATGTCCTCCAACTACCACAACAAATTTTACGGGCCAAAATGACCGTAACATCATTTCGTTTACATTTAGTGAAAGAATATTGGAATCGGTTTCGGACCTTTCTTATGAGTATCAATGTCGGCATTCAGTTTTGCTAGTTTATGCAGTTTTGGATTGGAATTTCAAAGTTATTGATTTCAGAAAGTCAAAAACTAATAATGAATTATTTCAAAACTAGAAAAGCATTTGATACATTTAGGCATTATCTTATGTATTGTTTTGTTTCCCATTAGTTTTTAATGGAATAACATTCAAGTTTGTTAAATTATTCACCAGAAATAAGTATTTGTCTATCACATAAACAAAGTACCCCAACAATAGTTACTTATGGATGAAATAATACTAAGATATATGAATGTAATGCATTTGTATTATACAATCTTAGTAATTGTTACATAGTGTTGATAAAAAAATTGTCGACACTTCATAGCATGTTCATCTTCGACAAGTTCAAATTATTGTGTAAATATTATTTTTTACCATACTCATGTCCCTTTAACATCTTGTTTGTTGATTTGACCTGAAAAGAGAGCCAAAATTTTGGTATTGGCCAGTATTAGTTTGGGTAGCTATCTGATCGAACATACCAAAAACGATACATACAGCTGATATGTATTTGTATCGATGATACTACGAACCTTGGAAATAAATGCTACTCCACATCATCAAATTGTTGGCCCATAAAAAGGACGATATGCTGCAAAAACAATGCCAACCCACCTTAAGATAACGAACCACCGTCTGACGCAAGCACCAAAATAAATCAAACACAGTATATATTCAGTGACTATATCACCTGAACAAATCTCAATCTATGTCTTCTAAAAATACAAGATTGATACAAAATATTGAACTCTTCGTCCCTAAAACCCTCACCAAACTCAAGAAAAAAGAAAAAAATTACAATAAAATCACTCATCCAATCATGTGATGATCTCTCTAAACGAAGAAGACTCCCGGACAGATGTCCTCCAACTGTCTTGAATGACGAGCCATAAAAGCAAAGTACGGATTTTTCTTAGATTTTTTGTGGACATGCACCCTCTAATCTCCAGTTGAGCTCCTTCATGTCAACCCCCCCAACCTCTATAAATAGGTTAAGAAATCTAATTTAGGGTTTAGTAAAATCCTAAAATAGACCAGCACTAATCTTGGCCGTCTAGAATTGATCACACGATCATATTAACTATTAACCTGTGCCTGCATCTGAACTATTCGCCGACAGGTGGTATACTCTCGTTATACTGCATTATACTAACGGTGTATCGCCAGACACAGAAAAATATTATGGAACGAACTGTCTAGTTTTTTGATATACCAATGCTAGTACTGATATACCGCTGGTATACCTTCGCTGCTATTTTTGCTTAGTTTGAGTCCAGTTCAGCCATCGATCCTTCGACATTTTCGCTGTAATTCCCGTCGAAGCTTCACGATGTCCAAACTATCCTTCCACACACATCGAATCAAGACTGGACCCTAACATACTCTTCCTCCAATCTGATGAAAGGTGATGACCCTATGGCATCAACTGGACTCTATGCATGTCGTCCCGCGATAGAGTTTCTGCTCCTTCTTGTCATTGATCTTTGATCTCCGGGATGCTGTGCATCTTCCTTCTTCTCCAGCTCCTTGACTACTACGTCGACGCTATCTATCATACGCAACACCTTTACAACTGGAATTTCGTTGAGATCAATAACTCGGCCAAGACCGAAGTCCCTAACGATCCGTCTCACCATATATCTTGGCTGCATATCCCCGACTTTTGTCTTCCACCGGAACATGTTCCCATTCTAACGAGCTTCTTCGCCCTTAGTTAGCCCAACCAAGCGGACAGTGAGGTTCCCTCGAGATTCAAGCTTCTAAATCTTCAAACTTTCATATCCGACACTGGAGCTCCCCGTACACCTGCATCCTCGAGTAGAGCATCATGCACTGTGTATGTTGTCGATGACCCACATCTTTCTCGAATTGTGCAAATGGAGATGTGCCCATCTCAGATTGAGTTTGTTGCACATCTTGTTCTCCTTTCCGGCTTCGAACTGCTGAAACCAATGACGCTCCATTATATTTTGGCACCCGTCATCAAAATTGAATCCGTGGTGCAACACCCACTTAGAGACTGAGCAACTGCTATAGGACCGTTAGATTGACCCTCAATATTTGACTTATCTCTATTTTTTCCTGTCTTGACGAACCAAATCATTTTTATCCCTCAAATCATCTTGAAGAACCTCCTTTAGCAAGTTTTCGTCGATCAACAAACTCTTGTCGAACGTCCATCGAGCCTCTATTCGATATCTATGGCATGTCTGTGCATCTCAGTGGTTTGAGACTATACATACCATAACATATATCTCCTCGAGCTAGAAGTTTAAAATCTTTCGTAAACTTTCAATTTTTGTTCCTAAACATATTGCGACAACCGTTATAAGTTAGCTTTTTTTTACCGAAACCAAGTTGTAGCGCAAACTTTGTATATAATGAATCTCCTTGAGAATGAGCTTCTCGCTAAACTCTATTGTTAAGTGATCGTCATCAATGCCCACAACTACAAACGTCCTTTGTCATCCATCTTCACACATCCAAACCTACCGTCTTGGCATGACATAAAGATCCTCCTTTGTAGAGTGATGTGATACGAAGTTCCGTGTCTAGGACCCAATCGTTGTCATGACACATGCCATAATGTACCTCTTCGTCGGTTTCTGCGATAATAATATCTTCCAAAGCGGTAAAATTTACCTGATCATCTTTACCTTTAACCTTCTAATTTTTGAGTTTTATACAGTTTCTTTTAAAGTGACCTATTTTACCACAGTGATTACTCTCGCAAGCTCCCGAGAACTCTCCATGTTCTCGCCTTTGACTTGAGCCTTCCCTTTCCGTAAGAAGAGATTGACGGACTCCTGCAGCGGTTCTATATTCTTATGGCGGATCTCCTCATTCAACAAATTGTTTTTGACTGTCTCCATCGTGACAACTCCATCATGCACGGAATTGCTCATAGATACCACCAACGTCTTCCAGCTTTTTGGTAGAGAACTCAAGAAATAAAGCATAAAGCTCTTCGTCAATCACCATCTTCATCGTCGACGGCTGATTGATAATACCCTGAACCTCGTTCAGATATTGTCCTACAGAGACACCCTCCGTGTACTTCGAGTTGACGAGTTTGCGAATAAGAAATATTTTGTTGCTAGCCGTTTTTCATTCGTACAATGAATACAGCTTCTCCAATAATCCTTTTGCCGAACTCTCATTAGACACGTGATGAAATACCGAATCGTCAAGCCATTGGCAGACGAATCCAATGCCCTTCCGATCCAATCTTTTTCGGTCATCAGCAGATTTATCCAATAACTTGGCGTTGTTGTCCTCCAACGGACCATACAAATCTTTGTATTAGAGTAGATCCTCCATCCTTGATTTCCGAATCGCATAGTTCTCCCTATGAGGGTAATCATATGTGTGTACATTTGCTCCTTAGACATAGTTGCACATTCCCTCTTGAGAATCTGATAGCTCTGATACCAATTGTTGGCCCACAAAAAGAAAAAGACGTCGCGGAAACGATACCAACCCACCTGAAGATAACGAACCACCATCTGACACAAGCACCAAGGTAGATAAAAAATAATATATATTCGGTGACTATGTCATCTGCACAAATTACAATCTATATATCTTACAAAATACAAGATCGATACAAAATGTTGAATCATTTTCCCCCAAGTTCAATTATCACCAAAGTCAAGAAAAAAGGAGAAAATTACAACGAAATTACTCACCTAACCATGTGATGATCTCCTTAAATAAAGAAGATGACTCCCCGAACATGTCTTCTCTTCCAACTGTCTCGAATGACGAGCACTAGGAGCAAAGTAAGAATTTTTTCTTAGATTTTTGTGGACTTATACCTTTGAATCTTCCATATGAGATCTTTAATGTCAACTCGCTTATCCTCTATAAATAGGTTAAGAAACCTATTATAGGGTTTAGGAGAACCCTAAAATAGACATCACTAATCTTGGCCGTCCAGTTTTGATCAAACGGTAATATTAACTGCTTACCTGGGCCGTGTCTGAACTATTCACTGACAGACGGTATACTACTGATATACTGTGGTATATCGTCTATGTACTACCAGACGCACAAAAAGAGATTCTGGAACGAACTGCCCTGTTTTCTGGTATACTACCGCCGGTACCGGTATACTGCCGGTATACCGTCGCTGCTAATTGCTCAGTTTGAGCCCGGTTCAGCCACGGATCCTTCGTTGTCTTCGCCGCAACTCCCGTCGACGCTTCACGACGCTCAGACTGTCCCTCCACACACCTTGAATCGAGACTGGACCCCAACAAGTCGCAATATTTGTTGCATCCTTTTTCTTTTTATATTATGTATATAAATTTCAAATAAAAATCTTCTCTATTTACAATAACCAAAGCTTTATGCAAACATTTACAAAACACTAGATTTGTAAATCAATTGCTTTAGTTGCACCCAACTAAACAATGGATTTGCAACACCATTTATAGCAACAAAGGTTCATGCAACAAGTGTTGCATGGCAATATATTTAGAAGTCACTAAACGTCCCCTTAATACCATTCTACACTGCTAATTTAGCATACAATATAGGTATCTCATAAAAATCATTTATGTAACCTCATTTTGCGACATAACTAAGTTCATGCTTAGCACATAGAAGCGAAGAACTTATAGATGGAAGTTATGGTTCATTCTAGATCTAGAATTTTATTAGTCCACGACTCCATGTGTTAATATTTCTCTTTTGCTATATGTAGTTTCTTTTACTATATGTAGTTTTGTTTGAGCTGAGCTAGCAGATTATTTGGCAGGCCATTGGAGCTGACCTAACTAGGGCATACCTGAGTAATGTATGTGTTGCAAAGGAACTGCAGAGAAATGGTGTGGGGTATGCATTGGTTGCCAAATCTAAAGAAGTTGCTCAGGAATGGGGTGAGTACATCTCATATGCTCAGTTTTTTTTTTTTTTACTCGGTTTGCTGACTTCAGTTTCATCTTTTCAATGAGAAATAGATGCAGGCACTGCGTGTCTCGTCTAATTTCTAAGATGTCTAATTTGGTTATTTGATCAATGAACACTTATAATACGAACTCCTTGTCAGGCATAACTGATCTTTATGTTCATGTTGCTGTGGACAATGACGCAGCCCAAAAGTTATACGAGAAGAGTGGTTTTGTTTATGAGAGTGAGGAACCTTCTTGGCAGGCCAGATTTCTAGGTCGGCCTCGACGGTTCCTTCTTTGGTCTGATCTTGCACAAACCAACTTGTAAGATAAGTTATATGATAGGGGATGCTTTCCCTCAGTCATCATTTACAACAATATAGTACAATTCTTATTATAAATGCTTAATAAATTTGTACCTTTTAATTTTGCCAATCAACAAGCTGTTAGATTATGCAACATGAAAGTGCCTTCAGGAATTGGAAAGAAAAAAACACGGAATGTGACTAAGTTTCTCTGAATGGAAATAAGAGTTTACAGTCTAACATGATGATCCGCAACATGATAATGGAGAAATTCATACACTATACAATTGCGCATAATAACTATTCTACTAGTAAAAATCAATTTTTATCACTGCGTCTTCTTGTATTAGGCATTAATGTACGCTTTATGGGTTCAATATGTTTCGACAACAAGTTAAACATACTCTTCAATAGGTCAACTTGCTGATCGTTTCTCGGAAGATGGACACAATAGTTATTCTAGCACTTTAGCAGAATATGCATATACATAAAAACAATATTTAGCTTCAAATTCTTCCATGGTAGATAGGCAATTAAGCCAACTGAATTGTGTCATAGTTATTCTTGATGCCCTATGTGCATGGCTGGGGGTGCCATAACTAAAAAAATGGTATACCGATAAGAAAACCAGACCTAAATTTAATTATTCTACCATCATTTTACTTCACATCACTTCTTATTTAATTTTTCATTCCTATTATAGTGCAAGATTAATTGCAAAAAGTTAAATCCAAAAGTAATCAAGATTTGAGAAATTGAGACCTGAAAATTGAAGGCTAGATTGCTAGGGGTTTGCTGGTTTCCTACTTATAAAAACAGATACTTGAGGACCTGCCCATAAAAACATCAAAAAACAAGTCTAGAATATTTTGAAAAAGATCTTTAATAGGCAATGGAAGATAAAAATGTCTAGCTTCAACCGATGGTGGATATTGATTTTGTTAGTGTTACAAGGGCATGATTTTTAACGGAGCCGAATGGAAGAAGAGATTCAAATAACAGATCCCAAAAATTTGGGAGACATTTTGTTGTTGTTGTTGTTATTGTCGACCTTCAAATATTTAAAACAACCAGTATAAGTTGATCATGAATGGTAGCGGATCTCTCTTAGCAAGACCAGCCTCGATCTTATGTATGTACCACTACTTACATTTGAGTGCTGTTATAAATTTCAAGAAGTTTAAGAGAAGCATTGGCCATTTCCCTACCAGGGCTTGCTTGGAGGATCATAGCCACAATATAGTCAAGTATTCGCAAACTTTTTCAAGGATCAGCAATAATTCGCAAATAAATGCAGAGAGCAAATTCTCATACAAGGAAAGGTGCCATAGTTGTAAAAGAAAAAAAAAAAAAAAAACTCATTCAAGATTGGGGTAAACATGTTAGCTTCAAATTCAAACCTTTTTCTATTCGTAATTAAAAGGAAAAGCACTTGTAAGTCACAACAACCCCCCCCCCCCCCCCCCCCCCCCCCCCTCTTTTTTCCTATTCCGCTTAGTAGGTCCTTGTTCACGAATATTGTGAATTTTATGAATTATTCAAATAATTTGTTGGTTGAAGTCTTCAATGGTGTAGATCAAGGAGCGTTGTTGGCACCAAAGGTTTGAGTGGAAGCAAGATAGGAACTATACCATTGACGCACGGTTGAACCGGTTCCTCTTACGATCTGATAGAGCACTATCGTGAAGCATCCTACAAGAAGGATACTAAATAGTTTCCATCCTGCAACAGATCTCCCACAAGAGATGGAGAAAATGAGAGGACTAACTTTGGAGGCACGTATTTGAGGAGAAGAGTTTTGTGTTCTTCACATGAGAGCACCCCTCATTATATAGGCAAATTAGGAACCTAATGGGTGAACCCAGATATGGAGAAACAACCCATATTGGACCCGGTCTACTTGACAGACCATCTATGGCTAAATCGGACCCGGTCTGGGTCGGACCAGATCATGCTTGTTCGGTCCATTGCCAACATTCTTCCACTCGCACATAGTGGGTGCACTCATCCTTTTCTCCCATCCCAAATAGGATCATATATCCGTGCAATGTGTGACAATATACCTACAAGCATAGCACCTTAAACCAAATTTCCTTAGGAACCAGCCTAAGGATAATCCCTATTACAAAAACAAAATTCTAGTAAGGAACTCATGCACCCAGTTCAATTTGCTTTGTATTACTTAAATATCTATAAATCACTCTACGGAGAGCATATCCAAATATCATGATCTCGTTATGACTTAGTTAGACTTTCTCGCAATCCTCATATGCGGCTAAGTTTGGTTAGTGATTGATCATACGATACGCCTCATAATATCCTTCCTATCCACTACAGTTGTTCCCTTTATCAACATGCTTTCTTAATCACACTCCTTTAATGTACGATACTGATTTTCTCATACAAGAAAGTATGTCAATGTAGTAATCGTTAAAGTACATTAATGTAGTATCGTTGACTTCGACCTTCACTATATGGACTAGTGTCTCTAAGGATACTAACGTATATATGCACCTCAATACATAAAAAGCTTAGATAAGCTTCAGAGCCCACATAGTAAGGAAGCATGGATCCGTTTCTCTTTTTCCACTACGGTCATCACAACACACGTCATATGAAAATATGTTATAGTAGTGGGGCTTTCCCATAGAGCGTAGGTCTATCTCTAAAATATCTTATAATTCAAGACAAATTGTGTCACGTCCTAGTACCAAAATACGAAGAATAAGGGTATGACCCGGCCAGCTATGTCGTACCGTATACGCCAATATCAAGCAATACGATCCCGGTTGTACCTAGACAATGAGGTACATACTAAAACTAATGTCTCCTTTGGTCTCACGGAACATACTACATCTTATCCAGTGAAACATGAAGCAAGAAGTAAAAAATACATAAGATAAAGCAATAAGGTGTCCCCGACGCTCTATTAAAATGATCATGAAACTAGCTATACAAAATATGAGGCTAGCACAGTGTCAAATAATACATGATCACATCATCAGTTGCAGTCTGAATATAAATACAATCATGTTGCCAAAGATGCCTTGGAAGAAGCTCCCAGAATGTACATGCTAAATAGGTGTCTGGCTGGTAAACGTCTCAAAATGATCAAATAAAATCGAGAGTGGTGGAGAAGAAATCCACTCCTGATCCGCGACGGCCATCCTCCTGGTAAGCACCATTAATTGGGCTAGAAAGGGGGAGATCATCGGGCTTTGCTACTATATATGGCCAAACAATCTAGAGGGGTCAACCCCTAATAGCAAGTACCATAAGAAAGAATGATTGAATGAAACAAAAATTCAGCCGTAGCAGTACATAGGAACATATGTCATAGCTTAGCCTATCATCGGAACAATAATCCAACACTACACCAAACAAGAAAAATGGATGAACCACTACACCGAGATAACATAAGTTCCCTAGACAACTAGAATGTAATATAGTATAAACACAAGTAATTTAATAGGGCGACCAATCAATTCATACGCTTTCTATATTAATATCCGGGTTATCCCAGTAATATAATATAAGGATCCATAACCAATAAGTATACTCAGTAGCAGTCATCGGGTCGGTGCTATGGATATAATATAATAATTACAGTGCTCCTATAGGGCAGACACTGGCTATGTACTATAAATATATCACATATTGTGCTCCAAAAAATAAGGATATAGCATAGTATCTGGGGTTGGAGAGTAAGAAAATTATGATATCGGGATCCATTCTCTCCCAATGAATCTACATATTTTAGGTTATTTATTAATTCTTACTTGTTTCATATGGAACCCATGTCGTGGACACACTGTTTTGGCTTATAAAAAAGTGTGCTACTTTTTATAAAGAAGAAACTGTTTGTTTTGCTTACAAAGAATCCTAAATACATAAAGAATTCTAAATACAAGAAAGAGTAAGAAAAGATTATGGGGAGTGGTTGTAATGATCCGCACCCGAATATTTGGACATGAGTACGTGGGTACGTCCAGCCTACGTCGTATCATCGACGGTAGAACGCTGTCTAGACTTCAATGGTAATCATCTCAACTATTACAATAACAACTTTTATCTTCATAACTCAATCACAGTATACTAAGGAGGATATGATAAGGAAAGCAATCCAAACAACTAACTAATAGAAATAAAACTAGAGCATGGTACGAGAATAAGAAATACTAGTCTAGATCTCTACAAATATCACCTCATGGTTCACAGTGCAAGAGCAGTCTCGACTATAGCATCACTCTGAAGTCTAGGAATATGTGGCATAACAACTCCTAAAAATGTTAAGCAGTCAGGATGGAATGAGTACAACTTTAACAATAGTTCCAATAAATGAGAAAGACTATAAAATAGTAAATAGTAATGAAATACATGATGAACATATAAGCATAAGATCATTGTACGAAAATAAAATAAAACAAATAAGTACATAATCATGAGAAGTAAATAGTGTGAAACCAATAAGTATGCCAGTAAAGATAAGTCAAATATGTGAAATCAGGTAAACATAAAAATGTAAGAATATAACCAGCAAGTATAGAGTGAAACCAACAGATAAGACATGTAAATAGCAAGTATAAGTGAAACCAGAAAGACTGTACCTAATCTAGTGTGTTAAAATACCACTTTCGATATGTAAACGGCTAGGGAGTAATGTACGATATCTCGCACGTGAATGTGCGAGTATTTTCATTCCAAATTAGACCTGAGGGAGTGGTTCCAGATTTTAGAAATATTTACATATCTACTAAAGTATTTTTCCATCCGACTAGTACTAATGGATCCAAGTCCCGTCACGAAGATCAATATAAGCCAGCCAGACAATATAAATGATGCTAGTAAGATTCTTGATGTAAGCCAGTAAGTATAAACAATGTATTTCATGAAGATGAATTCATATAATACCAATCCGTGTATCCATCGTGTCAAGCATCAAGTAAAATAATACTGTAAACATGAATCATAGTAGCTACCAAGTAAGAAAACTATCAGAGAATGTACTCGCCTATGGTCCTGAGCTGTGAACACAAGTCAGTATCCGAACTGGAGTTCAATTAACCTATATTATGAATTATCAACGTCAATATGTGCATGAAGCAATGAATATCCTATCACATGGGTTTCATATTAATCTATATCTACGTTATATCTTTAGTCTATTGGTGATTATAATATATAACTAATCTATGTTTATATGGATACACAAAATGCCTATGTCGTATAGTTAGTTCTCTACTTGTAACCAATATTGCACCTATTAGACCCATTCAATAAATTATGGGGTTAAAGTATGTCGTATCCCTTCATATCAGCTATCTGAAACTTCAAACGAATTACATTTTTGTGTCGAAAGCTCCCGGAATCGCAAAAATACCGAAATACATTCGTTTTTCGGACACCTGATGATGTTCAAACAATTTTACAAAAAGTTTCAAATCGAATTTGGCATATTAATTTATATATTTGGAAAGCTAAATTCGATACAGTTCTATTAAAAAATAGGAGATTAATCGGAGTCATGGGTTTATAGTTATGATATTTCTAAGTTGATATGGCTGCTAAAAATGAGGTCGAATACTATGACGAATTTGGGCTATTTTGGACAAAAGAACACATGTATACACATAATTTACACATATGAACATAATTATATAAGAATCAATAATTATAACCGTACGTATCATAATGTATAATGACACGAACCATGGTATCCAATTTTGGACACAAGGATACAAGCACAACTCAATTTGGACACAAAATTCTCTTTGGGAACATATATCAAACACTTGGTGAACACAAATTCATAATTCCACCAAATAGACCATAGAAAAACAATTTTACCACACAAAAGTCTGGATCTAATAAATTTGAGGCCTCTACCACCTAGATCTACCATTAGGAAGTTATTTCCACCTATGTGAGGGTTCTTATTGGTTCAATTTGGATTTCTAACATATAATTGGTAGTAAAAAAAATTTTACCTATTGGGAGTTGTGTCCCAATGAATCTTCATGAAATTAGACAATAAGGACGGGTTAGACACGACCCTCCTAGCTTGGGCTCCTCTCCAAGCAGCTCTTCTGCTCTAAGACTCTAGATCTCTATTGGGAAGGGAATGAGGATGAATTTTGGTTGATTTGAGCGGTTGTAGGTGGAAATTGGACTTGGTAAAGCAGTGGGTTGGGGAAGAATAAGACTTGAGAAAGAATAAGAAGTTTGGAGAAGGAAATGAGATGAAATGAAATGGAGAGAGGTGGCCACTTATGGTGATCGTGGAGTTGGTGATATCTACAAGTTTGTCATTCCACTATAATTTAAATTCTAAATCTATTATGAATAAAATCTATTTATCATGGAGGGAATCTAATTAATTATGGATGTCATCTAGCTAACTAAAAAGAAAAAAATTATATCCATGACAAATGTAAAGTAATTAATTATAAACCAACCACTAATTTAATAAAACTATATAATTAGCATAAAAAGATAAATTGACAAAAATACCCCTAATAGTTGAAAGCGTTGGTTACAAATCTACCACCCCTTAAAATAATTTTGTCATCGAAATTAAAATAATAACTAGGCTATAAAAGTTTGATTGGTCTTGCAAAAGGTGACAACATATACTATTAATAATTTCTATAAGAACCTTACTATCCCGGAAGAAAATATGAAGAAGGAAAGGATATATATATATATATATATATATAGCTCGAGATAGAAATGTTCTTATGGAGTCCTTGCTTGGCCCTGAATCCTCTAAAAAGTTATAAATCCAAGGTAGGCACTAGCACAGGAAGAAGATAGAATATCGAACGATTATACGTTACATCTCAAGGTTAATTGTATACAAAAAATTCTTGATATCGTGATGAATATAAAGAAGACAAGAAAGATGGGAGATAACTAGAGAATACAGTCAACTATAATAGTTCAGAAAGTGTTCCCTATATATCCTCTAGAATATGAAAAAGAAGCCTATAACCATCCATGTCTTAGGTTATAGGAGAAGGAACACGAAGTACTTAGATAGATAGAGCCTCCTAGGATGTGAGAATACCTATACACACTCACACTCATGAATGGTGCACCCATACAAGATAAACCTCTACATATCTAAGATACAACCTTGGGATATACATTAACTCTGCACAAACTGAACACAAGACACTAACTCATAACTATACTTGACACTCCCAATAATGCATATCAACACTTACACTCTATCTTTCCTTCTTGACACTAGCTTCATAATTATACTTGATACATGCACTTAGCACTTTAGGATACCAACTGGACACTTACCTACCTACTGATACACTATTGGTACTTCTGGTACCAAGATCCCCACTTCATGATACTCATGAAACACCCACACTTGTATTTCACTTCACTACTCATACACTCACTCACACATCACTCATTGTGCATTTGTGCACACAGTTCTAGACACCCTAATTTCTTCCTCCACATATCACTCATTAACACATCAACACCCTCAAGTACTAGGTGATACACCCACACTAGACACATACTTGTGCACACACATCTACCCACACCAATGTCCAACACTCAACACATAGCACAAGTCCTATTACCTTGCCCAACATAACTCCAACACTAGCACTCTCACCTATATACTTATATGCATCTCTCTTATCATGGTACACTCACTCGTACTTCTCATTGATACACATTCCTCTTCCCATGACACAACCATGTATCAAACACCAATAGAATATCAAATCTCCATTGATACCTAAACACAAATTCATGATTCTCAATAGATACATGGATCCTACTACTACTACTACTACTACTACTACTACTACTATATATATATATATATATATATATATATATATATATATATATATAAAATGCATGATGACATTGATACAAACACCTAGAATCATAATTGATACCTTACTCTCCCTGTTAACTCTCTTATTTCTGATACTATTGATACCAATTACTAACTACACTCTGACACCTACCACCTACCATAGAACTATTGTTACAAATGGTACTATACTATGAGTTATTTTCAGGCTTATACACTGATACCTAATGCTCACATACCCAACAAGGAGCCACTCACTGGCTCACAAGTTATACTTCTAATAATCAACACTGATTTTCAAATTTTACACTAACCTGTCTGCAAGTTACCAAACTACTACACTATCCAAGGAATCTCAGAAACTAATGAAGGTGAGGCTCTATAAGGAACTGAAATAGAGAAACTAGATATATCTCCATCCAAAGCTAGCAGGAGTGATGGAACAAAATTCCAATTATAACAAAGTTTGAACGATAAAGATGATATGTTAAGAACCAATTTAAGATACAATATGATAATCACATCCGCCTATCCAAAATCATGTTATCCAAATTTTTTGCCACGCCAATAAGCATAGCTACGATAAACTATAGAGTCCATAACTAAGGTATGTACCTCTATAATCATGTTATCTAGAATTCTTGCCACGCCAACTAGTGTTGTTGCGATAAACTCTAAATTCTATAACTATGATATGTACATCCAAAATTAGGTCTTTACGTTTCGCCACGCTAGCTAGAATGGCTGCGATAAACTCTAGACTCCATAAGTAGGACAGACGATTATAGTTTTCACGGTCTCATCCAAATACGTCATCAGAATATACCTTAATATAGTCCATAAAATTTATCTCGATACAAGGATTAAATTCAACAACGAAGAAATATTTAGTCAAAATAAAGTGTGAAAATTAACGGAAGCAAGTAGAAAAGATCCGAAATAGAGTTATAGTAAGATTCTCAAGGGTAATCCTGGGAATCTTTCAAGAAATTCAAATATATGTGATTGTGTACCATACTTCTTATATACCATCAATCCTATTTTATTGTAGCTTCGCAGTAGTACGACTAAGCCTAAGTACTACCACGATATCGCACTATTTACGAAGATAAGATCTGCATAGGCCACCATAAAAATGTATAACGATCCGTACCCGAATATTTGGGCACGAGTACGTGGGTACGTTCAGCCTACGTCGCATCATCGACGGTAGAACGCTATCTAGACCTCAATGGTAATCATCTCAACCAATATAAGAACAATTATTATCATCATAACTCAATCACAGAATACTAAGGAAGATATGAAAACGAAAGCAATCCAAACAACTAACTAATAGAAATAAAACTAGAGCATGGTACGGGAATAAGAAATACTAGTCTAGATCTCTACAGATATCACCTCATGGTCCACAGTGTGAGAGCAATCTCGACTATAACATCACTCTGAAGTCTAGAAATATTGGGCATAACAACTCCTAAAGATGTTATCTAGTCAGGATAAAACGAGTACAACTCTAACAACAGTTCCAATACATGAGAAAGATAATAAAACAGTAAATAGTAATAAAATACATGATGACCAGATAAGCATAGGATCATTGTACGAAAATAGAGTGAAACAAATAAGTACCAAAATAATGGAAAGTAAATAGTGTGAAACAGATAAGTATGACAGTAAAGAGAAGTAAATATGTGAAATCAGGTAAACATAACAATGTAAATGTAATCAGCAAGTATAAAATGAAACCAGTAGATAAGACATGTAACCAACAAGTATAAGTGAAACCAGAAAGAATGTACCTAATCTAGTGTGTTGAAATACCACTTTCGACATGTAAACAGCTAGGGAGTAATGTACGGCATCTCGCACGTGAAATGTGCGAGTGCTATCATTCCAGATTAGACCTAATGGAGTGTTTCCAGATTTTAAAAATGTTTACATATCTACTAAGGTATACATCATGTCAAGAATCAAGTAAAACAATACTATAAACATGAATCATAGTAGCTATCAAGTAAGAAAACTATCAGAGAATGTATTCGCCTGTGGTCCTGAGTTGTGAATACAAGTCAGAGTCCGAACATGAGTCCAATTAACCTATATTATGAATTGTTAACATCAATATGTGCATGAACAAATGAATATCCTATCACATGGGTTTCATAATAATCTATATCTACGTTTTATCTGTAGTCTATTGGTGATTATAATATATAACTAAACTATGTTTATATGGATACACAAAATGCCTATGTTGTATAGTTAGTTCTCTACTTGCAACCAATACTGCACCTATTAGACATATTCAATAAATTTTGGGGTTATAGTATGTTGTAGACATTCGTATCAATTTTTTAAAATTTCAAACGGATCACATATTCGTGTTCGAAAACTCCCAAATCGCGAAAACACCGAAGCACATTTATTTTTTGGATACCTGATGCTCAAACAATTTTATAGAAAGTTCCAAATCGAATTCGGATTATTAATTTATATATTTGAAAAGCTAACTTCGATATGGTTCTGTTAAAAAAATATAAGATTAATCAGTCCTGAGTTAGAAGTTATGGCATTTCTAAGTTGCTATGGCTGCTGAAAACGAGGTTAAACACTATGACGAATTTGGATTATTTTGGACAAAAGAACACATGCATACACCTATTTCACACATATGGACACAATTATATAAGAATCACCAATTATAACCACGCGTATCATGACACGAACCTTGATATCCAATTTTGGACACAATGACACAAGCACAACTCAATTTGGGCACAAAATTCTCTTTGAGAATATGTATCAAACACTTGGTGGACACATCGTAATTTCACCAAATTGACCATAGAAAACATAATTCCATCACACAAAAGCCTAGATCTAATAAATTTGAGGCCTCTACCACCTAGATCTACAATTTGGAAGTCATTTTCACCTATGTGTGGGTTCCTATTGGTTCAATTTGGGTTTCTAATATAAAAATTGGTAGTAAAAACAAATTTACCTATTGGAGTTATGTCCCATTGAAGCATCACAAAATTGGACACAATGAGGATGGGTTGGACATGATCCTCCTAGCTTGGGCTCCTCTCCAAGATCCTCTTGTGCTCCAAGACTCTAGCTCTCCATTGGGAAGGGAATGAGGACAAATTTGGGTTGATTTTAATGGTTGGAGGTGAAAATTGGGTTTGGTAATGGAGTGGGTTGGGGTAGAAGAAGACTTGAGGAAGAAGGAGTTTGGAGAAGGAAATAAAATAAAATGGAGAGAGTTCGCCACTTATGATGAGGGTGGAGTTGGTGATATCTATAAGTTTGCCATTCCACTATAATTTAAATTCTAGATCTAGTATAAATAAAATCTATTTAGCATGGAGGAAATATAATTAATTAGTCATCTAGCTATCTAAAAAGAGAATATTATCTATGAAAAATAAAAAATAATTAATTTTAAACCAACCACTAATTTAATATAACAATATGTAAAAAGGTAAATTGACTAAAATACCCCTAATAATGGAAAGTAGTGGTTACAGTAGTAGCGGTGAAGATTAAGTCTGTGGTCGACTTCTTTACTCTGTTGATGATCCGGTATGAAGATAGGAAAAACTTTTTAACTCTATCTCACAAACACTATGGAGAAGAGTTCGGTCACTAGAAGGCTCAAGCTCTCGAAGTGTACTAGCTTTTTATTCTCATGCTCTATTTCTTTTTTTGACCTCTTATCTTTCGACCTCTCAAAATGGCATAATTTTTGAGATATTTATAGGCAAAACTGCCAGCATGGGACTCATTTATGAAGAATAGGCAAAACTCACTGTTTTTGCCTTCTTGTGCCACTTTTGGGTGCCTGAACGCAAAATCACTGTCTGTGCCAGCTTCGGACTGTGACATGTGTCATCTGTTACGAGAAAAATAATCAATAATGCTGCCATCGTGATTTGCTTTGACAGTTGTGCACCTAACCAATTGATACCCTGCGCCACAACTCTGACAATTGTGCATTTTGTAGTCTGTGCCATAACTCTGGCGATTGTGCATCACGCCAATGAGAGGACACGTGGCGGTCTACCCTATGGCCTCGTCTTGCTAATTATAACAGTTGCCTCTACGCGACTACTATAACGACTTGCATCATTCTAGAAAGAGGTTATGTGGCGACCTACGGTACGTCTGCGTCCTACCAATTGTAGCTGTTTCCTTTGCGTCACTACTCTTACATCTGTCCATCGTGCCAACAAGAGGGTATGTGGTGACCTACACTACGACCGCGTCCTTCCAATTCTATGGGAATCGTAACCATTAGGTACAAATCATGAATTGGCTGACAATCTATGTCATTTAATGCTCTGTTCGACAACTGTTCATCCTGAACAGCTGGCACCCTACACCATGCTTCTACCCTGGGTCCCATCAAGAAAGGGGACAAGTGGCATCCTGTGCCGCTTCCTTATTTCCTTTTAAGAAGAAGTCATCATTGTGCTAACGATAGCACTGTCTTTCCCTCGTTTCACGCAATTGTTGCTTGTCAGGGGGTGCGTAGACAGTTTTCGTCATTTAATGCTCTGCCAATATTGATTTGTCATTACATCAACATAGGACGATAGTGTAGGCATCCTATCGCTCAAGCATCCTAGGACCTTTAGGTGGACTTGGTGGCGTGGGTAGCCTAAGAGAACTGTCTACGCAACCCTTGCCGTAGGTTCTCTTCAGCTTGAGTAATGTAGAGCATATTAGCTATGCTGACTTGGTTGGCATAGGGTTGTGGTGGAGCAGAGATTTTTTTTTGCTTCTAGAAGACCCCCTTCAAAGATTTTAAATATGACTTGAGTTCGAAATACTTTGAAAGAAGTATGAAAAATGGATTCTCGTTTGTGCCATGAAGGCCATTCTTGGCATAGAGGACTCCGTCACACAGAGTTAGGGCTTACTGTCCATCAATTGTAGACTCTTGCTGAGTCATTAGGTCGGGTTAGGGGACCCTTAGGATGGCTTGGGAGTAGTATGACGTGCTATACTTGGGGAATTGGCCACCCTAAGTCTTGATCTAATGTGGCCAATGATCAATGGTTGGCGGACCTCTTTTTGAGTGCTCTGATTGGCGTTGTGGCCGTTTAGGTTCCCGAGGTTCATCATGAAGGATTTTTGTGTTCCCTCGAACTTCAATCATCCTTGCGGAGATGAACCATCATTTTTGAGATTTTCGAAGTCCATCATGGGGGTTCCTGGGTAGCCTCAAGGAGATGAACCGCCATCTTCGTTGCCTATATATGCAAGGGACTGTGCAACCACGATTGTTCGAATCATCGACTATGGCTCCTAAGAGGTCTTCCGGCTGGGAACCTTGGATGCATTCTACTGGTGCCTCCAACCGTTGCCCGCCCTCGATATGTTCTAGTGTCGTGGCGTCCCCTATCGTTGCTCATGGGCAACCCTTTGCATCCAGGTCGATGACTTCTGCTCAGGTGCTTCCCCTATTGTCGAGGAAGAGGGCGCGGGGCGACGATGAGTTGGTCCTGGCGAGTAGCGTCTTATCCTCTTTTGCCTTGACGCTTGAAGCCATTGCCAAGCCTTTGGAGCCGATACCGGACTATGATTCGCTTCCCTTGACTCTAGATGGGAAGGATATGCTAGGGTCAAGGGAGGTTGTACGCCGACTTTTTCATAATTCAGACGTACATACATTGCATGATGTTGCGAACATCATTAGTGACTCCGGTTGTCTCTCTGACTCCGACTAGCTGTGTTTTGCTCCTCTTTTTTTGTATGGGCCTTGGTGGCCTGACTATGTAATCCTCTCCTTTTTAGTAATATGAAGTTTTTCTTTCCCCACGTAAACACTATCTTGAAAGCGAAAGTGAAACCGGAGGAAGACACAGACACAATGCACACACTGTACTACGCGGAGAAGACACCGACCCGGTGTTCACACATGGACTTTTCATACTTTCTCTGTGCTTATAAGAGTGATACACGGCTCACTCTGCGCGTGCGTAGGGTGTTCCAACGTACCAATGCTCTGCGTGGGCAAGATACTACTTCAGAGTTGTCCGTGTCAACAGTCTGTTCTACACGCTATCCTACGCAAAGGGGCTCGCTGTGCAGACCGCTTAGTTTAGGGAATTCTCCTATGCTTGCTTCACTGCTTGCGCACAGATTCTCCTGCAAAGAATCGTACGGAATGCATAGACATAGGCTTCTGTCGCCCAGCTGTCAAGTCCCACTCAATTTTTGTATTGTCAGTGACTTCGTCTGGGTCGCGAGTACGAACTTCAAGGCCTATCTTTAGTGCACAGTCAACGCACCATCTCAGAAGCCACACCATCATTAATGCATTCACCAGCACCAAAGAGCTTTTTTGTATGTAGGATGTTAATGCCACTGTGCCTATAAATTATAGGATGGTGGAGAAGTCTTTTCCACACCCGACCTCTCTCATTGGTCCCCAGAACTTCCCTTTCTTATACCGAGGGATCCGGCTAAAGCGAGCATGTCGTTGCTCCTTTGCCATTGCCGATTAAGCATCCTTGCGGGTGTGTCTGTCTTGAAAGTAAAGAGATGTTCTACTTTTTTCTTCTTCAGTTCTTTTAACTTCGATACTGAGAAACATATATGTTCTTGATCACGAACATGACCACACGGTCTCGCACATGAACATGCACAGACAAAGACACTCTTCTAACGCATATAGTCGTTGATGTAAAGCTTCGACGTGAACATGCGCTGACAATGAAGACTCCTTCCTGAGCTGCGTATGTAGTGGTCCTCGGACGTTGGTTACGAATACGCGCAGGGAGGTATGTGCGACCATAATATGGCCGCTTTACTGAAGCACTGCCATATGCGCAGAAGTTAGTATGTGCGTAACTTCAGGGTGGTTGCTTCTCTATACTATGCGCCTAAGCCTGTATTACTAGTTAGGCGCATATCACATACATCTATCTCTTCTTTGCTAGGTACTGATTGTATGCTTTTTATGCAGAGATTGTCCTGATTCGCTTCGGCTATAATAGAGCGTGAAAGGATATCATAAACCTCCTTGTTCGAAGAAAGTATCACTTTTATGCAGAAGCTTACAAAGAAATGAAGAAGAACCTCACTGATAACAAGCAAAGCTATCCTTGCTCATCCAGCATGCCAGATGTGTATTTCTCCAAAACGAGGATTGCCACCGGTTGCGTAGCCATACTGTTGATTACATATTTGGGTTGCATCCCAAACAAAACTCTTATCTTCAACACAAACATATAGCATGAGAGGGTTTGGGCAGATTGAATAATTTATGCAGGCCGATTTTTGCATCCACCATCATGCGGCTATGACATCGTCCTTTAGTGCAACATTTTCCCTATATTATGGTTTGCACTAGGGAGACTTGATGGAGAAAGTTCTGAATATAATAGATTTTCATCATATGTAACCAAGGCCTTGAAGATTAATTAAAAAATCAGATGTAATAGATTTTTATCATATGTAACCTAGAACTTGAATCATTAATGGAAATCCTTATTGTTTATGTTCAGAACATTTTTTTGTTGTTGGAATATTTTTTGTAGGTGTAGATGCAAGTATTTCTCCTAGAGGCAAATATGGACGTAATAGAACATTGCATTCCTTTACCACTGGGAAATTTTGTGGACTTATTTTTTATGGTGAAGATAACAAATGGGGAAAAGAGTGACCTATTGAGCAGACATGTTTAAATTCTCAGTTCTATCATAGGTAAGGATATCGTTCTATCATAGGTAAGGACGATGTGATAGGCATGTTAGAAGCTATAAATTCGTTGGGGATTTGAATAACAATAAGGCAAAGACATCTACACTGAGGTGTCTTTTAAAATGGATTTGTTATAATCATGCCAGACACTATGGCATGAGTAGTGGGGTAGACTATCCGAGGTAATGTGGACATGATAGATAAGCTATAAACCTCCTGGGGATTTGAATAACGATTTGAGTCAACTCCGCTAGGGAGCTTTCGTACACTTATTACCTATTGCGTACTTAAAACTAAGTACGAATAATAAGTTGAAATGCTATCAGAGGTAATATGGACGTGATAGATAAGCTATAAACCCGCTGGAGATTTGAATTATGATTTGAGTCAACACCATTAGGGGAGCTTTTGTGGACTTATTACCCATTACATTCTTAAACTAAGTACGTATAATAATTGAAATGCTATCAAAGATAATATGGACATGATAGACGGTTTAGAAGCTTTAAATTCACTAGGGATTTAAATAGAGAATTGGGATAACTTCGCCGGGGAAGTATTGATTGAAGTGCTATCAAAGGTAATATGGGCGTGATAGACAAAGTAAGTTTGCTCAGAGGTAATATGGACGTGGCAAACTGATATAATTTTGCTAGAGAATTTAAACATGTCTGCTCAGAGATAATATGAACATGGCAGAATGTAGCATGAAACTTCGTGAGGGTCGAGTTATTTTAGGAAACAATTCATAGGTAGTGTGGACATGATTGTTTTCGAGTATTGACTATCTCTAGTCCAACTGGGAGTATAAATATCAGGTCCTAACAGTTACCGTGCTCCAAGGATAGGCCCGTTTTACTGGGGAAGGAAGATTTTACTAGAAGATAGTTCAGAGGTGATGTGGACATGTACCTCTTCCAAAAATATTTGGCTAGGAGAATTCGATCATAAATAGATTATTCCTAAAACCGGTTGGGGTTTGAAAATAGGAAGTTTTAGCGAAGCTGAGTTCTAATAATATGTTTGCTCGTTGGGGATCAATTTGACTGATGATCTCTACGAGAAGGTTTCGTAGAGTCTGAGGACTTATTCCACTAGGAAAATTTTGAGAATCTATTACCTATGTCGTATTCAGGGCTCATAAATACAAGTAATAGCTTGAAGATATTTTTTGTGGAGGATAAACGTCTTGTTGTATGTTTATAATTTTGGACAACTATATTGGGGAGTTTAAAAATGTAGACACTATATATTTAAGGCAATTTTATGGGGATAGAAGAGTGTCGTTTTACTATGTCAGGATTTAGACGTAGCATTTCTTCAGGAACTTGCCATTGATAGGCATCATAAGCAAGTCGCCGTCATGTTTTGCTAACCTATACGCTCTGTTGGAATATACTAACTCTACCATGAGCGGCCCTCCCACTTGGTCTAAAATTTTTCTTTCGTGTTATGCGTCATGACCATCGGTCTTTTTACTGCCAAGACGATGTCACTGACTTAGAAGACCCTTTCTTTCATCATTTTATTAAAGTCTTTGGAGATGCGTGTCTGGTATAACTGAATATGTTGTTGAGCCAGGAGACATTTTTCGTCGAGTTTTTCCAGTTCTTGTAACTGTAGACTGCTGTTGTCTTCGGTTGTTAATTTGCTAGCAAGAGCGATCTTGAGGGAGGAGATCTAGATCTTTAGGGAAAGAACAACTCCACTCCTGTAGACCAAGAAAAATGGCGTGCTACCAGTTGGAGTCTGCACCATTATGTGATAGGCCTAGAGACATTCACCAAGCTTCTTGTTCCAGTCACGTTTGTTAGATGAAACAAGCTTCTTGAGAAGTTTGATGATAGTCTTATTAAACGCTTCAACTAATCCATTCGCTGCAGGATTGTACGTTGTCGAAGCTACGTTCTGGATTCCATTTTTGTCGCAAAAATCGACAAAATGTGTGGCTTACAAACTACGGGCGGTTGTCATGGATTATCCTCCAGGGCAGAACAAAGCAGTAGATGACATGATGTTTGACAAAACTGATCAAGCTAGATGTCTTCATTAAAATGAACGGTATAGCTTCCGCTAATTTAGAGAAATAATCGGTTATAACTAAGATGAACCGATGTTCCTTTGACGAAGGTGGAATAATTGGACCGACAACGTCCATGTCCCATGCTTCAAATGGCCAAGACGTTGCCGTCGGATACAGGAAGTCTTATGGCTATGTAAACCCTCTGACTCAAAATCTAGGTTTAGGGATTTATTTAAAATTATTCTGGAATAATTATTGGAGTTAATTAAATTACCTCTTTGATTTTTGATTTGATCGTTGCATATTACCGTTGTTTAAATATCTAGAGCAATGCACTAGCATTTGCTTTCCAGCAAATTTCACATCCTTGACCTAGACAATGCAATCTTTAATCATGACCTTTGTGTCACTCGTGAATGCACTCTCTTGTGCTTCATTTTAATTTTACAGTATTCGTGCATATTTTCTAATTTTAAATCAAAATTTGCATTCTTGTCCGTTCCAATCAAAATTGGAGACACAACCTCGACCCTTTTCTCACAACCAAATTTATGACAATAATCTATTCCGAGTCTACTACGTCTATGACACTTGTGTCCCACCCAATTTAAATCCTATGCACTTCCAATTAATTAAAGAACACATTGACACTAATTTTAACTAAATTGGTGCAATGACTCAATCTAACCCAAAACTAGACCCAACACCAACCCAAAATTTCACTCACACCCTCATGGCTCATACAAAATACCACACACCAATTTTTCCTACTATAACACACCAAACATGGCATTTTTTCACATCCAATCCACTTTTTCTCTTTGTGCAAGTCCTAAGCTATTGGGGACTTTTATGCAAATAGCTATCCATGTGTTCCACCTTCTATTGGTTGGAACAAATGAAGAAGTCCCAAACTCTTGAGGCTTGACCGATCACATACACTCCCCTCTCTCCTTTTTGCATGGTACTATGCAACTATACCTACAATCAATCTCCACCCTCCATTCAAATTCTAATACACCATCACCACCCATTCCTTCATGAAACCTCCCCCTCCTTGGGAACCTAGCCGGCCCTAATCCTTAGCCAACACTCTCTCCCTCTCCTCATTTAAACCAACACCCTCACCCTCTCTTCTTCAACATGCAACCACCATTAACCACTATCACCACCATTAACCACCATCACTATCTTCACCACCATCACCACCCCCAACTCCGACCACCATCCTCGCCATCACCACCGCCAACCTCCACGACCACTCCCGCCCTGACCTCCACGACCACCATTGCCATCACCTCCACGCCTCCACCGTAGACCACCTCTCTGCCGAACACCACCACTGCCACCGTCATCATCACCACCACCATCATCTCCGCCAACCACCACCACCAGCAGACCGCCGACCTCCTCTCGGTGAGCTGCCGCCGCTGTTGCTGCTTCATGCCACTACTGCTGCTGTTGGTGCTTCATGCCACTACTCCTGCTGTTAAAGCTGTTGCTACTACTGCGTTTTGCCGTTGGCTGCCGCCGTCCTGGCCCTGCGCCGTCACTGGCCGCCACCGTCCTGGCCTCCGTGGCCGAACCTCTGCCGCAGCAACTGCTGTTGTTGCTGCGCCTACTGTTGCTGTAGCTGCTGTCGTTGCTGTTATAGCCGGAGCACCCCCCCCGATGACCAACTACCCACCCCGGAGAATCCCCGATGACCGATGACCCCTTTCACGGCGTCCTCGACCACCTGCGGTTGTCAGAACACCACCCCCAGGTCGGAGCACACCCCATCGACAACAGACCCAAGCTTCACCCCCTCAATTCGCGTCGAAGTTTCTTCCTCCACGCTCAACTAATTTTCGAAATACCTTCTCTGATATGCTCTCCATGTAACCCTCTTTCAATATCTTCATTTGGAATAATTTAATTTGATTTTTATTGTTAGTAAATTGAGTGCCGATTCATGAGAAAAACTGTTTTATAAAACAATAAAATTCTCCGATAGGAGTTGGTCCCGTCAATCCGGGCAACCTCTTCGTGTACCGATTGTAGTAAAAGATGCGTATCATCAACATGGACGTGTGAGCTTTCGCGGAACTTGATTTTTATGTGCATGCACACCGAAATCAACGCGTATCCGTCGAAAAATACCATATCGGCCTATTCTGATACTCGTCTAATTTCGTGTGTCCTTGTCATTTCGTAATGAAACATGCACCATCAGATTCACAGCGTTACCCTGGTCATGTGATCCAAATTTGGTTCGATTCCGAGAACGTTGACAAAACGTTATTTCGTGGGCCCCATGGTTCTACATGACGGAATTTCATGATCGGCTCATCGAAATCCAGTTCTGGATGTTCTGTTGGGTTTGTATCATCGTTCTGGACTCGTAGACACTAAGTTTGACAAATTTGGAGAACTTTGTCTCTGGCATATTTTTTGATGCAAGACGGCCACTTGTGGACCCCACATTGACCAAAAATTGTATTTTTTGCCCATGTGTCCAAATTGGACGTTTGAATATACTTTTTTGAGTATCTCACTCATTCTAGGACTGTTGGTGATATTTTTGACAGCATCCGGGGATATCTGCTCTAGTTTTCATCTTGTGCTGCTACTTCCCTAGCGAGTTCGTGTTCAAATCTTCGCCTAGCTTCCAGGCAAGTATACCTTGCCTTGTTGTACTATTTAAATTCAGTTAATATTATATATATTATGCTCTAAATATTATATGATTGTGCGTGTCCGAGAATGACTTGGGTGCAGTCGATGAAGACATCGACGTTAGGACTTGTGTTTGACCTAGCGCCTAGTGGACGTACCCTAAGTGACGGAGTTATCATTATAACTTTGAGGCCTTGAAACATATTATTTTATGTCACAGAGTGAGTCCATGATAGGACACAGGTTTACGCACTCGATTGGCCATCGGTGCGAGTAGCTCGTGTGATGGTACATAGCATCGTTGTATTATTTTATGTTACTTGCATTATAGTTACGAGATGTCCACGTCGTACTTGAGACTTGTACATTGGCATTTGGGCGGGGAGGAAGACTAGTAGGCGTATGGGACACCCACCTCCTTTATACAGATATCGCGTTCTTCAGAGCGATACAGACGTATATATTTATGCAGATACTGCATTCTTTGAAGCGTTGGATATTACATGTGGAGATACCATGCTCTTCGGGGAGTTGGACGTCATGCAGATACCATGCTTTTCAGAACGTTGGACGTATTTACTTATGCAGATACCACACTCTTCGGAGCGTTGGACGTTATTATATATACAGATTGCCCCAAGATGGGGGGCATATGTGGCATATACTAGCCAGTCACGATGATTGGTGAATTACGTCAGCATATGTCTAGCCTACACTTCCCATACGTACTAAGTTGTCCTCAAATTTACATTCACTTAGGGGGATAGTTCATCCTGATTTACTTTACTTAGTATTTAAATTATAGCATGTACATTTTGTATCTTGTTACGTCCCTCTGAGGACCTGGTTCCCTTCCAGGTTATTTGAGCAGTTTGGATGAGGCTTGATCTGGTGGTGCGTTGGACATCCTTACAGGTATCATTATATCTTTCCTATATTACAGTTATGTACTATTTTCCATTGTGACTCTGCTATTATAGCCTAGTATTTATAGGCCTATATTATTCTCTTGGTCTATTCGAACGGCTGTATTATTGGGCTACAGACAAATGATGCGTACCGTTCTTTCTTGAGATTTTATTTACTATTGATTGAGATTTTATTTAGTTGTTGGATATTAAAAATAGATATTTAGCTGGATCACTTAACCTTCGACAACGTAAGTGTACTTCGTCGAGCCCATTAAATTGAAAAGTCCTACGGAGTCGTACCAGCTGGCCATTACCACGTGTCTGGTCCCATACATTTTGGGACTGGGGTGTGACATAGTTTTATTGTTGTCTCATGTAGGTCAGAGCATATCGTTTCGGTTATGTTACTGTACCGAACGATTCTGCAACTTAGGATTAATGTTGAATAAGATCTCAATCCATAACTGATTTTAAAACTCCTCTTGTATTCGATTGTCGCCCTTGGACTTCAATATTGTATTCATTCATTTATCGTCGACATCGTTATTATTGTTTCTCATATTCCTTATTTCGGAGAGATGGATGCTCACGCACGGTGATTTCCTCCAGGAGCAAATCCTAGTCAAGACAAAAGAAAGTAAGATTGATGTGATATTTTTTAAGAAAATTGTTATCCTTAGTAAGGTAGGTTGATAGGTTCTTTCTAGATGATAGAGCTGGTATATATTGTTAGCATGAGAATTGAACCTAGTAGTAGATGTCTGGAACTAATAAAATCCTACATTTCCTTAAGGTAGCAGTGATTTGCAAGTATTAGAAGCTAAAAAGATTGTTTGATTCTAAGGCCCTAGAATAATTTGGGGAGGACATAGCTAGATACTAGGGTTAGTTGTAGCCCCATGATAATGATACAAGAAATTAGTTGTAGCCTCATGATAGTGATACAAGGAACAACATTATGAACTTTAGAAGACATAATTTTAGACTCACATATAGAAGAAGATTATCAGATACTAATAAAAATAGGGTATGAAATAACACTTTATGTAGCAAACCATAATGGTTAATCTCTAGTTGCCTTGTGACTTACAGTACCAGACGTAGAAATTTTTCACCCTTTGGATAAAGATGATTGTATGACTAGGCTAAAATAGATACGTGGATTGCTAGATTGGTTGTTGATTGACTTACCAACTTAGGTGCTAGAATATAGCTTCTGGAATCAGATTAGATATACTTGATTTGTTTGGGTTGCCAGTGTCTATTGGGCTCGTGGTTTTCACCTTTGATAACTCTATTAGTTGAGCTAGTATCTGAAATAGAGCAATTAGATTGAAGGATGAGAGTATCGACAGATATTATAGCCTTGAGTTTTATATCGAAAACTACCTATAATGGATGGCCGATTATAAACAAGATGGTACCCATGTACTTTGGATGAAGGTATGCATGGAGTAAACTAGGAGAAACCTCAGGTTCGAGGTAAAAAAGTAGAATGGCAACAAGATAAGATTCGCGAGAAGTATCTGACCTTGAGTTTTTTTAAGAGAAGGATCTAGGAAAGACTGAAAATTTTATCACCCGATAGTTCCCCAAAGATCGATAATATGAAGAGAAAGGTACTGTGCCATGATTGACGGAGTTTAGAGTTGAACACTAGATCAATGTACTAGAAAGATATGAAGGTGTGTAAGAAACAAAGGATAAGGAAAATATATTAGAGTCATGTACCCAAGGACAAAATTTTTTGATATGGACTTGAGGGATAATAATTATAGTATTTATGAATTATAATACTTTTAGAATTTCGAGGATTTAGTGCAGGTAGAAATTGTTGATCAGCCTCGAAGTGCTACGAATTTCAAGGAACAAAATACATGTTTAGATCACACGCTGACTCATTGGTCATTCGGTAGGGGATTACCACTAGACTCTTAGATTATATATTGACACATGAGTAGGGGTGTAAATGGAAGATAGAAGTCTGATAGGAATGATAGCTGAATATTGAAGTTTACACATAAACTGCTTAGGGATAGAGATTTAGATTTTTGACTAATATGACATGAGCTTGCGGAATCTAATCCTTAGTAGTAGGTGATGTTATGAGAACCTATTTCCAATTTACCCTAGCCGATAAATTTTAGGATCGTATTCTTGTTATTGTATTTGTTATATTTTATTCTAGGGTATTTAGAATGATTGAATAGCTATTTATTACATAATTTCTATATATTCTTATTACTATGTATTGAGTAGAGACTTATGTTATATTTTATTACGTATATTTTCCTAGAAATTATTCGAGTTGAGCATCTAGACTTGGTATGACTGACTAACTAGATTAGACTTGTTACTGCTAAGACTAATTATAATAAGTTAGGTTGCCTGATTCCATTATGGATACTATAGGATGATGACGTTATACATAGAAAAGAATATTGAGATATTAACCGTCTTAGTTGCAGAAAAATGAATTTAGATACTACATTAGTGGCCTAGAGAATTTTGTGCTTATAAAATTTTAGTGCCTAACCCCTGCAGTCCTTTGAGAGTAAAAGAATGACGTTATTTTCTTTGTAGATATTAGATATTTCAAACTTAGATTGTGTCGCAACATCCTTGAGTAACCTAGGCTTATATGTGGTAATTTTTTGGATGATGATTAGCATGATAACAATGACGAGATAGTTCATGATGGTGAAAAGATATTTAGAGGACCAAATGCCTTAGATGATTAGATTATAAGTATGTAAAAGTTTAAGGTAAAGAGAGTAGAGTAGGACTAAGTGCCAAGTTGTGTTTATATATTTAGAGATGCGTGGAGTTTGTTGTTGGGGAGATAGATTTTGAATTTCGTGGACAATTTTTTTTAAGGTGGACAGATTGTAAACCCTCTGACCCAAAATTTAGGTTTAGGGATTTATTTAGAATTATTCTAGAATAATTATTGGAGTTAATTAAATCACCTCTTTGATTTTTGATTTGATCGTTGCATATTACCGTTGTTTAAATATTTAGAGCAATACACTAGCATTTGCTTTAGAACAAATTTTACATCCTTGACCTAGACAATACAATCTTTAATTCTGACCTTTGTGTCACTCGTGAATGCACTCTCTTGTGCTTTATTTTAATTTTACAGTATTCGTGCACATTTTCTAATTTTAAATCCAACTTTGCATTCTTGTCTGTTCCAATCAAAATTGGAGACACAACCTCGACCCTTTTCTCACAACCAAATTTATGACGATAAACTATTCCGAGTCTACTACGTCCATGACACTTGTATACCACCCAATTTAAATCCTATGCACTTTCGATTAATTAAAGAACACCATTGACACTAATTTTAACTAAATTGGTGCAATGACTCAACCTAACCCAAAACTAAACCCAATACCAACCTAAACTCCCACTCACACCCTCATAGCTCATAAAAAAATACCACACACCAATTTTTCCTACTACAACACACCAAACATGGTATTTTTTCACATCCAATTCACTTTTTTCTCTTTGTGCAAGTCCTAAACTATTGGAAACTTTTGTACAAATAGCTAGCCATGTGTCCACCTCCTATTGGTTGGAACAAATGAAGAAGATCCAAATTCTTAAGGCTTGACCGGTCATATACAATCTTCTCTCCCATTTTTTATATGGTACTATGCATCTATACCTACAATCAATTTTCACCCTTCATTCAAATTCTAATACACCATCACCACCCATTCCTTCATGAAAACTCCCCTCTCCTTGGGAACCTAGCCGGCCATAATCCCTAGACAACACTCTCTCCCTCTCTCCCTTAACATGCAACCACCATTAACCACCATCACCACCATTAACTACCATCACTATCTTCACCACCATCACCACCCCCAACTACGACCACCACCCTCGCCATCACCACCGCCAACCTCCACGACCACCGTCGCCCTCACCTCCACGACCACCGTTGCCATCACCTCCACGCCTCCACCGCGGACCACCTCTCTGCCGAACACCACCACTGCCACCGTCATCATCATCACCACCATCATCTCCGCCAACCACCACCGCCAGCAGACCATCGTCCTCCTTGCGGTGAGTTGTCGTCGCTGCTGCTGCTTCAAGCCGCTACTGCTGTTGTTAAAGCTGTTGCTACTGCTGTATTTTGCCGTAGGTCGTCGCCATCCTGGCTCCCGTGGCCGAGCTGCTATAGCAGCAGCTGTTGTTATTGCTACGCCTATTGCTGCTGTAGCTGCTATCGTTGCTGTTATGGCGGAAGTAGGCTGCCGGAGCACCCCCCGGATGACCAACGACCCACCCCGGAGCATCCCCGATGACCGACCCCTCCACAGCGTCCTCGACCACCTGCGGCCGCCAGAACACCCCTCCAAGGTCGGAGCACACCCCCTCGACAACAGACCCAAGCTTCACCCTTTCACTTTGCGTCAAAGTTTCTCCCTCCACGCTCAACCGATTTTCGAAATGCCTTCTCTGGTATGCTCTCCATGTAACCCTCTTTAAATATCTTTATTTGGAATAATTTAATTTGATTTCTATTGTTAGTAAATTGAGTGCCAATTCATGAGAAAAACTGTTTTATAAAACAATGAAATTATCCGATACGGAGTTGGTCCAGTCAATCCGGGCAACCTCGTCGTGTACCGATTACCCCGAAAGTTGCATATCATTAACGTGGTCGTGTGAATTTTTACAGAACTTGATTTGAATGTGCGTGCACACCGGAATCAACGCGTATCCGTCGAAAAGTTCCATACCGACCTATTCTGACACTCATCTTAATTTTGTATGTGCCTATCATTTCTTAATGAAACTTGCGCCATCGGATTCGCAGCGTTACGCTGGTCCTGTGACCCATGTTTGGTTCGATTCTGAGAACGTTGACGAAATATCGTTTTATGGGCCCCACGGTTCCACATGACGGACAATTTCGTGATCGGTTCATCGGAATACCAGCTCTGGATGTTCCATTGGGTTAGTATCATCGTTCTGGACTCGTAGACACTAAATTTGATAAATTTAGAAAACTTTCTCTGGCACATTTTTTGGTGCAAGACGGTGTGGACACTGCATTGACCAGAAACTATATTTTTGCCCATGTGTCTAAATTAGACGTCTGAATATACTTTTCTGGGTATCTCACTCATTCTGGGACTGTTGGTGATATTTTTGACAGTATCCAGGGATATCTTCTCCAGTTTCTATCTTTTGCTGGTACTTCCCTGGCGAGTTCGTGTTCGAATCTTCGTCTGGCTTCCTGGCAAGTATACTTGCCTTGTTGTACTGTTTAAATTCAGTTAATATTATATATATTATGCTCTAAATATTATATGACTGTGCGCGTCCGAGAATGACTCGGGTGTAGTCGACTAAGGCGTCGACGTTAGGACTTGTGTTTGACCTAGCGTCTAGTGGACGTACCCTGAGTGACGGAGTTATCATTATAACTCTGAGGCCTTGACACATATCATTTCACGTCACGGAGTGAGTTCAAGATAGGACACGGGTTTACGTACTCGACTGGCCATCGGTACGAATAGCACGTGTGATGGTACTTAGCATAGTTGTATTATTTTAGGTGACTTGCATTATAGTTACGAGAAGTCCACATCGTACTTGAGACTTGTACATTGGCATTTGGACGGGGAGGACGACTAGTAGGCGTATAGGACACCCACCTCCTTTATACAGATACCGCCTTCTTCGGAGCGATACAGACGGATATATTTATGCATATACCGTATTCTTTAGAGCGTTGGACGTTACATGTGGAGATACCACGCTCTTCGGGGCGTTGGACGTCGTGCAAATACCATATTTTTCGGAATATTGGACGTATTTACTTATGCAGATGCCACGCTCTTCAGAGCGTTGGACGTTATTATATATGCAGATTGCTCCAAGATGGGGGGCATATGTGGCATATACTAGCCAGTCATGACGATTGGTGAATTATATCAATATATGTCTAGCCTACACTTTTTATACTACACTTTCCATACGCACTAAGTTGTCCTCAAATTTGCATTCACTTAGGAGGATAGTTTACCCTGATTTACTTTACTCAGTATTTATATTATGGCATGTACTTTTTGTATCTTGTTACGCCCCTCTGAGTACCTGGTTCCCTTAGAGGTTATTTGAGCAGTTTGGATGAGGCTTGATCTGGTGGTGTATTGGACATCCTTGCAAGTATCATTATATCTTTCCTCTATTACAGTTATGTACTATTTTCCATTATGACTCTGCTATTATAGCCTAGTATTTATTGGCCTATATTATTCTCTTAGTCTATTCGAACGGCTTTATTATTGGGCTGCAGACTAATGATGCGTACCGTTCCTTCTTAAAATTTTATTTACCATGGATTGATATTTAGTTTAGTTGTTGGATAATAGAAATAGATATTTAGCTGGATCACTTAACCTTGGATAGCGTAAGTGCACTTCGTCGGGTACATTAAATTGGAAAGCCCTACGGAGTCGTACCAGCTAGCCATTGCCACGTGTCTGGTCCCATACGTTTTGGGACTGGGGCGTGACAGGCTACTAGATGAAGTCAGCATAGATTTGACATGCACTATATCTCCTAGCGTACTCTATCGCGTCAGCTACCATAGTGGCCAATAGTATCCCGTACGCCTAAGGTGGTCCTGTAACTTAGGACCGGGCTGATGTGCTCCATAAGTACCATCGTGAGCTTTACGAAGCACCTGTTTCGCTTCTGCGTCTGATAAGCACCATTGTAGAAGTCCGTCGTACGTACGACGATACAACAACTTAGTAACCGTATCGTAGTATGCCAAAAGATAATGCCTCTTGTAACCACCATCTTCCATTATTAGGGATATTTTTGTCAATATTTCTTTTTATGCTAATCATATCGTTATATTAAATTAGTGGTTGATTTAGAATTAATTACTTTTTATTTGTCATGGATAGAATATTTACTATTTAGTTAGCTAGATGTCATCCATAACTAATTCGATTCTCTCCATGACAAATAGATTCCATTCATATTATATCTAAAATTTAAATTAAAGTGGAATGTCAAACTTGTTGATATTACCAACTCCACCCTCACTTTAAGGTGCCAACTTTCTTCATTTCGTTTCATTTCATTTCTTCTTCTCCAAACTTCTTTTTCTTCCTCAAGTCTTCTTCTTCCCCAAGCCACTCCATTACCAAACCCAATTTTTTTTCTCCACCACTCAAATCAACTCAAATTCATCCTCATTCCTTCCCAACGGAGGGCTAGAGTCCTAGAGAACAAGAGGTTCTTGGAGAGGATCCCAAACTAGGAGGATCGTGTCTAACCCATTCTCATTGTGTCTAATTTTATGAAGATTCATTGGGACACAACTCCCAATAGATAAATTTTCTTTTCCTACCAATTTCTTTATCAGAAACCCAAATTAAACTAATAAGAACCCTCTTATAGGTGGACATGACTTCTTAATTATAGATCTAGGTGGTAGAGGCCTCAAATTTATTAGATCTAGGATTTTGTGTGATGGAAATTTATTTTCTATGGTCAATTTGGTGGAATTACGAATTTGTGTCCGCCAAGTATTTTATACATGTTCCCAAAGAAAAATTGTGTCCAAATTGAGTTGTGCTTGTGTCCTTCTGTCCTAAATTGGATACCTAGGTTCGTGTCATGATACTTATGTTTATATGTGTCAATTAGGTGTATACATGTATTCTTTTTTCAAAAAATAACCTAATTTCGTTATAGTATTCAGTCTAATTTTTACAAGCCATAGCAACTTAGAAATACCATAACTCCTAACTCATGACTCCGATTAATTTTTTATTTTTTAATAGAACCGTATCGATGTTAGCTTTCCAAATATGTAAATTAATAAGCCAAATTTGATCTAAAACTTTCTGTAAAATTGTTTGAGCATCATGTGTCCAAAAAATGAATGTGTTTCAGTGTTTTTACGATTTCAGGAGCTTCCTGACACGAAAAAAGATCCGTTTGAAGTTTCAAAAATCTGATACGAAGGGCTACGACATACTTAAACCTAGAATTTTTTGAATATGTATAATATGTGTAGTATTAGTTATAAGTCGAGAACTGACTATACAACGTATATTTTTACAGGTATCCATAAAACATGGATATCGCCATAGTTATATCACTAATAGACTAAAGATATAAGTAGATATAGATTAGTATGAAACCCAAGTGATAGGATATTCATTGGTTCATGCACATATTAACATTGACAATTCATAATATAGGTTACTAGGGCTCCGATATAGGCTATGACACTATACCACCCACTCAGGACCACATGCGAGTACATTCTCTGATAGTGTCATTTACTTGATAATTAATATGATATATGTACTTAGTAATGTTATACTTGATTACTGAAATGATGGTTGTAAACTCTCGTTCCCAAAATTTAGTTATTTGTGTTAGAAACTGTAAACCCTCGGACCTAAAATCTAGGATTAGAGATTTATTTAAAATTATTTTGGATTAATAATTAGAGTTATTATTTACCTCTTTGATTTTTGAGTCAATAGTTGCACATTACCATTATTTAAATATCTAGAGCAATGCACTAGCATTTGCTTTCCAACAAATTTCACATCCTTGACCTAGATAAGCCAATCTTTAATCCCGACCTTTGTGTCACTCGTGAATGCACTCTCTTGTGCTTCATTTAAATTTTACAATATTTGTGCACATTTTTTAATTTTAAATCCAACTTTGCATCCTTGTCCGTTCCAATCAAAATTGGAGACACAACCTCGACCCTTTTCTCACAACCAAATTTATGACAATAATCTATTCCGAGTCTACTACGTCCATGACACTTGTGTCCCACCCAATTTAAATCCTATGCACTTTTAATTAATTAAAGAATACTGTTGACACTAATTTAACTAAATTGGTGCAATGACTCAACCTAACTCAAAACTAGACCCAACATCAACCCAAACTCTCACTCACACCCTCATGGCTCATACAAAATGCTATACACCAATTTCTTCCACTACAACACACCAAATATGGCATTTTTTTACATCCAATCCACTTTTTTTCTTTTTGTGCAAGTCCTAAACTATTGGGGACTTTTGTGCAAATAGCTAGCCATGTGTCCACCTCCTATTGGTTGGAACAAATAAAGAAGACCCAAATTCTTGAGAATTGACCGGTCACATATACTCCTCTCTCCCTTTTTTTGTATGGTACTATGCAACTATACCTACAATCAATCTCCACCCTCCATTCAAATTCCAATACAACATCACCACCCATTCCTTCATGAAAACTACCACCCTCTCCTTGAGAACCTAGCCGGCCCAAATCCCTAGGCAACACTCTCTCCCTTTCTCCACATTTAAACCAACACCCTCTCCCTCTCTCCCTCAACATGCAACCACCATTAACCACCATCACCACCGCTGCCCTCACCTCTGACCACCACCCTCGCCATCACCACCGCCAACCACCATGACCACAGCTGCCCTCACCTCGACGACCACAGCTGCCATCACCTCCACGATGACCACCAGAGCCAAGATTCCACCTCTCCACCGAACACCACCACTGCCACTGTCATCATCACCACCATCACCATCTCTGCCAACCATCACCACCAGCAGATCGCCGTCCTCCTCGCGGTGAGCTGCCGCCGCTTCTGTTGTTTTAACCCGCTACTGCTGTTGTTAAAGCTGTTGCTACTGCTGCATTTTTCCACTGGTCACCACCGTATTGGCCCCCGCGGCTAAACAGCTGCCGCAACAGCTGCTGCTTTTGCTGCGTCTACTGCTGCTGTAGTTGATGCTGTTGTTGTTCTGGGCGGAGCGGGCCGCCGAAGCACCCCCCGGATGACCAATGACCCACTCCGGATCATCCTCGATGACCGACGACCCCTTCCACGGTTTCCTCTACTACCTGCGGTCGCCAGAACGACCGCCCTCAGTCGATGGATTGTCCCCGAGTGCACACAAAGACAGAATCTATGGTTCGTGGGCTCAACTTTGAGTCACGATTTCTCCGCCATCGTTCGATCTTTCCGGGAACCGCCTACGCAGGTGCGTACTCACATAAACACATTCATTTTCTATCAAAAATAATAACATAATCAGGTTTTAATATCTATATAATTTGGGTGTTAAATCAAAGAAAAACTATTTTTAAAAATATTAAAATTCTCCTATACGGAGTTGGTCCCATCAATCCAGGTCTTGTACCGAAGAATGTGCCAGAGACAAAGTTCTCCAAATTTATGTCCACTTGTAGATCCCGTATTGACCAGAAACTGTATTTTTGACCCAGTGTCCAAATTGGACGTCTGAATAAACTTTTCTGATTATCTCACTCATTCTGGAACTTTTGGTGATATTTTTGACAACATCCGAGGAGATCTGCTTCAGTTTCCATCTTGCGTTGCTACTTCCCTGGCGAGTTCGTGTTCAAATCTTTGCCTGGCTTCTGGGCAAGTATACCTTGTCTTATTGTACTATTTAAATTCAAGTTAATATTATATATTGTGCTCTCTATATTATATAACTGTGTGCGTCCGAGAATAACTCGGGTACAGTCGACGAAGGTGTCGACGTTAGGACTTGTGTTTGACCTAGCGTCTAGTGGACGTACCCTAAGTGATGGAGTTATGATTTTAACTCTAAGGCCTTGACACATATCATTTCACGTCACGGAGTGAGTTCATGATAGGACACGGGTTTACGTACTCGATCGGCCATCGGTGCGAGTAGCTCGTGTGATGGTACTTAGCATAGGTGTATTATTTTAGGTGACTTGCATTATAGTTACGAGATGTCCATGTCGCACTTGAGACTTATACATTGGCATTGGGCGAAAAAGACGACTAGTAGGCGTATGTGACACCCACCTCTTTTATACAGATACTGCTTTCTTCGGAGCGATACAGACGTATATATTTATGCAGATACCATATTCTTTGGAGCGTTGGACGTTACATGTGAAGATACTACGCTCTTCGGGAGGTTAGACGTTGTGCAGATACCACGCTCTTCAGAAAGTTGGACATATTTACTTATGCAGATACCACGCTCTTCAAAGCGTTGAACGTTATTATATATGAAGATTGTCCCAAGATGGGGGACATATGTGGCATATATTAGCCAGTCACGACGATTGGTGAATTACGTCAGCATATGTCTAGCCTATACTTCCCATATGTACTAAGTTGTCCTCAAATTGCATTCACTTAGAAGGATAGCTCACCCTGATTTACTTTACTTAGTATTTATATTATGGCATATACTTTTTGTATCTTGTTACGTCCCTCTGAGGAACTGGTTTCCTTCTAGGTTATTTGAGCAGTTTGGATGAGGCTTGATCTGGTGGTATGATGGACATCCTTGCAGGTATTATTATATCTTTCCTCTATTATAGTTATGTACTATTTTCCATTGTGACTCTGCTATTATAGCCTAGTGTTTGTAGGCCTATATTATTCTCTTGGTCTATTTGAACGGCTGTATTGTTGGGCTGTAGACTAATGATGCGTATTGTTCCTTCTTGAGATTTTATTTACCATGGATTGAGATTTAGTTTAGTTGTTGGATATTAGAAATAGATATTTAGCTGGATCACTTAACCTTGGACAGCGTAAGTGCACTTCATCGAGCCCATTAAATTAGAAATCCCTACGGAGTCCTACCAGCTGGCTATTGCCATGTGTCTGGTCCTATACGTTTTGGGACTGGGGCGTGACATGATTTTATTGGTGGCCCATGCAGGTCAGAGCATATCGTTTCGGTTATGTTTCTGTACCGAACGAGCCTGTAACTTAGGATTAATGTTGACTAAGATCTTAATCCATAACTAATTTTTAAACTCCTCTTGTATTTGATTATCGTCCTTGGACTTCATTATTGTATTCGTTCATTTATCGTCGACATCGTTATTATTATTTCTCCTCTTCCCCTATTTCAGAGAGATGGACGTTTGTGCGCGATGATTCTCTCTAGAAGCAGATCCTCGTCAAGACGAAGAAGGCATATCTGATAAGATGTTTGAGTAGATGGTTATCCATAGTAGAGGAGGTTGATAAGTTCTTTCTTGTTGCTAGAGCTAATATAGATTGTGGGCATAAGAATTAGACATAGAAGTAGAGACTTAAAACAAAATCCTTTCCTTAAGGTAGCAGTATTTTGTAAGTATTAGAAGCTAGAAAGATTGTTTGATTCTAAGGTCCTAGAATAATTTGGAGAAGACATAGCTATATACTAGGGTTAGTTGTAGACCCATGATAATGATACAAAAAATTAGTTGTAGCCTCATGATAGTGATACAAGAAACGATATTATGAACTTGAGAAGGCAAAATTTTATACTCATATCTAGAAGAAGATTATCGGATACTAAAAAAAATAGGGTATGAAATAGCACTTTATGTAGGAAACCATAGTGATTAATCTCTAGTTGCCTTGTGACTTACAGTACCAGACCTAGAAATTTTTTACCCATTAGATAAAGATGATTCTATGACTAGGCTAAAATAGATACATAGATTGCTAGATTGGTTATTGATTGACTTGACAACTTAGGTACTAGAGTATAGCTTCTGGAATCAGATTAGATATACTTGATTTGTTTGGGTTGCCAGTGTCTATTGGGCTCGTGATTTTCACTTTTGATTTCTCGATTACTTGAGTTAATATCTGAAATAGAGCAATTAGATTGAAGGATGAAAGTATCGACAAATATTATAGCCTTGAATTGGATATCATGAACTACATATAATGGATGGCCAGTTATAAACAAGATGATACCCATATAGTTTGGATGAAGTTATGCATAGAGTAAACTAGAAGAAATCTCAGGTTTGAGGTAAAAAGGTAGAATGGCAACAAGATGAGATTCGCGACAAGTACCTGACCTTGAGCTTTTAAATTAAGATATGGATCTAGGAAATACTAAATTTTTTTATCACTCGATAGTTTCCTCGAAGATCGATACTACGAAGCAAAAGGTATTGTGCCATGATTGACGGGGTTTAGAGTTGAACACAAGATCAACGTACTGTAACACCCCGTTCTGCTTAAGCGGACTGTCGAACGGCAAAGGTGCAATGTCCCGACCCGCTTTGCTCAAGCGAGAATACTCGTTTGAGGGAAAAGATATCCAGACTAGTCCCTTCAGGAGTTTCTGCGTAGGCTTTCAGAGGCTCGCTCGAAGTATCGCCTAACTGAGGCGAATCATCGCTAAGGTGGGTGGCTACGTTAAACTTTTCTTTGCTTAGCTAGCACACTTAAAATATGGATGTTTCATGCTAGTCGCTAGGTGAATCACCCCCTGCATGCTAATAAGAATACAATGGACCTAGCTAAGGGAATAATCCCAACTTGTATTGCTTGTGTTAGAACATGAAAATGAAACAGTGCTTATATTCAAACCCTCGCATGCTACCTTTGTCTTGTGCAACTAGACCCATTATGCCTCGAATATAAACGATATATGTATACTCAGTAGTGCACTATTTCGCTCGGGAAGTCCCTCTACAGTTTCACTCCTCGGCTTACCTTCGGGCCCGAGCCAACGTGAATGCTTAAGTTTTCTTATGAATGAATGTTTGCTTGCTTACATGTTAACTTATATTATTGTCTCATTTTAATGCTTCTTGCATAAACTATGCCTCAATTATGTAACACTATGTATGTCATGTATTCATCTAATTCTCCTCGGAAGATAATCTAATAGTCGTTCCATGTAAGTATGAACCTGAAAGTATCCGGGACCGTTAGGTCCCCAAGGCAGTCCCCGAACCAGGAGAATGCATCAAGGCAAGTTGTTCATTGAACGAGAATTATGTCAAGCAAATCAAGAAAATACAGATCACGGAGCAATACTCGTTCAGAGCAAGAATCAGGATTCAAGCATCTCGTGTACTCGTGTATCTCGTAAAATTGGTAGACCCAAGGCTTGCATGGTTACGGACAACTCGTGCATGAGGTAATAACATGGATTTCCTCGGACGATCACCTGGGCACTTGGATCGTACCGTCGTAGAAGGAAATATGGTATTGCGTTGCCATTCGGCAGGATGCCCTCCGGTTGGGGTGCGCAATATACAGCGGTCGAACTCTTAGTAGGGCATCCTACCTACGAATAATCCGATTGACTCCATCAAAAGGTAGTCTCACATGTTTGGTTAGAATGATGGTTAACACCCAATGACTCTTTCGTTATGCCTCATCTCCATCCGAGACTATGCGACGTCCTTCATGGCTATGCCAGTAACCTCATATTCATATAGATAAGTCACATCACATCCGAAATATCCGAACCACCTGAATGGAATGAGAATAAGTCATCTATACAAATGGAGTAACCCAAGCAAATCCATAGAAATACTTAAACATCCATTACAACACTTTTGGATAACCTGTATACCCGTGCACCCAAAATATAGGCTCGTTTATAACACTTGCGTTTGCATATGCTACTGCCCCTAAATTCATTATATATGCTGCTTGTGCTTGAATTTACTTAGTTTGGCTTAGACAGGAAAGGACAAATGGTAAGATGGTAAGTCTCGCCGTATTTTCTCTTATGTCGCACGGTGCACTGCCACACGAGTTAGGCTATTCAATCTTTGCCATAAAATTGATCCTAAGGCAACTAGAAAGACAACATAATAGTTGATGTATGGAACCTATATTACGTGTTTGGATTTGTCGAGCGGGCGATTAGCCTCCCCACCAGTGCATTCATGTACTAATAATCTACCAGATTGTTTGTAGGGTGCTGTCACGACCCGCACCCGGTTTAGGGGCATGAGTGCGTGGGTACGTCCAGCCTACGCCGCAGCATCGGCGGTAGAACGCTGTCAAGGTCTTGATACTATCTAGCCGATCTCACACAAGCATCCAATCTCCATAAGGAGGCACGGATGACACAATTAAAATGAATACATACTCAATCACAGGATGACAGCACGATAAGATATCCAACAAAATTAAATACAACACAAGTCACAAAGTAATAATCTACTCAACAATTCCAAGTCTCAACAAAATGCCGGAGACAAATCCGGTACCAAATAACTACTGAAAGAAACTAACTAGAAGATTAGTAATTCCGACTAGATCTCCCGGAATCACAACTAAACTACCAAGTCTGCAGCTACTCACCATATGGTCCATAAAGTGTCGGACAGCGGTCCTCTAAGGCATAGTCTGGAAAAATGTTTCCAGTCAGGAAGGAGCAAAGTACAAATCTCAAATAACAGTTCCATTAAATTTTGATAATGTCTATAATACAATAAACATGTGATGCTAGCTACTGAGAAGACAGTGAAATAAATGCAATGGCAATAAAAGAGAGACAGGCAATGTAAAGGGACAGGCAATAGGCAATATGATACAGTCAGTGCATGTATGAAAATGAAAAGAACAAGGAACAGTATCATATACGGGTGATGTAGTATATGATTTAAAATAGAGAACTGTAACTATTCTAAGTGTTTGAAATTGTAGTTTCGAAATGTAATCGGCTTGGGACTTGTACGATTGCTACATGGCCTGGCTAATCATGCGTGAGGCGAATGATTAAAACCAATAATATAAACTTGTACGATAGGTATTTGATCACATTTTTCACTAGCAATTTCCCCGCCCCCAACTAGTATTGTGGATCCAATCATGACACGTCACGATACACGAGCAATATCCAATCTATCATGTACGATGTCTAATATACATGTCGTGTACAATGTCAATACGATAATCAAGGTAACATCTCATGACTGCAGATCCAAGCTATACTAGTCCGTGTAGCACAGTGTCAAAGATTCAGTTGTAACATTTCAAGATTTTTGAACTTATAGAAATTATCAAGAATTGGAAATTATCAGAGAATGTACTTGCCTTGGGTCCTTAGCTGGTAATTATTGATGTCCTGTTCCAGAGTATCCCCTGGGTAAACCAACAGTCCTATAAACACATCACAATAACACTTGTATCAGGGCTACACTAACACACAATAGAAATACACTGGCCTTAGGGCTACGCTAGGTACGATAATGGTCATCTAGTAGATAGATACATAAATATACATATCTAAATTAACATATGCACTTACAATATATATATATATATATATATATCAATTTAGATACATATACAAAATAGAGGTATATATATATATATTAAAAATATGCTAAGGGTTTATACAAAAATATATATATACCAATACGAAAGTATAACTCTACATATATATATTGATACCAAAATACGATAATTTGAATATATACCAAATCTTATTATATACATATATATATATGTACACATATATATATACCAATATACATATATATACATATGCATTAATTTAAATACATACTTATTCAATTTATTATACATACTATAATTACACAATTAATTACTAATAAATAAATAAGATACATTTACATATTTAAATACATACATATACTAAATATATACTATACATACCAATTAAATATATATATTGAAATATGGTAAGTAATATAAATAAAATACATGTATACTCATTTTATTAAAAATATATTAAATATACACGAATTATATATTTATACGTATACCAATATTATATATACTATTAAACATTAATTAAAATAATACTATACACATATACCTACACATTAATTAACTTATATACAAATACTTATACATTAGTTATATTAACATATGCATTAGGGAAGGAAGAAAGAGGGGGAGAAGAAACTTACTGTGAAGTCGGGTTTGCCGGAGTACGGCAGGCAGCGGGAGGGAGCCGGACGGGAACAGTGGGGATGGTCGTGGTGGTTGGGAGCAGCGGGTCGGAGAGGTGATCGGGAAGGGGCACTCGGGGAAGAACAGCAGCGGCGAGGGGAGGAGCAGTGGTGATGATGAGAAGTTGAGGGTGGTGGTGAATGGAGTTGAAGGTGGTGGTGGTGGGTTTGGCAGCGGGAAGGGACTCGGTCGCCGGAGCTTTCAGCAGAGGGAGGAGTAGCGGGGCCGCCGGACTCGTCGAGTCAGCGCCGCCGGAGAAGCAGTCGACTGATGGTGGATGGATGGATGGATGGATGAGAAGCAGCCGGAGTAGAGGGCTCGAGCTAGGCTGTCGCAGCGGGTCGATGGAAGAGGGCCGCCGGAGGATGGGTTCGGTCGCCGGGCCGGAGGGAAGAAGTTCAGCGACGGTCGGAGCAGCCAGCGCCGGTCGGGTGTGCAGCCGGAACAGGGTTATGGGGATGGGGGCTGAACAGTAATGGTTTCCCCCTCTTTTCCTCTTTCGAATTTTTAAAAAATCAATGAAGAGAGGAAGAAGAAGAAGAAAAAGAAGGAGAAGAGAAGAAGAAAAAAGAAGAAGAAAGGAAGAATTTTCCTACGTTGGAGAGAGGGAGGTGGAGGCTTGAGGAGGGTGGGTTTACCTAGGTTTTTCTTGGGATTAGGGTTTGATGTAACATTAAATAGGGGAGAGGGTGTGCAAATGAAAGGTGGGGATTGGCCCATTAAATGAGTGGTCCAGAATTGACATGGGAAAATTTTAATTATGGAGGAATGAGGGTGAGGTTTAATTAAAAATTATTAGGGCTCCCTCATTGTTTAAACAATTGGGGTGTTGACACCAAAAATGCAAATTTGCAAATTAGCCCCCTTAAATTTGGGTATTTGCACAGACACATAAAATGACGAAAATTTTGCGGGCGATTCGGTGTCCGGTATTTTGTAGGGTCAGGGGGCGCTGTAAGTTTGGTGTGGGCTCAAATAGCAGGGCACTGGAATTAAATTGGGATTTCAGAATCGGTTTAAATAGTATCCTCAATTTAATTAGAAATAAATGCAAGTTGTGTTCCAAAATTAATTAGGAGTACATGGGACCAAAATCAGGTCAGGTCATCAATACCAATAATGAAGAAGATTCAGAACAGAATATTACCCTAATTTGGGCCGCACGAAAAATAGGTCAAGATTGCCTCCAATTTTTGATTCGAACGCACAACGATACAAAATAGGAATTTATTAAATAACGTCCGCGACGATTTTTGTGCGGCTAGAAATAATGTACAGAGAGCATAATTATGAATTGCAAAAATAGCAGAATGGAAGGCGGGCATGTCTATGACAAGATTATAAAATTTGTTGGAAGACAAAAGTCAGGATAGCGCTCCAAATATCGAAGCAAAGGCAATGCGCAATACTTAAATAAAATACAGTAATTAATTACAACCTCCAATAAATAAATTCTAAATAAAACAATTTAATACAAAAAAATCCCTTAATTCGGACAGGTGTTCGTCTACTGGCTTCTAGGTCAGTCTGCTAGCTCAAATAAATGAACACTGTATATAATTATATATTAAAGTACACATCACACAGTTATTTAATTTAAATATATACTATTCATGAAATCATTTAATTGTAACTACCACAATATTAATATTTATAAAAAGTCGAAAATACCCCTGTTTTCGGAATGTGGTAGTGACAAGTCTACCCTCCTTAAAAGAATTTCGTCCTCGAAATTTAAAATCCTCATAGTAGTGTTTATTCATACACATTATCATTTTCCTCAAAATTTAAATTCATCATCCATGAAATCAGGTAATAACCCACAATGTCCCCAATTTCAAAATTCTAAAAATTATTGCATAACCTGAAAAATCCTCAAAATAAAATTAAAGTCCATTCCTATCCAAAATTTCCCCGAAATTTTTAGTTAATAACTCAATACTCGGAATTTAACATCCACTCCTCAAATTTGATGTTTTTTTTTTTTTTTTTGCACAAATATAAAATGTAATCTCGTCCCACAAAGTTTGAATTTAAACATTTATCCATCTAAATTTTATTTCTCGATTTCCTCTTCCTCAAAATACTCAACAATGCGATACTTGAAGATTCTCTAATTGCAACAACCCATATAAAATTCTAAAATTCATAACTTGCAATTAAATAACTATAATGATAAATCTCCCAAAATTTCCAAATTTTTAATTACCAATTTAAACATGTCATAATCTTCCTAGAATTAATACATCATAAATTCTGCCATGTTGAATTCTTGGCCCTTTATTTAAATTGATGTTTATCCTCGAATTTTTAATCATCTTGTTAATCATCTTGTCTCTCCTGTCAAGTCATAACTCCTTCATGAATCTTCGTCATGGTCAAACCCCAACAATCATGGTCTAAGAGAATCTTCCTACAATCATACAACATGCAACCTAAGGGGATATGTACGGTCATGGTGTCTCTTGTCATGGTATTGCAGTCTCTGTATCAGGGGTACTACTAACTACATTATAACAAGAAATTATGCATGCAAGCTACGGTACTAAGGTATCAGTCAATCAATCAAATAGATCGGAACAGAATGAAGGAAAGAACAGAACCTGCTAACACATTACCTGCAGTATCTCCTATCTCTAACATACACTTATCTCTAGCATATTCACTAACTAATTCCTATACACTGGCACCCATATCAACTAGTCATTTATCCACAAGATCCATGAATATATCCATATTGCACACACATGTCTATTAACACCTAAATCTGATGCCAAGAATCTCTAATATAACCATGATTCAATAATGCATCCAAGTTGATACCTCTATCTCTTTAGTACCATACCCTCTGTCAGTTCCCGTTCCTACTACAATTGTCCATACTATTTTCTCATCGCTCTAGTGCACACCAAGTGTAACACCATACTAAGTGCTAACCCCTTTCTAATACAAATCTAGATGGACACCCAAGTCAGTCTGCGGTGCCATCTCAATCCTGCTCAAGTTATCAGATCCTTACACATGTATATCATCTAATCATATATTAATATTCATATCTCTCATCTACCAAAAATTAACCTCAAAATAATCGTCAAGGTTTAACTTCTCGATCAACTTAAAAATGAATTGTATATACCTCCTCAAAATAGATATTCAACATCGAAACAAAATTTAATCACTTCTAAAATCTTTGTAGCCTTAACCATGTTTATTGAATTCATATTTGAAATCCTCAAAAATTTAATGACAAAATCTCAACTCCTCAATTATTCTAAAAATACAATCTTATTTCCACCTTTTAATTTATAACTCCACAATGTACATATCAGTGCTCACGGTTTCTGATACTCAAGGTGCTCTCAATGCATCTAGTGTCTATAATTGTGTACTAAAATTGTACTGCCTGAATCACTTGTACTCTTACCTCCAATGATCAAAGTCATCATCAGCTGTGTTTTCTTTCATGATTTCAATTTATGTCAACTGGTATATCATCTAATTATCATCACACCGAGTGCTTACTGTTACTAGCACCATTTTCAATAATCCTTGATATAGAATCATCGGCACTCTTGGTATTATATTACTAGCTTCATTAATGAATCATCTCATCAAGCTCATTAGAACTCATGTTTACCTGTATCCTCTATAACACTCATGTTTATTTACTCTCATGGGTATGTGTATGGTTCCTCATCTCGATTGTTGTATATGCATTTCCTTTTAACCTTTCATAGCCCGTTACGCTAATCTGTGATACGCTTCACCATTTTCATTACAATTTCCGATATTTCTCTACTCATGACACCTCATTAACTCTTTATACGTATATATTTCCTTACCTTTAACACTTCCGATATCAATCATCAATTTGAACATCATGCTCCATAAATCCTTAACACAATTTCCTAGATACTTAAATGTTCACGTAGGTCATCCAATTGCAAAATCATGATTATCCAGGACGGGTATGTTGGCTCTGATACTAACTCTTAGAACCTTCACTGATACTCTTACTCCTCTTTCTATAATACCAACACTAATTATAATAACACCTATCATAGAACTATTGCTACAAGGTACTATGCTATGGGTATCTCTAGATTAATGCCTAATGCTCCCATGTCCAAATAAGAAACACTTACAAACTCACAAGTCACACTCAGTCAAACTAATACAAGACACAACCAAAATTGCAAGTCACTAATTATCATACTAACAAGGAATCCTCAAAAAAAATAAGCTCAAAAGGAACTGGATCAAGGACGGAAGGTATCTTTACTGCTAGTAAAGAAAAGAAGCGATGGAACAAAGTCCTGGAATAACATAAATAGATAAGTCTTGAGATGATACTTTAAGAACCAATTTAAGATACAACCTGATAATCATACACGTCTATCCGAAATCATGACACTCAGAATCCTCGCCACGCCAGTAAGCATAGACGCGATAAACGACAGGTTCCGTAACTAAGGTATGCAACTCCATAATCACGTCATCTAGAATCTTCGCCACGCCAACCGGTATGGCTGCGAGAGACTCTAAATCTCATAACTAAAGTATGTACATCCAAGTTAGGTTCCTGCGTTCTTGTCACGACAGCTAATATGGCTGCGATAAACTCTAGGTTCCATAACCAAAGTAGACGTTTTACCTTTCTCACTGTCCTCATCAATATGTCATCAGATGATACCATAAATTCTAGTCCGTAAGATTCATCTCAATATGAAATCAACTCAACAACGATACCAAGAATTAAAGTTAACAACTGGTCAACAAGAATCAAACTCAATATCAATGAGTGAGGACGGACGGAAACAAAGGCGAAGGAATTAAATTGGAAATTATAATAAGATTCTCATGGGGTCATCCCAGGAAATCTTTCAAATAAATTGTGATTGAGTATCCTCTCTCATCCTAGTATCCTATGTCCTAGATCCTATCGCAGGCACGCAGTAGTATAACAAGGATGCCACACTACTACGACATCGCACAACTCGCGAAGTCAGACCTGCATGGGCCACCACTAAAAACGTGTCACGACCCGCACCCGGTTTAGGGGCATGAGTGCGTGGGTACGTCCAGCCTACGCCGCAGCATCGGCGGTAGAACGCTGTCAAGGTCTTGATACTATCTAGCCGATCTCACACAAGCATCCAATCTCCATAAGGAGGCACGGATGACACAATTAAAATGAATACATACTCAATCACAGGATGACAGCACGATAAGATATCCAACAAAATTAAATACAATACAAGTCACAAAGTAATAATCTACTCAACAATTCCAAGTCTCAACAAAATGCCGGAGACAAATCCGGTACCAAATAACTACTGAAAGAAACTAACTAGAAGATTAGTAATTCCGACTAGATCTCCCGGAATCACAACTAAACTACCAAGTCTGCAGCTACACACCATATGGTCCATAAAGTGTCGGACAGCGGTCCTCTAAGGCATAGTCTGGAAAAATGTTTCCAGTCAGGAAGGAGCAAAGTACAAATCTCAAATAACAGTTCCATTAAATTTTGATAATTTCTATAATACAATAAACATGTGATGCTAGCTACTGAGAAGACAGTGAAATAAATGCAATGGCAATAAAAGAGAGACAGGCAATGTAAAGAGACAGGCAATAGGCAATATGATACAGTCAGTGCATGTATGAAAATGAAAAGAACAAGGAACAGTATCATATACGGGTGATGTAGTATATGATTTAAAATAGAGAACTGTAACTATTCTAAGTGTTTGAAATTGTAGTTTCGAAATGTAATCGGCTTGGGACTTGTACGATTGCTACATGGCCTGGCTAATCATGCGTGAGGGGAATGATTAACACCAATAATATAAACTTGTACGATAGGTATTTGATCACATTTTTCACTAGCAATTTCTTCGCCCCCAACTAGTATTGTGGATCCAATCATGACACGTCACGATACACGAGCAATATCCAATCTATCATGTACGATATCTAATATACATGTCGTATACAATGTCAATACGATAATCAAGGTAACATCTCATGACTGCAGATCCAAGCTATACTAGTCCGTGTAGCACAGTGTCAAAGATTCAGTTGTAACATTTCAAGATTTTTGAACTTATAGAAATTATCAAGAATTGGAAATTATCAGAGAATGTACTTGCCTTGGGTCCTTAGCTGGTAATTATTGATGTCCTGTTCCAGAGTATCCCCTGGGTAAACCAACAGTCCTATAAATACATCACAATAACACTTGTATCAGGGCTACACTAACACACAATAGAAATACACTGGCCTTAGGGCTACGCTAGGTACGATAATGGTCATCTAGTAGATAGATACATAAATATACATATCTAAATTAACATATGCACTTACAATATATATATATATATATCAATTTAGATACATATATAAAATAGAGGTATATATATATATATTAAAAATATGCTAAGGGTTTATACAAAAATATATATATACCAATACGAAAGTATAACTCTACATATATATATTGATACCAAAATACGATTATTTGAATATATACCAAATCTTATTATATACATATATATATATATACACATATATATATACCAATATACATATATATACATATGCATTAATTTAAATACATACTTATTCAATTTATTATACATACTATAATTACACAATTAATTACTAATGAATAAATAAGATACATTTACATATTTAAATACATACATATACTAAATATACACTATACATACCAATTAAATATATATATTGAAATATGCTAAGTAATATAAATAAAATACATGTATACTCATTTTATTAAAAATATATTAAATATACACGAATTATATATTTATACGTATACCAATATTATATATACTATTAAACATTAATTAAAATAATACTATACACATATACCTACACATTAATTAACTTATATACAAATACTTATACATTAGTTATATTAACATATGCATTAGGGAAGGAAGAAAGAGGGGGAGAAGAAACTTACTGTGAAGTCGGGTTTGCCGGAGTACGGCAGGCAGCGGGAGGGAGCCGGACGGGAACAGTGGGGATGGTCGTGGTGGTTGGGAGCAGCGGGTCGGAGAGGTGATCGGGAAGGGGCACTCGGGGAAGAACAGCAGCGGCGAGGGGAGGAGCAGTGGTGATGATGAGAAGTTGAGGGTGGTGGTGAATGGAGTTGAAGGTGGTGGTGGTGGGTTTGGCAGCGGGAAGGGACTCGGTCGCCGAAGCTTTCAGCAGAGGGAGGAGTAGCGGGGCCGTCGGACTCGTCGAGGCAGCGCCGCCGGAGAAGCAGTCGACTGATGGTGGATGGATGGATGGATGGATGAGAAGCAGCTGGAGTAGAGGGCTCGAGCTAGGCTGTCGCAGCGGGTCGATGGGAAGAGGGCCGCCGGAGGATGGGTTCGGTCGCCGGGCCGGAGGGAAGAAGTTCAGCGGCGGTCGGAGCAGCCAGCGCCGGTCGGGTGTGCAGCCGGAACAGGGTTATGGGGATGGGGGCTGAACAGTAATGGTTTCCCCCTCTTTTCCTCTTTCGAATTTTTAAAAAATCAATGAAGAGAGGAAGAAGAAGAAGAAAAAGAAGGAGAAGAGAAGAAGAAAAAAGAAGAAGAAAGGAAGAATTTTTCTACGTTGGAGAGAGGGAGGTGGAGGCTTGAGGAGGGTGGGTTTACCTAGGTTTTTCTTGGGATTAGGGTTTGATGTAACATTAAATAGGGGAGAGGGTGTGCAAATGAAAGGTGGGGATTGGCCCATTAAATGAGTGGTCCAGAATTGACATGGGAAAAATTTAATTATGGAGGAATGAGGGTGAGGTTTAATTAAAAATTATTAGGGCTCCCTCATTGTTTAAACAATTGGGGTGTTGACACCAAAAATGCAAATTTGCAAATTAGCCCCCTTAAATTTGGGTATTTGCACAGACACATAAAATGACAAAAATTTTGCGGGCGATTCGGTGTCCGATATTTTGTAGGGTCAGGGGGCGCTGTAAGTTTGGTGTGGGCTCAAATAGCAGGGCACTGGAATTAAATTGGGATTTCAGAATCGGTTTAAATAGTATCCTCAATTTAATTAGAAATAAATGCAAGTTGTGTTCCAAAATTAATTAGGAGTACATGGGACCAAAATCAGGTCAGGTCATCAATACCAATAATGAAGAAGATTCAGAACAGAATATTACCCTAATTTGGGCCGCACGAAAAATAGGTCAAGATTGCCTCCAATTTTTGATTCGAACGCACAACGATACAAAATAGGAATTTATTAAATAACGTCGCTAGAAATAATGTACAGAGAGCATAATTATGAATTGCAAAAATAGCAGAATGGAAGGCGGGCATGTCTAGGGCAAGATTGTAAAATTTGTTGGAAGACAAAAGTCAGGATAGCGCTCCAAATATCGAAGCAAAGGCAATGCGCAATACTTAAATAAAATACAGTAATTAATTATAACCTCCAATAAATAAATTCTAAATAAAACAATTTAATACAAAAAAATCCCTTAATTCGGACAGGTGTTCGTCTACTGGCTTCTAGGTCAGTCTGCTAGCTCAAATAAATGAACACTGTATATAATTATATATTAAAGTACACATCACACAGTTATTTAATTTAAATATATACTATTCATGAAATCATTTAATTGTAACTACCACAATATTAATATTTATAAAAAATTGAAAATACCCCTGTTTTCGGAATGTGGTAGTGACAGGTGCGAAAGAACCTCGTTCGGTGCGGATGCCTCCTACGTGCGTGCTAAGGCATGGAGTTCACTCTGAAGCCTTGGAGCATTGCGTCCGAAACTGAAGCACATATATAATACATAATATTGGAACATCACCTGTACATCATTCCATAAATGTAGCCACTTGGCACGCTTTTACTGTTTCAGAGAGAGAGGCTTGAGCGACTTGTAATCTCGGCTATGCGCCGCCTGGAACACTTGTTAATATCAATAAAGAGTTTGTTTTACTTTAACTTGTGTTATTTAATATTTTTGTTATTGATAACTCAGTGAACTTGTTACCAATCGCCTATGCGTTTATAATTTTCTGCACTGGGACAATCTGTGCGATTCTGTGCCTTAGACCTCTTACCGATAGCCAATGAACCATGGCCTTGCACGGACGCGACTCACGCTTATGTGGCATCACGCCCAGATGGATCAAGCAATCGTCCTGGGGGAGCGATGGCACGGTGATTCTCGCCTAGCGGAGATGGCTGATTAGACTACGGGAGATCGAGGCGTGACATATTGGTATCAGAGCTTGGCTATACGCTTTTGGACTTCGTTTCGATTTTCTTAGTTTCGAAAGCTCGTTCGTGGCTTATGTGCACACTCTCTCTCAATGTCCCAACGAAATATTCTAAACAATAAATCTAAATACTTTTAAAAGTGTATTTGAGTGATGTGATTGTTTGTACGGAATTGAAATACGAGAAGGCCTTTATGCCGACCTGTGCTATACCCTTTGGTATTGGACTCGTGCTAGAACTTGCGCGTTATGTGCGAACCCGATACCTATATATGTTTGCCCAACTGATTAGTGCGAAATCAAATATTGCCCGAACGGTTAGCTATGCACACAGCCTTTTGGCTAAGTTGTGTAAGTATCGCGCGCCAAGACCCTTTGGCGCAAGCTAGTTGCAACGAGAAAAGAGATATCGTTCAGGAATTAGCCAAGTCAGACTTAGAATGCCAACCGATAAAATATTCTTGAATTTATCGCTTAGGCAAACAAAAGGAAAGTGGCTAGGATTTGATCAGATGAATCAATTCTGAGTGGTGTATGGATCATTTAAGAAATGTCCTAACAAATTCGTAGGTCTCGTGCGATAGTCGGATCGAACAATTTCATAATCTCTTGAATAAATGATAAGGCTTATATCGAATTGGATTCACGAAAATGGAAATCGATATCTTGGTTAAGGAAACTTGTTGGAAACTTGAGAATTTTGCAAGAGATTTTGGATTGAAACAAATGGATTGAACTTGAATGCAATATCACTTGAATATGAAGTTATCCCAAAAATGAATATTGTGTTTCGATGAAAAAGATAAACGATGATGGATTTGACTTAGAGTTTGGAAGAACGATCTTGAAATCTAGTTCAGAACGATAACTCTCAAAATCAGTCCCAACGAGAACGGTTATCCTGCGAGAGCGCAGGTATGGTAATTTCACGTACGACGGGGATGATTGAACTCATGGGAATATGTTCAGTAATTATTCCAAACGAACTCGATGAACGGAACGTATCAAAATGGAATAGACTTGGGTTTGATTATTTGAAACCTGTTGCTTAAGGAATGCTAGAAGTAGATTATGGATTTATCGAACGATAACATTAAAGTTGGATGATTTTGCTAGACGAATTATAATCACTGCATGAACGGACTTGACTCGATGGATATATAACTTGGATGGAGCAAAGTAAAAATAAAATGTGTCTCGATCGTGCCAAAGAAAACTATAACATTCAAATGTTCTTGCCTTGTGCGAGTGTAACTTTATCCCCGTACATGCGTCACGTCCGAATTAGGATGATTAGCCAACGAAAGAGTTGACGTGGTGATCTCACGTCCAACGAGGATGATCGAACTTGCGGGAGACCGAGACGTGACAACTAATGGATCGTTTTAACTTTTGGTTTGATACGATAGGAAAAATTTGGAAATACAAGTGATCAAAATATTTTGGGGATAAGTTAGCCTAGAACATAGAATAAATTGCTCATGATGGTTTAATGAACGAATATGTGAATCAGGTTGAATGACTTAAAATTATAATCTAAAGGTTTAGAATTGAATCTTGGCTTGGTGAACTAGGCTTGGAATGGATAGGGATTCTATCAAAACATGCTTGAATAGATAGAATATGCGAACCACTAGATTATCCCGCAACTCGAATTTATTGTGGATTTTACTGAACGAACTTGTCCCCCGTACGAACGAACGTGTTATTGAGAGTAGGAAAATCTGTGCTCAATGTTTAGAAATCTGAGTAAAACGAGCTTGGGTAGAATATCCCGTGCAAATGAACAATAGTTTGACCCTAGGAATTGGGGCGAGCATCGTGCGACGAATTTGTACGATATATCGTGTGATTAAACTTGTACCTATGACCTTGTGAGCTGACCTAGCAATTAGGTAAACGACCCTGTGCCGAGTGAATGAACCTGTGTTACCGACTTTAGCATATTGCATGAACAAGCTATAAAACTGGGGCAGCAAGACTTAGGGTTAGACTTGGGAACGATAACGTGTACTGTGTTTGACCCGAATAGAGAAATGCTTGTCGGTAAACCGAATAGATCGTCCTTAACTTTAGTGTGAATACTTGAATTGAGTTGGAATGGAAAATAGCTTGGGTTTGATTGACCCTATCAGAAGTATCCTTGTGATTGATAAACGAGACCCTTGAGATTTTCGCAAGTAGCTTGTCCGATTTCACTATCTCTAAGTTTGGTTGAATGCATATGTTTGAGGGACGCCTTGAACGTGTACACGATCCAAGACTCAAAGAGATGTGAAACTCAAGTGCTAAGACTTCGCTATCGCTAAGTTGGTTGGCGTACTTATGTTTGAGGTGCACTTCGAATCTGCGCACTATCCAGACTCGCGATATGCTGATCTTAAATGCTAGTGCAAGTGAATATCCACACGGACAAGTATAATGACTTGTATAAGTTTGCCTCTACCCTAGATCATTAACCACGATGGATTGAAGCGTACTTCGTGTTAAGTAACATGTCATGTGCTAAGGCGCAAATGAGATTGACTCAGCATACACGTGACACGGCGTAAGAACGTGTAGGGAATTATGTTCAAATGGATTTAGTGGTACCAATTGCTCCGCTTGAAATAAGATTCGATAATGCGATAGAACGACCTGCTCTCAGTAAGTCTCGAGGACACGACTTTTTTCGAGTGGTGTATAATGTAACACCCCTTTCTGCTCAAGCGGACTGCCGATTCAAACGACAAAAGTGTAATATCCCGACCCGCTTTGCTCAAGCGAGAATACTCATTTGAGGCAAAGGATATCCAGACTAGTCCCTTCAGGAGTTTTGGCTTAGGCTTTCAGAGGCTTGCTCGGAGTATCGCTCAACCGAGGTGAATCAGCGCTAAGGTGGGTGGCTACGGTGAACTTGTGTTTGCTTAGCCAGCACACTTAAAATATGGATATTTCATGCTAGTCGCTAGGTGAATCACCCCCTACATTCTAATAAGAATACAACGCACCTGGCTAAGGGAATAATCCCAACTTGTATTGCTTGTGTTAGAACATGAAAATAAAACAGTGCTTATATTCAGACCCTCGCATGCTAACATTGCCTTGTGCAACTAGACCCGCTATGCCTCGAGTATAAACGATATATGTATACTCAGTAGTGCACTGTTCACTTGCCACACTGCACGACCCTAGATCATGTCGCTCGGGAATTCCCTCTATGGTTTTACTCCTCGGCTTACCTTGGGCCCGAGCCAACGTAAATGCTTATGTTTTCTTATTAATGCAATGTTTGCTTGCTTACATGTTAACTTATATTGTTGCTTCGTTTCAATGCTTGTCGCATAAACTGTCTCAATTATGTAACACTGTGCATGTCATGCATTCATCTAGTTCTCCTCGGAAATTCCATTCTTATCATAATCTCCTCCAAAATTTTAAGTTAATAACTAAATACTCAAAAATTGAATATCCAATCCTCTAATTTAAATCTAATAAATGCATATTTATAAAATTTAAAAATCTCATACAAAAAAATTTGAATTCAAACACTAATCCATTAATGATCTCACACCTCGATTTTTTGACACACAATACCCAAACAATATAATACTTACGAAATCTTCAAATGCAACATTCAAAATAAAATTTTTTAATTTAAATCTTGTAGTAAAATAAATATAATGATAATATTCTTAAATTTCTCAAAATTTAATGACAAATTCAATCATATCATAATCTTCATAAAAATCTATGATTTAACAAAATCGTCAATTCTGCCATATTAAATTCTCAACTCTTTATTTAAATTAATGTTTATCCTCAAAATTTAAATTCCTTAATAATAATTTTTTCTGCCACCATCAAAATTTAAGCAATATAATCATGAAATCAAACCACTACTATAATCATGAAATCAAACCATTATTGTTATTTAACAAAGTCCTTGAAAATTAACTTCATCCTCACAACTTAAAATTTTAAAGTAAATATTCAAAATTTGAATTGATCTTCAAAATTTAAAATCCAATAGCATTTTTCTCTTAAATCAGTTTTACAAGTCATAATTCTTAAATACAATCTAACATTATTTCCTTAAAATTTAAATCTTATTTATAACTAACATTATTTCTTTAAAATTTAAATCTCATTATAACTGTCTTCAAAAACTAATAATTAAATCCTTCAAATTTAATCTCATATCCAAAGTTAAAAATTAAATCCAATCTTGAATTTTTTTTAATTTTTTTTCATCCTTAAAAATTGGAATATCATATTGTAGTCATTTCTCACAATAATTTGATTTGTCCCCATAGCCATAATTTATTTTATCCTCACTTCTATTACGTATATGAATTCTCGATATTTAAATTAATGATCATCCTTAGAATATCGATTAATGATTCAATCTTAAAAATTTAAAAGTTTAATCGAATCTTCAAAGTAAATCCTACTGATATATATTTCATGAATAAATTTAAAAAAAAATCAAAGTCTCATCCTCAATATTTGAATTACAAATCTACTCAATCAATCATATCTCTCAAAAAAAAATTTAATTTTGACTTCAAATTAAGTCCTTAAAAGTCGAATTCAACAAGTTATAAAATCAATCTTTGTATTATTATTCTTTTGGTCTAACTCAACCCATAAACCAAATCTCAATATTATATTGAACTCCTAACACTCAAATTCTCAACATTATTCTTGAATTTTTCAAATTATATCTCAAAATTTTCAAGAATATCCTCAATTTAAAAAACTTTCAACATTATCCTCAAATTTTATTTGTCAATAATCAAATATGACAACTTCTACCCACCTTATAATTTTATCTTTAAAATAAAATCCTTCAATTTTAACTCTTTAAAAAATTAAATAAAATGTATCATACCTTCCTAAAATAAATTAAATATTCAATTAATAAAATAAAATTTTAATCACTTCCAGAAATTTTTATACTTATGACTATATTCATTGAATTGGTCTTTAATCCTCAAAAATTATAAATCCATAAAATCTCGACTCCTCAAATTTCTGAAAACTTAAAATTTAATTTCAAAATTTTAAAATATAAAGTTTAAATCCACATCTTGTATGCTAATAGCTCTAATATTAATCTTTTTAAATTTCTTAAAATTTAAATTTGAAATCTATTCGATCAATCATATCTTTCAAAAAAATTCTCTAATTTTGAATTCAAATTAAGGCCTTAAAAGTCGAATTCAATAAGTTATAAAGTCAAATTTTTATATGGTTATTGCTTTGGTCTAACCAAACCCATAATCCAAGTTTCAATATTATATCGAACTCCTAACACTCAAAATTCTCAACATTATCCTTGAGTTCCTTGAATTATATCTCAAAACTTTCGAGATTATCATAAATTTTAAAAACTTTCAACATTATCCTCAATTTCCAAAAAAAATTCAACATTATCCTCAATTTATTATTTTTGTCAATAATCAAATATGACAACTTCTACCCACCATAAAATTGTATCCTCAAAATAAAATTCTCAAAATTTAACTTCTCGAACAATTAAAATATAATGTATATACTTTCCTCAAAAGTAAAATATTCAAATATTAAAATAAAATTTTAATCACTTCAAAAAATCTTTATAGCTTTGACTATGTTTATTGAATTGAATTTGAATTCTCAAAAATTTTAAATACATAAAATCTCAACTCTTCAAAAATTCTCAAAACTTTATATTTATTTTCAATCTTTAAATTATAAATTTAAATTCATATATTGTAGTCCAATGGCTCTAGTGTTGATCTCTTTTTTTAATTCGACAAAATCACAAAGTAATAAACCCATACTCAAAATTTTAAATCAAATACCCAAAATTTAAATTCTTCAAACTTAAACTTAAATCTACTATAATAATCTACAAAAATCTAAAATTTCATAAATTTTCAACTTTTTTGTCTTTATCATCATTTAATTTAAAACTATTTTCTTTTTTTTTCTGTTTTAAAAAAAATTTCAACCATGTTTTAGCAAGAAAATTATAATCATCAAGCTACAAAACAATTTAAACCTCAAAGCAGAATTTTTTTTAATTCTTATTTTCAATAATTGTGTAACCTTAAGGAAATAATTTACCAATCGAGCAGTCTACCCCTAACTTTGATCATACCAACTTATAAAATATTATAATATATAATCACTTAAATTTCTCAAATTCATCTACTAGAGTTTACCTAAAAGTTCAATATGTATATCTATTTTAATACGTAGCCTATGTAATACCTTAACTACCCAAGCAATAAAATTAAAATAAGGCCTTCCAATTGTATACCTAGTCCTAGCCATTCTCCTAAATTCAAATCAATCCTAATTGTGAATAGGCATCTCCTAGTCGCAGGCTCATAGCTAGTACTACTAAGTTAAAGTACTAACCATGAAATCTCACTTGATGCAAAGACGGACCTGCATGGGCCACTATAAAAACTTGTCACGACCCACACCCGCTTTTCGGATACGAGTACGTGGCCAAGCCCCAAATTAACCTAATAACAACATTTAAGTAAGAATTTTAGGATACAGAGGTTACAGTCGCCAAGGCAGTCCCCGAACCAAGAGAATGCATCAAGGCAAGTTGTTCACTAAACGAGAATCATGTCAACCAAATCAAGGAAATACAGCTCGCAGAGCAATACTCGTTTAGAGCAAGAATCATGATTCAAGCATCTCGTGCATCTCATGAAATTGGTAGACCCAAGGCTTGTATGGTCACGGACAACTCGTTCACGAGGTAACAACATAGATTTCCTCGGACGATTATCGGGGCACTGGGATCGTACCGTCCTAGGGGAAAATATGGTATTGTGTTGCCAATCGGCAGGATGCCCTCCGGTTGGGGTGCGCAATATATAGCGGCCGAACTCTCAGTAGGGCATCCTACCTAGGAGTAATCCGACTGACTCCATCAAAAGGTAGTCTCATATGTTTGGTCGGAATGATGGCTAACGCCTAATGACTTTTTCGTTATGCCTCATCTCCGTCCGAGACTATGCGACGTCCTTCATGGCTATGCCAGTGACCTCATGTTCATATAGATAAATCATCCTCGCTTAGCGGCAATCCGGGTGCGAGTCATTGCATCGCATCCAAAACATCAAAGCCACCTGAATGGAATGAGAATAAGTCATTTATACAAATGGAGTAACCCAAGCAAATCCATAGAAACACTTAAACATCTATTGCAACACTTTTGGATAACCTGTATACCCGTGCACCCGAAACATAGGCTCGCTCATAACACTTATGTTTGCATATGTTACTGCCCCTAAATTCATTATATATGCTGCTTGTGCTTAAATTTACTTGGTTTTCCTTAGATAGGGAAGGACAAATGGTAAGATGGTGAGTCTCGCCGTGTTTTCTCTTATGTCGTACGGCGCACTGCCACACGAGTTAGGCTACTTAAGCTTTGCCATAAAACTGATCCTAAGGCAACTAGAAAGATAACATAATAGTTGGTGCAGGGAACCTATATTACGTGTTTGGATTTGTCGAACGGGCGAGTAGCCTCCCCACCCGTGCATTCATGTACTGATAATATACCAGATTATTTGCAGGGTGCGGGAGAACCTTATTCGGTGTGAATGCCTCCTTCGTGCGTGCTAAGGCGTGGATTTCACTCTGAAGCCTTGGAACGTTGTGTCCGGAACTGAAGCACATATACAAGACATAATATTGGAACAACGCCTATACATTATTCCACAAATATAGCCACTTGGCACACTTTTACTGTTTCAGAGAGAGAGGCTTGAGCAACTTGTAATCTCGGCTATGCGTCGCCTGTAACACTTGTTAATATCAATAAAGAGTTTGTTTTACTTTAACTTATGTTATTCAATGTTTTCGCTATTGACAACTTAGTGAACTTGTTACCAATCGCTATGCGTTTATAATTCTGCTGCACTCAGATAATCTGTGATACTCTGTGGCTTAGACCTCTTACCTCCAGCTAATGAACCACGTCCTTGCACGGGCGTGGCTCATGCTTGTGCGGCCTCACGCCCAGATGGGTCAAGCGATCATCCCGCCGGAGGGCTGGCGCGATGATTCTCGCCTAGCGGGGAGGGCCGATTAGCCTGCGGCAGATCGGGGCGTGACATGTACTAGAAAGATATGAAGGTGTGTAGGAAATAAATAATAAGGAAAATATGTTAGAGTCACGTGACCCAAGGACGAGAAATTTTGATATAGACTTGGGGGATAATTATTATAGTATTTATGAATTATAATACTTTTAGAATTTTAAGGATTTAGCGTAGGTAGAAATTGTTGATCAGCCTCGAAGTGCTACGAATTTTAAGAAATAAAATACAGATTTAGATCACACGCTGACTCTTTGGTCAATCGGTAGAGGATTACCACTAGACTCTTAGATTATATATTGACACTTGAGTAGGGGGTAAATGTAAGATAGAAGCCTGATAGAAATGATAGCTGAATATTGAAGTTTACACATAAACCGCTTAGGGATAGAGATTTAGATTTTTGACTAATATGACATGAACTTGCGGAACCTAATCCTTAGTAGTAGATGGTTTTATGGGAACTTATTTCCAATTTACCCTAACCAATGAATTTTAGGAATCGTATTCTTGTTATTGTATTTGTTATATTTTATTCTAGGATATTTAGAATGATTGAATAGATATTTATTACATAATTTTTATATATTCTTATTACTATGTATTGAGTAGAGACTTATGTTATATTTTATTAAATATATTTCTCCTAGAAATTGTTCGAGTTAAGCTTCTAGACTAGGTATGACTAACTGACTAGATTAGACTTGTTACTGGTAAGACTGATTATAAGAAGTTAGGTTGCATGATTCCATTGTGGATACTATAGGATGATGACGTTATAACTAGGGAAGAATATTGAGATATTAACCATCTTAGTTGCAGAAAAATAAATTTAGATACTACATAAGTGGCCTTGAGAATTTTGTGCTTATAAAATTTTAGTGCCTAACCCCTGCAGTCCTTTGAGAGTAAAAGAATGACGTTATTTTCTTTATAGATATTAGAAGTTTCAAACTTAGATTGTGTCGCAACATCCTTAAGTAACCTCGGCTTATATTTGATAATTTTCTGGATGATGATTAACATGATAACAATGATGAGACAGTTCATGATGCTGAAAATATGTTTAGAGGACCAAATATTTTATATGATTAGACTATACGTATGCGGCAGATTAAGGTAAAGAGAGTAGAGTATGACTAAGTACCAAGTTTATATATATATATAATTGTTGGGGAGATAGATTTTGAATTTCGAGGACAAACTTTTCTAAGGTGGATAGATTGTAAACCCTCTGACCTAAAATCAAGGATTAGAGATTTATTTAAAATTATTTTGGATTAATAATTGGATTTATTATTTACTGTTTTGATTTTTGAGTCAATAGTTGCACATTACCGTTGTTTAAATATTTAGAGCAATGCACTAGCAATTAATTTCTAACAAATTTTACAACCTTGACCTAGACAAGCCAATCTTTAATCCTGACCTTTCTGTCACTCATGAATGCACTCTCTTTTGCTTTATTTTAATTTTACAATATATGTGGGCATTTTCTAATTTTAAATCCAACTTTGCATCCTTGTCTGTTCCAATCAAAATTAGAGACACAACCTCGACCCTTTTCTCACAACCAAATTTAAGACAATAATCTATTCCGAGTCTACTACGTCCATGATACTTGTGTCCCACCCAATTTAAATCCTATGCACTTCTAATTAATTAAAGAACACCTTTGACACTAATTTTAACTAAATTGGTGCAATAACTCAACCTAACCCAAAACTAGACCAAACACCAACCCAAACGCCCACTCACACCCTCATGGCTCATATAAAATATCACACACTAATTTCTCCTACTACAACACACCAAATATGGTATTTTCCATATCCAATCCATTTTTTTCTCTTTGTGCAAGTCCTAAACTAATAGGGACTTTTGTGCAAATAGTCAGCCATGTGTCCACATCCTATTGGTTGGAACAAATGAAGAAGACCCAAATTCTTGAGGCTTGATCGGTCACATACACTTCCCTCTCTATTTTTTTTGTATGATACTATGCAGCTATACCTACAATCAATCTCCACCCTCTATTCAAATTCTAATACACCATCACCACCCATTCCTTCATGAAAACTACCCCTCTCCTTGGGAACCTATCCGACCCTAATCCCTAGGCACCACTCTCTCCCTCTCTCCTCATTTAAACCAATACTCTCTCCCTCTCTCCCTCAACATGCAACCACCATTAACCACCATCACCACCGCTGCCCTCACCTTCGAACACCACCCTCGCCATCACCACCGCCAACCACCATCACCGCCGCTGCCCTCACCTCGATGACTACAGCTCCCATCACCTCCACGACGATAACACGAGCCAAGTTCTTACCTCTCTGCCGAACACCACTACTGCCACTATCATCATCACTACCACCACCATCTCCGCCAACCACCACCACCAGCAGACCGCCGTCCTCCTCGCGGTGAGCTGCCGCCGCTGCTGCTTTAACCCGCGACTGCTGCTGTTAAAGTTACTGTTACTGCTGTGTTTTACCATTGACCGTCGTCGTCCTGGCCCCCGCGGCCGAGCTGCTACCACAGCAGCTATTCTGTTGCTGTGCCACTGCTGCTGTAGCTGATGACGTTGCTGTTCTGGCCGGAGTAGGCTGCCGGAGTACCCCCCGATGACCAATGACCCACCCCAGAGCATCCCAGATAATCGACAGCCTCTTCCACGACATCCTCAACCACCTACGGTCACCAGAATGACTGCCCTCAGTCGACGGACGATCCCCGAGCGTGCACAGAGACAGAATCCACGGTTTGTGGGCTCAACTTTGAGTCATAATTTCTCCGCCATCGTTTGATCTTTTCGCGAACTGCCTACGCAGGTGCGTACACAACATAAACACCTTCGTTTTCTATCAAATAAAATAAAATAATCATGTTTTAATATCTAGATAAATTGGGTGTTAAATCAAAGAAAAATTGTTTTTAAAAACATTAAAATTCTCTGATACGGAGTTGGTCCCGTCAATCCGGGCAACCTCGTCGTGTACCGATTGTACCGAAAGACACGTATCGTCAACGTGGACGTGTGGGCTTTCATAAAACTTGATTTGGATGTATGTGCACACCGAAATCAATGCGTATCCGTCAAAAAGTACCATATCGGTCTATTCTGACACTCGTCCTAATTTTGTGTATGCCTATCGTTTCTTAATGAAACTTGCGCCATCGGATTCGTAGCATTATACTGGTCTGTGATCCAAGTTTGGTTCGATTCTAAGAACGTTAATGAAACATCATTTCGTGGGCCCCACGGTTCCACATGATGGGTGATTTATGATCGGCTCATCGGAATCCAGTTCTGGATATTTTGTTGGGTTCGTATTATCGTTCTGGATAGTAAACACTAAGTTTGACAAATTTAGAGAACTTTGTCTCTGATAAAATTTTTGGTGCTGGACGGGCCCACTTGTAGACCCCGTGTTGACCAGAAACTACATTTTTATCCCTGTATCAAAATTGGACGTCTGAAGATACTTTTATGAGTATCTCACTCATTAGACTGTTGGTGATATTTGTGACAACATCCGGGGAGATCTGCTCCAGTTTCCATCTTGCGCTGCTACTTCCCTTGAGAGTTCGTGTTCGAATCTTCGCCTAGCTTCCAAGCAAGTATACCTTGCCTTGTTACACTATTTAAATTCAAGTTAATATTATATATTGTGCTCTCTATATTATATAACTATGTACGTCCGAGAATGACTCGGGTGTAGTCGACGAAGGCGTCGACGTTAGGACTTGTGTTTGACCTAGCGTCTAGTGGATGTACCCTAAGTGATAGAGTTATAATTTTAACTCTGAGGCCTTGACACATATTATTTCATGTCACAGAGTGAGTTCATGATAGGACACGGGTTTACGCACTCGACTGGCCATCGGTGCGAGTAGCTCGTGTGATGTTACTTAGCATAGCTGTATTATTTTAGGTGACTTGCATTTGAGACTTGTACATTGGCATTGGACGGGGAGGATGACTGGTAGGTGTATGGGATACCCACCTCCTTTATACAGATACCGCATTCTTCGGAGTGATACGGACATATATATTTTTGCAGATACCACATTATTTGGAGCGTTGGGTGTTACATGTGCAGATACCACACTCTTCAGGGTGTTGGACGTCGTGCAGATACTACGCTCTTCAGAACGTCGGACATATTTACTTATGCAGATACCACGCTCTTCAGAGCATTAGATGTTATTATATATGCAGATTGCCCCAAGATGGAGGATATATGTAGCGTATACTAGCCAGTCACGACGATTGGTGAATTTTGTCAGCATATGTCTAGCCTACACTTTCCATACGCACTAAGTTGTCCTCAAATTGCATTCACGTAGAAGGATAGCTCATCCTGATTTACTTTACTCAGTATTTATATTATGGTATGTACTTTTTGTATCTTGTTACGTCCCTCTGAGGACCTGGTTCTCTTTCAGGTTATTTGAGCAGTTTGGATGAGGCTTGATCTGGTGGTGTGATGGACATCCTTGCAGGTATCATTATATCTTTCCTCTATTACAGTTTTGTACTATTTCCCATTTTGACTCTGCTATTGTAGCCTAGTGTTTATAAGCCTATATTATTCTCTTGGTCTTTTCGAACGGCTGTATTATTCGGCTGAAGACTAATGATGCGTACCGTTTCTTCTTGAGATTTTATTTATCATAGATTAAGATTTAGTTTAGTTGTTGGATATTAAAAATAGATATTTAGCTGGATTATTTAACCTTGGACAACGTAAGTGCACTTTGTCGGGCCCATTAAATTGGAAAATCCTACAGAGTCGTACCAACTAGCCATTGCCACGTGTCTGGTCCCATACGTTTTGGGACTGGGGCGTGACAGAAACAATATTTTTTTACTAGTTTGGAAGGTTGAATGTTTCATGATCGTGTAGCTAGTATAAGTTTTATCTTGTTTTTTTATATTATGCTTATATATATGATTTTGTGTAATTATATATATAAATATATGTAGTACTATATCTAATATATAGTGTACTTAGTTAATTAGGGGTGTAACATGTGTTTGGTAGTGGTTTAGGTGCACTAGAACTAATATATATATTCAACCTTGACTAGTTTGAATTAGTGTATGGTTTAGGCTAGTTTAACCTGCTCAAATCTTAAACCTTGTCCACACATACTAGGGTATATAGGAACCCAAACCAAGTCCTCATTGGACCCAAATCATGTGCACACACACACTTGTGTGAACATCAGGGAAAGAGGGGGGGCGCATTCCTATTTTTTTGGTCATCACCACCTTGTAGGTAGGTGGCTAGAACTACCTCTCCACTACTCCAAATCTCTTACAACTCAGCCACTAGCGGTGAGTATTATTTGGTTTTGGATCAAAAATTGAACCAAAACTGATAAAAGATTCGGTTTGTTAAATAAAATTCGGTTAGGTTTCGGTTGAAAATACTAAATTTTCTTATTCAGTTTCAGTTTTGGGTTTCGGTTTTGGTCCAAAACTAAAAACCGAACAAGAAAATTTAATTATATATATATATATATATATATATATATATATATATATATATATATATATATATATATATATAGTTACTATATATATTAAAAAGCACAAATAAACCGATAAACTGAATAAACCGAAAATCGAACCAATTTAATTAGGTTCAGCTTGGTTCGATTATGGGCCATTTTGGTTCGATTTTGGTTTTCCTTATTCAATTTTTGGTCCAATTTAATTTTCGGTTATTTGGTTCGGTTGGAATCAAATTAACCGAATGCTCACCCATATCGGCCACAACCCCTTCACCTCATCCTCCTACATCCCCATGTCCTTCCCAAGCCATTTTTAATCCATTTTCAACCATATTCTCCCTCAACATATGCACTTACATCCTACTGAACCGAATATAATGCATTATGCTAACTTCTACAATAGTTTGCATCTCCAAATCAATAGGTAAATCCATCAACTCCTTCACTACCTTCAATCTTTACTTCTTTCGCTTCCTTTTATATTTTTTTATAATTATTTTTGGTGATTTACACCCTCTAATCACTTTAACGAGACAAGGTGTCCAGATGAGGTGTTGTGTGGACATTTTGTGCAAAGATCGAGGTGCACACCCTAAACCGCTTAGTAAAAATCTTTCACACATTTTTTATCGTGTACCTCTATCAATTACCGTCCAATACATATATAATTTGATATATGTTCTGCCATTTTTCCCATTCGTATAGGATGTTCTCCGTGGAGTGCGCATACAGAGTTCGGTGAGAAGCACCGCTGTCCACGTTTCGTAAATAGGTAAGTAACTCCAATATTCTTCATTTTATGATTCATGACATAAGGATTAATGAGGTACTTCACTTCCCCTACCTTAATAAAAATGGTATAGAACTAAGTGAAACCACTTTACACACCGACACGAACATTCGATTCCAGAATTGACATATCTTTGGTAGCTATCATTTTATGTGCAAAATTTACATATTTTTGTCTAGAAATTTTATAATAATATACTTACCTAAACCCTCGAACTTGCCATATATTTATTACATGTTAATTTCATGAGAAATTTTGATTCCAGAATTGGTCTGTTGTCGCTACATGATATTTTGAACCCCTTAATGGCATGGTAACCCTACAAAACGTTGAGATCAATAATGTGACACATTAGTATATGTTTTGATCTAGTTAAACCAAAGTTTTTTCATGAAAAAATTGGTTATAGAGCATTAAACACAATACTCAAATTCTGAAATTCAGAATAGGACTAGTCGATGTTACACGTAAAGAAGCTATCACTTTATGTACGAATATTGCCCGAAGGTCTACCAAACGTTTACCCTATTATTAGCACTAAAATTTGATGATAGGAAACTATTTTTTTTATATGTTTTTGTTAGGGTTATATATAAAACATCACTTTGTATTAATTATATTTCCTTATTTTAAAATGAGATTCATATGGGCAAATATTTGCATGTTGTATTTGTTATAATGTTAATGAAAGTATTTATATTCTATATTACAGATAATATGGTGTGTCGCACAGAAGACCATATTATCAGTTCCATGTGGAATATATAAATAGTTCACAACCTAGATGGATTTGGACAAACCATTGGTAATATTGTAGTATAATCTGGAATTAGTCTATCTTGACTATATGTTTAGACTAGTACACTTTGTGTGTATTGAATATGACCACTTAAGATTTTTTTTGTACTGACTACATAAGAGAACACATATCTCTATTATTATGGATGCATGTGCTCTTAATCCGGATATAATAACAGACATATATATGCAGTGTGCATTACTTTGACTCATAAAATAGTGAGATTCATTTTGGGTAAATAACCTCTATGAATTTGGTAATAGCATTGTGTATATGATGGACTATTGATTATAAAAGAAATTCATGTCCCGATACGTCAGGTTGATGATGTCCCCTTAAGGAACTTATAAGGATTGTCATGTAAATATTGCAGATGGATTATATCTGATATGACAAACAAAGTTGAGTGGTACTATTTAAGGATAAATGTGTCGATCAATATAGTTGTCAGTAACTTAATTTGATTGATGGACAATTAATATCTTAATATGGGGAGACGAACATACATATAATAAGTAGGAGCCCATAAAAATAATTTGGGATTAGGAATGTATTGCTACAATAGCTCTTTAGTGAGCCAAACTTTTGTTAAATGGGCCTTGGTTGTGTTCGGACTGAACATGAGATATCCAGATCCGTTAGAAGACCTAACTCTAATTTCTCCTCATAGTCACTGTCGTAGCCTATATATATGTCCTTTATTCACTGTCCGTCATATCATATCAGAAGTTAGCAGCTTTCTCTAAATTCGTCTTTCACGTAAGAAGAGAATGAGGGTCGGTCAAGGAGAAGAAAATATTGGAAGATCGTCACCTACACGACGTCCAATCCGAGGAAGGAATATGTGCAGAAGACCTTGGTGTCGCTAACTGGTCAAGGTTGCTAAAAACCTTCATATTTTTCTCGTTACTTCAGGTATAATTCATAAACTCTAGTTTCCTTCTTTGAAGGGTTAGATCACGTATTAAACTTGTTAATCTTTTATCGATCGATATGCACACCAATCTGCGGTCCTAGGGATCCCCAGTTCAATCAATTGGTATCAGAGCAGGTATTGGATCTGCGTATCATTTGATAAATCTATGTTGTACAATAAAACTTGTATCGAATATAATTGATAGATGTTCAAACTCAATTTTTCAGGCATCTTAGATCCAATTATTATGGTTTGTGTGCATGCTTTATTTTCGTTAGTTAAACCGACGGCATTCGTGGCTATTGTTGTTCATGGATGTAATTAAAATCATGAGAGTCGATCGTGTTTATTTTATTTTATTTTTTTAATCTAGATTATGTGTAAACTCTTTCGGTAGTAATATGACTGATGTAATTTAAAAAAATTCAACAGTCATGCGGTGGTGGCTGTTTCTGGATTCGACGGTTAAGAAAAAAATAGGATATATGGCCATAAGAGTTGGATATTTAATTTTTGTTTATTACCATATTTGCTTACTCTGTTATGCATATTTATTATCTGTGGATATTTTTAAACTAAGTTTGCATTAATAATGGACAACATGAACATACGCCAACTAATAGAAAAATCCTCATTGTTAAAATAACTATGTAGGAGAGAGAATTTATTTAGTATAAATCCTATGGTCTCCATTACTGGTTTGTAGGTGATGTAATTATACTTGCGTGTTAGTTTTTAGTGCCTTCCTCCATATCGGATGAGTATAATTGCTGATCACCAGTACAGACTTCCTTTGCGATAATTATAAAAAAATTATCTAGTGTGTATTTACTTCTTTATCTAAAGGAACACATTACGAAGTAATGGACCTAGTATTAAGTAATGGTGTATACTATGATACAAATAATGATATCCTCCCCATCGGAGTCACTGCTATTATTTGTAGGACCAAAGCAAAGACTAACAAATTTATTTTATTTGTCATATAGTTATGTTGACATGATAGTAAAATTAATAAGAAAAATCTCCTTGGAAAAATATTGAATTCGTATACGTCACAGTGTGGCATACTAAATTCATGATGTTTAAGGTGTTGGTGAATTTTTTATTATTGTTTTGAGGGAATCAATACTTATTTAGTTCAAAAAATTTTGCCCGACATAATTATTATTTATGTGATTCTCAGGATTTTAAAAATAGGTTCATTCAGTCTCCACTTTTGGTGATTTTTAAAGAAAATAAACTTACTGGCCCTAATTATATTGACTGGAAATGTAACTTGAATATTGTCTTAATTGCTTAAGAGTACAAATATGTACTCCATGAGGAATGTCCTCCTAATCTTGATGCTAATTCTAATAAAGAGTTCATAGAGACTTATAAAAATTGGATCAAAGCAGATGAGATGACGCGATATTATATTCTGGCATCTATGTCAAATGTGCTGTAACATTAGCATCAGGCCATGGCCACAAACTCTTCAGACATCAGAGTAGGGTAGTTAGGCAGTTTGCTATGAAGAGTTTGATAAATACGACCATGGCTGAAGGGATTCCAGTAAGGGACCATGTTCTTAAGATGATGGGTCATCTGAATGAGATGTAGATTATTGGAACAGAAATCGATAGGGAAATCAAGGTCGATATCATTCTCGGAACTCTTCTTAAAAGTTTTGATACATTTTGTCTTAACTACAACATGAACAAAATATTCTACATTTTAGCAGAACTTGCGAAAGAACTGCAGGATGCTGAGGTCTCATTAGGCAGAATGGTCATATTTATGTGAATGAAAATACTTCTACTTCTAAGCCGAAAGGGGTAAGAAGAAGAATAATATTTAAAAACAATCAAATTCAACAAAGGCGGGTATGAGACCTCAAGGTGATGTGTAAAAGTCGAAAGGCAAGTATTTCAAGTACAATTAGTCCGGACATTGGAAGAGTGACTATCCACTTCTCAAATAAGGGAACAAAGATGATATATCTCATTTACTAGTAGTTGAACCATATTTAGCGGTATTATCTATTGGCACCTGGTATGTAGATACATGAGCCAGTAATCATGTCTGTAATTCATTGCATGGGTTCCAAGAAACCTGATGGCTTAGTGATGGAGAGATATGCTTGTTCATGGTCGATGTAGTAGGAGATATTATTTTATCTTTTGGTAGAAATAAGTCTTTGACATTGAGATATTGTCTTTATGAACATTATCTTAGAAGAAATTTAATTTATATTTCTTTGCTAGTTAAGAATGGATATTCAGTTTATTTTAATGATAATATTGTTATTAGAAAAAATAAGCATTTTATCTGTTCTGGTGCATTAGTTGATAATTTGTATCTTATTAATCCTATTTCACCCATAATAAAAATTATAGAAATGAATAATATGTCTTCTAACTTAAATAAGAGAAAAGAACCTTTTTGTATGAACTAAATATATCTTTGGCATTTGTGGTTAGAGTATATTAATCTAAGATGGATTCAAAGACTGGTTAAAGATGGACCTTTAAGTTCATTGGAAGTGGAGGCACTTCCAGTCTGTGAATCCTGCTTGGAAGGTAAAATGACCAAAGCACCTTTCATGGCAAAGGGGTATAGGACGAAATATGTGTTAGAATTGGTTCATTCTTATTTGTGTGGGCCCTTGACTGTCCAGGCTAGAGGTGGCTTTTAATATTTTTTTACATTCATTGAGGATTATTCAAGGTATCGATAGATTTATTTGATGCATCATAAGTCTGAGTGCTTTGAGAAATTCAAAGAGTATAAGGCTGAAATAGAGAAATGTCATGGAAAATATTTTAAGTCATTACGTTCATATCGTGGTGACGAGTACATCTTTGGAGAATTTAGAAATTATTTATCAGAGGCTAAAATTATATCCCAATTGACTGCACCTGGAATACCCCAACAGAATGGTGTAGTAGAAAGAAGGAATATGACTCTTAATGAGATCGTTAAATCAGTGATGAGTTATTCAGATTTATCAGATTCTTTTTAGGGATATGCCTTAAAGACTGCATCTTATATTTTAAACTTGGTACCTTCTAAGTCAGTACCTATTAATCCCAGAAAGCTGTAGATCGTGCGTAAGCCTAGTCTAAAATATGTTCAGATTTGGGGTAGTCCAACACATGTACTGAATGGGAAAGCATATAAGTTGGAATATCTTATAGAAGTACACTTGTTTGTATGCTATCCAAGAGGAACAAAAGAAGGTTTATTTTATAGTCCTAAGGATCAGAAGGTCATTGTTTGCACCAATGCCTGATTCTTAGAGGAAGACTTTGTGATAAACCATAAAACCATAAGTAGAGTTGTTCTAAAAGAACTGGGAGGTGAAACACCAAAAACTTCAGTACCAACAGAACAATAGGAGGAACTACAAGTAACTGCACAACGTGTCACAAATGATACACAACAAACTATAGTACCTCATCATAGTGGGAGGGTTGTGGTACAACCTGACAGATTCATGTTCTTGGTAAAGATAAAGATGCAGAATCATAGCAAAAAGTAATGATATCTGAAATAGAATCTATGGATTTTAATCAGATCTGGGAGCTTGTAAGACTACCCACTAGTGTAAATGTCATTGGATGTAAGTGTGTTTATAAGAAAAAAAGGGATCAGACGGTAAGATTCAAACCTTTAAAGCTTCGCTTGTTGTGAAAGGTTTTACTCAGAAATAGGGTATTGATTATGAGAAAATATTTTTGCCAGTAGCCATGCTTAAGTCTATTCGGATTCTTTTATCTATTGCAGCTCATCTCGATTATGAGATGAGGCAAATGGACGTCAAGACAGATTTTCTTAATGGAAGTCTTGAAGAAAACATCTATATGAAGCAACTAGACAGGTTCATTGAAAAGGGCCAAAAGCAACTTGTTTGTAAGCTTAAGAAGTCAAATTATGGAATTAAACAAGCTTTTAGATCTTGGAATATCTATTTTGATCAAGTGATAAAATCCTATGGATTTGATCAATGTCCAGATGAAGCATTTGTATACAAAAAGTGTGATAAAAATGTGGTGGTATTCCTAGTACTTTACGTGGATGGCATCTTGCTCAATAGAAACAGTGTAAAGGTATTATCAAATATAACGATATAATTATCCAAACAGTTTGATATGAAGGACTTAGGGGAAGTAGATCACATCTTTGGGATCAAAGTTCTACGAGATAAGAAAAGGATATTGGGCTTATCCCAAGATACCTATATCGATACTATACTAACTTGTTTTAGAACACAAAATTCTAAGAAATATTTTTTATCTTTTAGGTATGGAATTGATCTATCATAGGAGTAGTGTCCGAGGACACCTAAAGAGATAGAGGACACGAAAGCAGTTCCTTATATTTTGGTAGTAGGAAGCTTAAAGTATACAATACTATGTACGAGACCAAACATCTGCTTTTTCATTGGCATGGTTATAAGATATCAATCTAACCCAGGACAAGATTACTAGACTGCGGTAAAGCATATTTTAAAGTACCTGAAAAGAACTAAAGATTATATGTTGGTTTACCATACAGATAGTTTAGTGCCCTTAAGGTATATAGACTTAAAGTTTTAATCAGATAGGGATGTCAGAAAATCTACCTCAGGTTATGTATTTACTTTAGGAGGTGGAGCATAGTATAGAGGAGCATCAAGAAAAAATATATTACTGATTCCACCATGGAAGCCGAGTATGTGCCAACCTCTGAGGCAGCCAAAGAAAAAGTTTGTCTCAGAAAATTCTTTTTGGACTTGGATATGGTATCTAGTTTTCCTAAGACTATTATACTTTATTATGATAATAGTGGTGCAGTCAAAAAATCGAAGGAACCAAGAGCCCATATGACAGGTAAATACATTGAGTGCAAGTACCACCTTATAAAAAATTTCACAAAGAGAGGAGAGGTTGTTATAATCAAGATAGCGTCAACAGACAACCTAGCTGGTCCCTTTACAAAGAGCTTACCAGCTAAGGCTTTGGATAGTCATGTTGAGAGAATGTGAGTCAAATGCGTAGCAACATAGCTTTAAGTATAAGTGGGAGATTTGTAAAGTATATTAAAAAGCAATACTTTGAGTATAAGTGGAAGATTGTTAGAGTTATATACTAAAAGAATTAATTTGTATTAACTATATTTCCTTATTTTTAAATAAGAATCATATAGGCAATTGTTTTCCTGCTGTATTTGTTATAATGTTAATACAAGTGTCTGATATTCTATATTGTAGATAATATGGTGTGTGGTATCATATAGAAGATCATATTATTAGTTCCATGTAGAATATATAAATAGTTCAAAACCTAGATGGATTTGGACAAACCAATGGTAATGTTGTAGTGTAATATGGTATTTGTCTATCTTGACTATATGTTTACACTAGTACACTTTGGGTGTATTGAACAAGATCACTTAAGGTTGTTTTCTTTGTACTGACTACATAACAAACACCTCTGTTATTATGGATGCTTGTGATCTTAATCCGATATAATAACATATATATATATATATATATAGGAAAAAAGGGATATGAGCCATAGGCTCATATTCCTACATGAACCAATGCACATGTGGACCAATAGCAATATAGTGTACTAGTGCACATGGGATGTAGGAATCTATTTCTATTGGTCCACGTGTGCATAACTCATGTAGAAATATGAGCCTATGGCTCATATCCCGTTTACCCATATATATATATATATATATATATATATAGTGTGCATTGCTTTGATTCATAAAAGAGATATTCAATTTGGGTTAATAACCTCTATGAATTGGGTAATAGCATTATGTGTATGATGGACAGTTGATTATAAAAGGATTCCATGTCATGATATGTCATGTCCCAATCTTCCGCAAGCTAATCGACCGTCCCCGCTCGGAACGAATTACCGTTCTAGCGCTCCCGTAGGACGATCACTTGACCCATCTGGGCGTGATACCGCACGAGCGTAAGTCGCGCCCGTGCAAGGCCGTGGTCCATGCTGGCGGTAAGAGGTCTAAGCCACAGAGTCGAACAGATTGTCCGAGTGCAGTAGAATAATAAACGCATAGGCAATTTGAAACAAGGTTACAGAGTCGTCAATAGCGAAAGCATTGAATAACACAAGTATAGAAGTAATACAAACTCTTTATTTATATTGAACAAGTGTTACAGGCGGTACTTGACCGAGATTACAAGTCATTCAAGCCTCTCTCTCTGAAACAGTAAAAGCGTGCCAAGTGGCTACATTTGTGGTATGATACATAGGCGATGTTCCAACATTATGTCTTGTATATGTGCTTCAGTTCCGGACGCAACACTCCAAGGCTCCAAACTGAACTCCACGTCTTAGCACGCACGAAGGAGGTATCAACATCGAACGAGATTCTCCCATACCCTGCAAGCAATCTGGTGGGTTATCAGTACATAAATGCACTGGTGGGGGGGTTTCTCGCCCGCTCGATAAATCCAAACACTTAATATAGGTTCTGTGCACCATCTATTAAGTTATCTTTCTAGTTTTGACTTAGGATCAGTTTTATGGCAATGATGAATAGCCTAACTCGTGTGGCAGTGCACCGTGCGATATAAGAGTAATACAGAGCGACTTACCAACTCACCATCCGTCCTTCCCTGTCCTTGGCAAAACAAGTTAAATCAAGTACACGCATTTACTATAAAATTCAGGGGCAAATGACATATACAAACACAAGTGTCATGAGCAAGATTATGTTTCAAGTGCACGATAACACGGATTTATCGAATTGTTTGCATAAGATGTTCAAGTGTTTCAATTACACATAAGTGTCTCATACTCATATCGTTCAGCTGTTTTAGATTTATTGGATGCGATGCAATGACTCGCACACGGATTGCCGCTAAGCGATGATGACTTATCTATATGAACAGAAGGTCACTAGCATAGCCATAAAGGACAAGATCTATAGTCTCATGACAGAACGAGGTGCAAGGGTTGATATAAAACAAGCAACTCACAAGCGAATAAAGAATACCGAAGAGCCATTGCATGTCGTCCCACCGATACAAACGACTATAATGGGTAGATGGCTAGTCCAAGGTAGTATGTCCTACCAAGGCCCGAATACCGTGTATTGCCGGACCCAAAGACGGCTTCGCATACCATAACCGACTTTGCCATGCAATACACTAGGCATTCCTCCTAGGCTGGTATGATCCTGGTGTCCCGTTGATCGTCCGAGGAATCACATACCTCGTGCACGAGTTGTCCGTGACCATGCAAGTCATGGGTCATTCTGGACTCACAACATGACATAATAATTCTTGATTCTTTTGCTGAACGAACATTACTCCACGAGCTGTGATTTATGCTTTACTTAACATGATTCCCATTCAGAGTTAAACTTGACTTGATGCATTCCCCTGGTTCGGGAATTGTCTTGGCGACCGAACGGTCCAGGATACTTGCAGGTTTATATTGCACAAAAGGACCACTTGATGGTCTTCTAGCTAACTAGATGCATGCACGACACGAATGATGTTACTTTATTGTGGCATAATTTCGTGAGGCAAATATTAAAATGAGGCAACGTGCACTAACTAACATATAAGTAGGCACACATTGCATTTGTGTAAACATAAGTATTTACTTCGGCACGGGTCTAAGGGCAAGCCGAGAAGTAAAATCGTAAGAGAATATACCGAGTGACATAATCTATGGGCGTACCTTGTAAACAAGTTAAATAGTGCACTACGAAGAATATAATATTCTACTCGAAGAATAGCGGGGTCTATTTGTACAAGACAAAGGTAGCATGCAAGGGTCTACTTATAAGCAAAGTTTTATTTCCATGTTCTAACACAAGCATTACAAGTTGAGATTATTCCCTTAGCTAGGAGCGTTGTATTCTTTATTAACATGCAAGGGATAATTTACCTAGCGACTAGCATGTATCGTCCATATTTTAAGTATGCTGGCTAAGCAAAGACAAGTTCATCGTAGCCACCCACCTTAGCGATGATTCACTCGGTCGAGTGATACTCCGAGCGAGCCTCTAAAAGCCTAAGCCGGAACTCCTGAAGGGACAAGTCTAGAAATTCTTTTACCTCAAACGAGTATTCTTGCTGAGCAAAGCGGGTCGGGTCATAGTACTTTCTTCGTTTGAATCGGCAGTCCGCTTAAGCGAAATGGGTCGTTTATATTATACACCACTCAGAAAAAGTCTCGTCCTAAAGACTTTCTGAGCGTAGGTCGTTCTATCGCATTAAAGAATCTATTCCAAGCGTAGCAATCGGTACCACTAAATTCGTTTGACTACAATCTCCTACTCGATCCTTACGCCATATCGCGAGTATCCTGGGTCGGTCTTATTTGCGCCTTAGCACGGAATATTTATTGCTTAACACGGGGTACGTTACAATCCATCTTATCTAAGGCTGAGGCAAACTTATACAAGTCGTTATACTTGTTCATGCGGATATTCACTTGCACTAGCATTCAAGATCAGCATACCGCGAGTCTGGATCGTGTACATATTTAAAGCGTCCTTCAAACATATGCATGTCACTAACTTGGCGATAGCGAAGTCTTAGCACTCGAGTTTTACATATCATTGAGTCTTGGATCATGCACACGTTCAAGGCGTTCCTCAAACATATGCATTCAACCAAACTTAGTGATAGTGAAATCGGACAAGCTACTTGCAAAATTCTTAAGGGTTCTCATTTTATAAATCATGAAGATACTTCCGATAGGGTCAATCCAATTCCAAGTTATTGTCATTCCAACTCAAATTAAGTTTTGCACTACCGTTAAGCATAATCTCTTCAATTTACCGACTAGAGTCCATCCGTTCGGATCAAACATAGCACACGTTATCGTTCCAAGTCTAACCCTAAGTCGTGTTGTCCCAGTTCTATAGCTTTGTTAAAGCAATATGCTAAAGTCGGTCACACAAGTTCTCTCACTCAGCGCTGGGTCATCTGCCTAATTACTAGGTCAGCTCACAAGGTCATAGATACAAATTCTTGCGCAAGCCTAGTAATTTGTATAGTTTATCTCTCCAAACATGTTTTGATAGAATCTCTATCTATTTCAAGTCTAGACCACCAAGCCAAGATTTAATTCTTAACCTTTATTTGTAACTCCAAGTTGTCCAACCTGATTCATGTATTCATTTACGAAACAATCAAGCATGATTTACTCTAGGCTCTAGGCTAACTTATCCATGAAAACTTCTGATTCACTTGCATTTTTAAATTTATCTTATCGTGTCGAACCAAAAGTCAAGACAATACATCAGTTGTCACGCTCTGGTCTTCCGTAAGCTCGATCACCCTCGTTGGACATGAGATCACCACGTCAACGCTCCCGCTGGATAATCGTCCTAATTCGAGCGTGACACATGTACGAGCATAGAGTTACGCTCGCACAAGACAATAACATTTGAACGTTATGGTTATCTTCGAAATGATCGAGTCACCTTATCATTTTATTTTGCTCTATCCAAGTTATATATTTATCCACCAAGTCAAGTCCGTTCATGTAGTAATTATAATTCGTCTAGCAAAATCATCTAACTTCAATATTACCGTTCGATAAATCCATAGTCTACTTCTTTCATTCCTCAATCAACTAAGTTTCAAATATTCAAGCCCAAGTATATCCACTTTTTGATGCGTTCCATTCATCGAGTTCATTTGGAATAATCATCAAACATGTTTTTGTGAGTTCGATCATCCCCGCCGTACGTGAAATCACCACACCGGCGCTCCCACAGGATAATCGTTCTCGCTGGGACTGATTTTGAAGGTTATCTTTTCGATTTTGATTTCAAGATCGTTCTTTCAAACTCCAAGTCAAATCTGTTATCGCTTATATTTTTTATCGAAACATAATATCCATTTTTGGGCTAACTTCTATTCGAGCGATATTGTATTCAAGTTCCATCTATATTTTTTCAATCCAAAATCGCTTGCACAATGCTCAAGTTTTCAACAAGTTTCGTTAACCAAAATATCGATTCCCATTTTCATGAATCTCTATTCGATATAAGCCTTATCATTTATTTGAGATATTCTTAATTCGTTCAATCCAACTATCGCACGAGACCTATGAATCCGTTTGGCCATTTCTAAATAATCCATACACCACTCGGAATCGAGTCACCCAATCAAATCCTCAATCGATGTTTGCATCAATCGTTAGCGTATTCGCCGAGTCGTTTCTCAGAATTCTTGCACGATACTTAAGTATCATCTAATAAATCTTAGTCTTGTATATATATTCCTATTTATAGTCATCCAAGTAACCCATATTCGATTTATATCTTCCGATACGAGATATCGTTCGGGCTATTTTCCAAAATCCAAGCACGATTTTTTATATTCGTCTTAGCGATAATCTGATAATGTTTCTATCGATTGTCATTCTAAGTCTGACTTGTCTCTTATCTGAATGATATTCCAATCTCATTTGCAACATGCTCGCACCGAAGGGTCTTGGTGCGCGATACTTTACACAACTTAGCCGAAAGGCTGTGTGCATAGCTAACCGTTCGGGCAATATTCTATTTCGTACACAAACTAATTAGGTATCACGTATAGGCATTCAGGTTCGCACATAACTTGCGATTCTAGCACGAGTATATTCCAAGCAAGCCTAATAAAGGTTGGCACAAAGGCCTTTGCATCACAAATTCGTACAAGCAATCACATGCACTTTTGAAAGTATTTAGACTTATTGTTTAAAATATTTTGATGGGACATTAAGAGAGAGCGTACGCACATAACCTACGAATGAGCTTTCGAAATTAAGAAAATTGAAACGAAGTCCAAAGGCGTAAAGTCATGCTCTGATACCAATATGTCATGCCCCGATCTCCCACAGGCTAATCAGCCATCACCGTTGGGAACGAATTACCGTTCCAGCGCTCCCGTAAGATGATCGCTAGACCCATTTGGGCGTGATGCCACACGAGCGTAAGCCGCGCCAGTTCAAGGCCGTGGTCCATGCTGGCAGTAAGAGCTAAGCCACAGAGTCGCACAGATTGTCCGAGTGCAGCGAAATAATAAACCTATAGGCGATTGGTAATAAGTTCACAGAGTCGTCAATAGTGGAAGTATTGAATAACATAAGTATAGAAGTAAAGTAAACTCTTTATTGATATTGAACAAGTGTTACAGGCGGCGCTAGGCCGAGATTATAAGTCGCTCAAACCTCTCTCTCTGAAACAGTAAAAGCGTGCCCAGTGGCTATATTTATGGAATAATACATAGGTGATGTTACAACATTATGTCTTGTATATGTGTTTCAGTTCCGGACGCAACGCTCGAAGGCTCCAGAGTGAACTCCATGCCTTAGTACGCACGAATGAGGCATCCATACCGAACGAGGTTCTTCCATACCCTGCAAGCAATCTGGTGGGTTATCAATACATGAATGCACTGGTGGAGAGGCTTCTCACCCGCTTGACAAATCCAGACACGTAATATAGGTTCCTTGCACCATATATTAAGTTATCTTTCTAGTTTTGCCTTAGGATCAGTTTCATGGCAATGATGAATAGCCTAACTCGTGCGACAGTGCGCCATACGATATAAGAGTAACACGGTGAGACTTACCAACTTACCATTCGTCCGTCCCTGTCCAAGGCAAACCAAGTTAAATCAAGTATAAGCATTTATTATAAAATCCAGGAGCAAATAGCATATGCAAACACAAGTGTCGTGAGCAAGGTTATGTTTTAGGTGCACGATTACATGGATGTATCGAATTATTTGCATAAGATGTTAAAGTATTTCAATTACACACCAGTGTCTCATACTCATGTCGTTCAGCTGTGTCAGATTTATTGGATGCGATGTAATGACTTGCACACGAATTTCCGCTAAGCGGCGATGACTTATCTATATGAACAGAAGATCACTGGCATAGCCAGAAAGGACAAGATCTTTTGTCTCATGACGAAACGGGGTGCAAAGCTTGATACAAAACGAGCAACTCACAGGCGAACAGAGAATACCGAAGAGCCATTACACGCTGTCCCGCCAATACAAACAACGATCATGGGTAGACGGCTAGTCCAAGGTTGTATGCCCTACCAAGGCCCGAATACCGTATATTTTTTGACCCAAAGACGACGTCGCATACCATAGCCGACTTTGCCCTGCAATACACCAGATATTTCTCCTAGGCCGGTATGATCCAGGTGCCCCGCTGATCGTCCGAGGAATCACATACCTCATGCACGAGTTGTCCGTGACCATGCAAGTCATGGGTCATTCCAAATTCACAACATGACATAATAATTCTTGATTCTTTTGCTGAACGAACATTGCTCCACGAGCTATAATTTATGCTTTACTTAACATTATTCCCGTTCAGAGTTAAACTTGACTTGATGCATTCCTCCGGTTCGGGAATTGCCTTGGTGACCGAACGGTCCCGGATACTTACAGGTTCATATTGCACAAAAGGACCACTTGATGGTCTTCTGTCTAACTAGATACATGCACGACAAGAATAATATTACTTGCTTGTGGGATAATTCTGTAAGGCAAATATTGAAATGAGGCAACGCGTATTAACTAACATATAAGTAGACAAACATTGCATTTGTGTAAACATAAGCATTTACTTCGGCACAGGTCTAAGGGCAAGCCGAGAAGTAAAACCGTAAGGGAATATACCGAGCGACATAATCCATGGGCGTGCATTACAAACAAGTTAAACAGTGCACTACGAAGAATATAATATTCTACTCAAAGCATAGCGGGGTCCACTTGCACGAGACAAAGGTAGCATGCGAGGGTCTATTTATAAGCAAAGTTTTATTTCTATGTTCTAACAGAAGCAATACAAGTTGGGATTATTCCCTTAGCTAGGTTCGTTGTATTCTTTATTAGCATGCATGGGGTGATTCACCTAGCGACTAGCATGTATCGTCCATATTTTAAGTGTGCTAGCTAAGCAAAGACAAGTTTATCGTAGCCACCCACTTTAGCGATGATTCGCCTCGGTCGAGAGATACTCCGAGCGAGCCTCTGAAATCCTAAGTCGGAACTCCTGAAGGGCCAAGTCTAAAAATCTTTCTGCATCAAACGAGTATTCTCGCTGAGCAAAGTGGGTCAGGCCATAGCAATTTTGCTGTTTGAATCGGCAGTCCGCTTGAGCGAAATGGGTCGTTACACGATACGTCGGATTGATGATGTTCCCTTAAGGAACTCATAAGAATTGTCATGTAAACCCTGCAGGTGGATTATGTCTGACATGAAAATAAAGTTGAGTGTTACTACTTAAGGATAAAAGATATCGATGAATATAGTTTTCAGTAAATTAATTTGATCGACAAACATTCAATATCTTAACATGGGGAGAAAAACAAACATATAATAAGAAGGAGCAAATAAACATAATTTTGGATTAGGATGTAGTGCAACAATAGCTCTTTAGTGGAACGAGGTATTGTTAACGGTCCTGGGTTGTGTGTTCAGACTGAACATGGGATACCTAGATCTGTTAGGAGACCTAACACTAATTTCTCCTCTTGGTCCCTGCCGTAGCCTATATATATATATATATATATATATATATATATATATATATCCTCTATTCTCTGACCGTCATATTATATCAGAAGTGAGCAGCTTTCTCTAAATTCGTCTTTCACGTGAGAAGAGAAAGATGGTCAGCCATAAAGAAGAAAATGTTAGTAGATTGTCACCCACACGACGTCCAATCCGAGGAAGGAATACATGTAAAAGATCTTGGGGTCGCTAACTGATCAAGGTTGATGAAAACTTTTATCTTCTTATTGTTACTTTAGGTATAATTCGTGAACCTACTTTCCGTCTTTGGAGGGTAAGATTATGTATTAAACCTGTTAATCTTCTATCGATCGATATGCACTCCAATCTGCGGTCCTGGGGATCCCCAGTTCCATCAGTTTTATCTAGTCCAAACATAGGTAATTCAGACTTTATATTCCGCCCTTAGTTTAGTGTACGTATATGTCCTAGAACCACTTCCTAGAGCTTGCTAAGTACCTTACAAGTGTGGACTTTGATTATAGGTAATCATGGTTTTAAATATCTATTTTATACATATTATTTTTTTATTTTAGGTTTTAAGATTTATATTTTAAATTTTTATTTGAGTTTAGGTTAAGTTGTAGGTCTATAGGTTGTGTTGATGACCAAGACATAAAGGGTGTAGGTTGTATACCCAATACTCTTACAAAAGTACAATTTAGGACATATGTGTTAGTTATTATACCTTTATTGTTGTCCCAATATTTAAGTTGAGTTTGGAATATGGCTAATAGATTAAGTCTAGCATTACGATAATCAATCAATTATTATAAGTAACTTGTAACTTCTACTTAAAGTTAGCATTGTCCATATCTGATCTTAAATGTTATCATATATATTGCTTCTGTATATTGCTTTATTCGTCTAACATGTATTTACTGAAAAGCAATGGACATATGCTATATGATGATGAGCTAAAGATGGCGTTATACTAGAAGATGTCTCTGAACTGCCTACGACTTATTCGCAGCCTCGTACTCGAGGGTTATGCTATTTATTTCTGGACAACTGCCATCAAGGATAAATATGTCTTCGAGTTAGCAGATGTTTCAGATTTTTATCGTCATCAAGTGCTCTTGGTTTTCATATGTAATATTATATTTTATTGAGTCTAGGACTTATGTACATCGAGTAACACTGGCATACTCAAGTCCACCCAAATAGCCTAAAAATCTATCCCCTTATACAAACCCAAATCAAACCAAAACTAGCCCATACAAACCCTTAGACCATTTTAAAATAAACCAACCAAACTCAGGCCAAACTCGGACCAAAATCGGTTCTGCTATTTTCAGAAATATGGCCAGTTGTGTAATTCCTGATTTTGTGGCTCTAATGTTCGAAAATTCAAATATATTGAGATCGAATTCTGGCCGAACCCAAAATACCCTATAAATAGAGTTGAATTTTTACATTCTTACTTATGAAATCATTCTTAATCTTTCTATCCATTAGGGAGTAAACCCCTGATCTTTAACCTTCTCCATCTCCAAGATCAACTCCCTAGCCTTCTAGTGCTAAGTGCGATATCGGTTAGAATTTTGTTAGAGTTGTAAGATCTTGGCTCAACAAGTTCTCTTTAGTTTGAAGTCGGCGTGCCCTTCGCATCAAATGCACGTATAAAGTCTTTCACCTTTGGATTAAAGCTCGATGTTATAAAGAAGTGAAAATCTTTCGGATAAAAGCTTGTGATTTACTATTGGTGATTATAGTATATAAAACTCTGAGCATGAGTTATCGGGACTGGACTAGTCCTCTTAGAGGGAAACCAATATACATCGCGGTGTTTGCGTTTGCTTTCTCTCTTTACTGATCTACTTTATTTGCTGTTATTAGTTGGTAGCTACCTTTACTCTGCATAATTTTTAATTGGATAGATTATTTCGCTGCACTCTATTCACCCCCTCTAGAGTTGCCTTATGGTCCTACAATTGTAGAATATGGGCTCTTTATATAGGTATTACTGATACCAATTGCTCCTTCAATTGGTATCAGAGCAAGTTCTCTTACTATCAGATTAACCTCCTTAAAGATTTATGGCATCTGTTAGATCTATCTATACCAACAATGGTGAAGACTAGTCCTCAAATAGACCACCCCTATTTGATGGTACCAACTACACGTACTAGAAGACACGTATGAGCTTCTATCTGAAATCTCTTGATTTTGATCTTTGGTCTATTATAGAAGATGGATAGAAGAAGTCACCTAGAATAGTCATAGATGGTAACCTTATAGATAAGTCCCATGATAAGTACACATACATAAAAAAGAAACAAGCTAATTGAGAGTAATCCGACTAATTGAGAGTCTTTTTAGTCTTTAGGTCCTGAAAAATACAACCATCAGAAAAGAATATTACCGAGCAATGGATATCATGAGTAATCCGACTAATTGAGAGTAAGCTGAATGAGTTTTCAGGTATATATAATACATAATGTAGTGACAGTCCCGAAAGAAAGACGGGCAAATTATTTTCTATTGACTGTCAGCGAACCACCGTTGGCATATGTAATATTAGACAAACGACCAATCAGTATATAATTTTGTATTATACCTGCATCATCTTTCAAGTGAGAAAACGTACCCGAATAAAGGACCTACTACTTCGACTGTACTATACATGCCCCCGAGTACCCTGCGGTGGACCCAGAATTAGATGCTTCACCTTGACATTGATCTTGAAACTCAACAAAGTCTACATATGCTCTATCAGTCATTTATATGGATCGACCGCCAAGATCAAAAATATCTGAGGTGACATTGGAGGCATGAGTTTTAGTATACTGCCACTAAAAATGATCATGTAGACCACAATTGAAGTAGGTGTACAGTCGACCTCAATCACGACCGTCAATGCCTCGTCCACCATCACGGCCAATACTACGGCCACCAAGTCGCCAACCACGACCACCACAAAATTCAGTACGAGAGACTCCCAGAGTAAATTGATCAACGAGAGCATTACTTGGAGAGGTCTCGATGACCATTGCTGCCAGTAGGATACGAAAATGAGCTTCCATTAGAGATGGAACCACAGCTCCAGCAATGATCTGAGAGCAAGCTGAGTCTGCATCAGGACGGAGAGAGAAAAGAGAGGCAAGATATGCCATAACATAAAATAAACTCATGAGACATACTCACGACCATTGTCACTATGAACACATTTAATCGGAACACCAAATTGTATTTTGATTTTCGCATAAAAATTGCACCAAATGTTAAATAACTCAAAGAAACTTTTCATGAGATAAACAAAAGTGACACACGAGTAGTCATCAACAAAGGTAATAAAGTACTTGAATTCCATCATAGATTCAACCGGACAATGTCCCCATATATTATAATGTACTAACTCAAAAGGAGCAAAAGCAACTTTATTTTGACTAACCGGATAGAAAATTCGGTGATACTTAGCCAAACTACAGGACTCACAATAAAATAAATATGAAGCTTCTAAAGATGGATAAATTTTTTGGAGTGCTTGGACAGAAGGATGTCCTAACTGGCAGTGTAACTCAAAAGTATCAAGTTTTATACCAGCATAGATAATAGATAAAGGTTTGTCAAACAGGTACAAAACTTCAGCCACATGCCCCTTACCGATAGTCTTTCCGGTCTTTAGGCCCTAAAAAATACAACCATCAGGAAAGAATGTTACCGAGCAATGGATATCACGAGTAATCCAACTAAATAAGAGTAAGCTAAATGGGTTTCCAGGTGTATGTAATACATAATATAGTGACAGTCCTGACGAAAGACGGGCAAATTTTTTTCCATAGACTGTCAGCGAACAACCGTTGGCATTTGTAATATTATACTTACGACCAATCGTTATATAATTTTCTATCATACCTGCGTCGCCTGTCAAGTAAGCAGACGCACCCGAATAAAGGACCTACTGCTTCGACTGTACCACACATGCCGTTGAGTATCTTGCGGTGGACCCAAAAGTAGAAGCTTCACCTCGATATTGATCTTGAAACTCAACAAAGTTAGCATATGCTCTATCAGTCATTTGTATTTATCAACCGCCAAGATCAGGAATATCTGAGGTAACATTGGAGGCATGAGTTTTAGTACACTACCACTGGAAATGACCATATAGACCATAATTGAAGTAGGTGTGTAGTAAACCTCCATCACTGTCACGACCTGCACCCGGTATAGGGGCACGAGTGCATGGGTACGTCCAGCCTACGCCGCGGCATCGATAGTAGAATGCTATCTCGATCTTTTATACTATCTAACATCTCACACAATATGTAAAATATCTGTCAAGTCATCTCAACTCCAAATGGAGGAGCAATATAATGATATAATAAATGGTAGTCAATACTCAATCACATATAAAAACTAAAGGAAGATGTAAGCACGATATAGAATAAAAGAAAACGAAATACAAGTCTCAATACATCACAGGACCAACTCAACATCTAAACATAACTCAAGATCTTAAAATAATAATATAATCCAAAGTCTAACTAGAAATAACTACTACAAGATATAGAAATCTAAATGGCCTCAGTATCTGGCACTACATCCTCAGGTGATACTCCATCAGTTAACCCATAGTAAGTGGGACACATTTTTACTAACCAGTCATCTAAAGAATATATCCAGTCAGAATTAGAGTAAAGTATAACCCAATAGCAATTTCAGTTAATTGATAATGACTATAAACAGAAATAGAGAATGTAATACAAGACAAGAAATAATGAACAATATCATACTATGGCAAAAAAATAGGTAAACAAGAGAAATATGGCATACACTGATACAATAGTTGATAGATGCTAAATCTATTACCCTTCACAAAGAAAAAAGACAGTCACTGCCAATATGGTTTCTCTTCAATTCGGTGACTTTCTAGCACAAGAAGTCTCGAACTGTGTCGTCTCAATATCTTAAGCTACGATGGAAGTGGTAAATCTTTCGCCGTCTAGAAGCCAAGCAGAGGAATTGGTGCATCTTACCACAGATCATGGCAAGATTATGTCGATTCATCCTGATCTGCTGTCAGATTAGGACCAGGGAGCAACATCTTTCAATTCAAAATCTAAGAAGGGTAAGAAGTATAAATCATGTAATATAATTTCTACAGCTCCTCATTCAAACTGAGATCAAGATCACCTTCAAGAAGATGTATCTCTCGAGATCAGATTCCAAAATTTGATTATTACCCTACCAAGCTCTCCTCGTAAGCTTGCGGTTGACGCACTGACAATGGTGGATGATTGGCAGTGTTCCGCTATACAGGGCACAACAGATCTTCAGTGCTTATGAAGGTATTCCTACACAAATTCCTCCTCCTCCTTCTGCAACCATTAGAGTGTCAACCTCAAATTAGGTGCATGAGGAAGGTCATCCCCAATTTCTTCGACACAGCCAACAATCTGTACGCTTGATACAAAATATGAGGTATGATTTCTCGAAAGCTGAAAGTTTAAACTTTTGCAAGGGATGATGTATTCATGTACAACTTCGAGGACAGTCCAATAAATCCTATAGTAGATTGGGCTACGACAAGACCAGTCCACAGATTCACTCCTAGAAAGGGCATGATAAAAAGAAACTCAAGTCATGTAACATAGTATTTCTTTCTCTAATGCCCGATAAAGAAGCTATAAATGGTACCAGAATCGGCAAAGATTATTATAATACTTATAAATCTGTCCCTGAGGATGTTCCTGACACTCTTCCTACTTTGCCAACTCCTGTTGTTCCGGTCACAACCGAATCTGGTCATTCGAAGCCTACTACGACAGAGAAAGGAAAGCACAAGGTATTACGCTTCGACAAATCACTAAAGAAGAATGTACCTCAAGGACTTGAAAAGCCCTACAATTTTTACATATTAGCACAACTAGAAAATACCCCAGCCCGAATCTCCATATTTGACTTTTTTCGTTTGTCGTAGGAGACTCGTGAAGCTTTGAGCGAAGCTTTGATACATGTAGACTCATGCTTAGCTCAACTTAAGACTCCTGATAAAGAGCAATTAGCGTGTCCTCAATGCCACAGCGTGATCAAGAAGATTCCTAACATCACCTTCACGCAAGATGACTTGTCTCTGTACTATACCGGTTATATCAGATCTATCAAGGTGAACCGGATTAACATCGACACTAGTTCTTCACTTAGCATCATGCCTAAAAGTTTGCTGAGAGGATTGAAGATACCAATGCACAACCTATCTTCTACCAGTACTACCATTCTAGGCTTCAATGTTAGAATGAGTAAACTGTTGGGAAAGATACGCATAAAGATTCAGATAGATGATCTACGCACTGAAGTGACGTGCTATATGATTGACTCTAACGTATCTTATAACTTTTTGATGGGACGCCCATGGATACACGAGCATAAAATCGTACCCTCCATCCTACATCAATATTTCAACTATGTGAATAGTAGAGAAGAGGTTAAGACAGAGGTAGATGACCTTAAACCTTTTAAACGTGTCAAAGACTATTTTGCTGACTCTGTACTCTATACACCGGAGTATATGAAAGAGGAAGCTAATCAAGCTACCGATGAAGCTGAAAACACTCCAAAAGAGGAGCCTATGATAATCAGAGTCAAAGGATGTACTACTCGTCTAACTCCTTAGAAGCCTCTCGGTATCGACCTGTACAAGTCAGTTTTATTGGTCATCAACCTTCCATGTAATGAACACACAATAATGGAGAATGAACCACTTGTTATTGACCTTCGTCGTAACAAGCAATCAACATCAGTGAATCAACCCCTAGTCATCAATCTGGCCAAACCTCCTGTCAAGGGAGAAGTCTATGCCGACTATGTAGAAGATGAATAAATTTTATAAAGAGGACTCTCCTTCGTACTACATTGATATTGAGCCCTTTGCTAAAAAAAATTCTTAGAGGCTCTTCACCTCTACGAACCTCTGTCCATACCCGTGGCATCTCCATTCCAATACAGTTCGTCATATGAGTATATGAGGAGGCATACTTTATAGACCCAACAAGACATAACAAGCAAAGTAAGATAATCTTTGGCAAACCTAAAATAAAAGAGTCGCAAAGACTAATGGTTCGAAAGAGGATATGGGAAAGATACAACTGTATCGTTACAGCCAACTAGCTAAGAACATCATACAAAGGATGGACTAAGACTTAAAATTTGGCTTGGGACTAAATTATGGAAAAGGCATACAGACTCCTATACGTCACCTTTCTCCTAAAGGCAATCCAGAAACATACTACCAACGGACTGTTCGTAGTTTAGGATATATTATACCACCAACAAGTCCTGAAAGTTCAGAATCAGAAGAAAAGACACATTCATACTCTTCTAACTCATTATTATGGAATTTTGAAAAAAATATGGGTGACGTATTCAAACATGCCTTCTCTGTAAATATGGTGTCAACTACCCCAGATGAGGAAGACGTTGAACTATCAGTGTCACTACCACGTTCCGAAAATAGGGGTATTTTCGACTTTTTAAATATTTAATATTATTGGTAGTTACAATTTAGTAATTGCATGATAGTATATTTGATTTTAAATAAATGTGTGATGTGTAATTAAATCTAGTATTATATACAGTGTTCATTTATTTTAAGCTAGTAGACTTGACCTAGAAGTCCAGTAGATGAAGACCTGTCCAAATTGTAGAATTCTGTATTTGATTGATTTATTTAGAATTTAATTCTTGGAGATTTTCATTAATTACCGTAATTTATTTAATTATTGCGCCCTGCCTTTGCTTTGATATTTGGAGCGCTACCCTAGCTTTTGTATTCCAACAAATTTCACAATCTTGCCCTAGACATGCCCGCCTTCTATTCTGCTATTTTTGCAACTCATAATTATGTTCCCTGTGCCTTATTTCTAGCCTCACAAAAATTATCGCGGACGTTATTTAATAAATCCCTATTTTGTATCGTTGTGTGTTCCAATTGAAATTGGAGGCAATCTTGATATATTTTTCGTGCGGCCCAAATTAGGGTAATATTCTGTTCTGAGTCGTCTTCATTATTGGTATTGATGACCTGACCTGATTTTGGCTCCATGTACTCCTAATTAATTTTAGAACACAACTTACATTTATTTCTAATTAAATTGAGGATACTATTTAAACCAATTCTGAAAATTCCAATTTAATTCCAGTGCCCTGCAAATTGAGCCCATACCGATTATACAACGTCCCCTGACCCTACAAAACATCGGATACCGAATCGCCCGCCAAATTTTCATCATTTTATGTGTCTGTGCAAATACCCAAATTTAAGGGGGCTAATTTGCAAATTGGCATTTTGGTGCCAACACCCATTTGTTAAAACCAATGAGGAATCCTTAATATTTAATTAGCCTCTCACACTCATCCCCACATGAATTATTTTCTCCATGTCAAATCTGGACCCCTCATTTAAAGGGGGTCAATCACCACCCTCCATCAACACCCTCTTCCTATTTAAAGTAACATCAAACCCTAATCCCTAGAAAACCTAGGTTTTTCCCCACCTCCTCACAGCCCCCACTTTCTCTCAGCCTCCAACGTAGGAAACCTCTTTTCTTCTTCTTCCCTTCTTCTTCTTTTTCTTCTCCTTCTTTTTCTTCTTCTTCCTCTCTTCATTGATTTTGAAAATTCACAGAGGAAAAGGGGGAAACTGAGAGCTCCTGTTCACCCATCCCCTGTGTGCTCCGGTCAGGCGAACCGGCGGCTACCCCTGCTGCATTCCGGTCAGCGGCCGACTTCCCTGCACTTTGGCCACTTCAGTCAGGCCGCTCCCCCGCCAGTCCACAACCTCCCAACGCCGCCACCACTATCAGCATCCCCATTGTCGCACCGAGCTCACCGACCTCCGGCGTGGTCAGCCATCCTCCGGCACCGGCGCTCCACTACTCCTCCACCTCTACTCTTCCTCCCCTCGCCACCGCGGTTCTCCTCTACCTCGCGTCAGCCAACCCCCTCGACTCCTCCCTCATCCTCCCTCCGACGGCCAACTCCCCATCCCCGCTGCCAGCCGCTGAACTCATCCCTGTGCTCCACGGCCCTCTGAACTCCGGCGGCCAGACCCAACTCCCTGTTCACCCGTGCTCAGCCACCCTCCGGCCACAGCTCCCTCTCCGGCCGTGCTCCAGCCAGCCAACCCCCCAGTAAGTATTCTCTTCTCTCCCCTTCCTTCTTCTTATATATATATATATATATATATATATATATATATATATATATATATATATGTATATATATACGTACGTATATACGTATGAGCATGTATACTATATGTATATATATAATAGTTATCTAATTAATGTTTTAAATACATGAATATGTATAGCATTTATTTAATTAATATTTAAACACATAATGTATAGTATATATATAATGTATGTATTTAAAATATGAATATGTATATTATTATTTTTATTTAATTGTATGAGTACAGTATGTATTTAATTAAGGCATATGTAAATGTATGTAATCATTAATTGGTATATATATATATATATATATTGGTATTTTCTTATAATGTGTATTTAATAGAGTATATGTTTAATATAATTGATATACGTATTTAGTATTGATTGGTATATATATATATATGTATATACTAGTATATGTAGGTATTAATGTATATATATACATATATATGATGTATGAAATGTTTAATTAGTATATATGTACAGGTATATGTATATATTTAAAGAAATTAGTATACATATATGTATACTGGTATTTTCCATAAAATTGTACTTTATAAAAAGTACACTATATTATTAGAGTAAATTAAATTATTGTATTAGTACTTATGTAATTATATGAATGCATTAGGTATTTAATTAATGCTTAATATTAATGTATACGTATATATATATTGAACATGATTGGTATACAGGTATGTATATGTATGTATTTAAATCAATTTATATATATATATTTGGTATACACTTAGTATATATTTGTTATATATATATTAATTGGTATATATGTATACAAACATTTTAGTATATGTATGTAATTATCAATTAGTGAATACACAAAAAATAAATATACTTATTTATTTTGCTATATGTTTAATAAAACATAATTTTAGTATATATGCTAGTTAAAGATAGGTATATTTTTATCTACTAAATGATCCTAGGTGGCCAGTATCATACCTAGAGTAGTCCCAAATTCAGTGTTTATAGACTGTGTGTTAGCGTAGCATCTGATGCAAATGTGGTTTGCCTTGTGATATGTTTATAGGACTGTTGGTTTATCCAGGGGATATTCTGGAACAGGACACCAATAATTACCAGCTAAGGACCCAAGGCAAGTACATTCTCTGATAATTTCTAATTCCTTGATAATTTCTATAAATTAAATAATCATGAAATGTTACATCTGAATCCTTGACACTGTGCTACACGGACTAGTATAGCTTGGATCTGCAGTCATGAGATGTTACCTTGATTATTGTTTGACATTGTACACGACATGTATATTAGACATCGTACATGATAGATTGGACTTGCTCGTGTATCGTGACGTATCATGGTTGGATCCATAGTACTAGTTGGGTGCGGGGAAGTAGTTAGTAAGAAATGTGATCATAACCTCTTATTGTAGTGTAGAACAATGTAAGTGTTAATCATGCTCTTCACCCATGATTAGCCAGGCCCTGTAGCTATCGTACATGTTCCCAAGCCGATCACATTTTAAAACTACTATTTCAAACACTTAGAATAGATTACAGTTCCCTATTTAAATCATATACTACATCACCCGTATATGATACTGTTCCTTGTTCTTTTCATTTTCATACATGCATTGACTGTATCATATTGCCTACTGCCTGTCTCTTTACATTGCCTGTCTCTTTTTAATTGCCATTGCATTTATTTTACTGTCTTCTCAGTAGCTAGCATTTTATTGAGACTTGGATATTGTTGAGTTTGATTATTATTTTAGACTTGTGTTGTATTTAATTTTATTTCGCTATCTTATCGTGCTGTAATCCTGTGATTGAGTATGTGTTCATTTTATTTGTGTCATCCGTGCCTCCTTATGGAGATTGGATGCTTGTGTGAGATTGGCTAGATAGTATCAAGACCTTGACAGCGTTCTACCGCCGATGCTGCGGCGTAGGCTGGACGTACTCGCGTACTCATGTCCCAAATTCCGGGTGCGGGTCGTGACACGTTTTTAGTGGTGGCCCATGCAGGTCAGTCTTCGCAAGCTGTGCGATGTCGTGGTAGTGTGGCATCTTTGTTACACTACTGCGTACCTACGATAGGATCTAGGACATAGGATACTAGGACGAGAGCGAATACTCAATCACAATTTATTGAGAGATTCCTGGGATGACCCCTGAAAATCTTATTATAATTCCCAATTTAAATCATTCCCTTGTTCCGTCCATTCTCACTTATTGACGTTGAATTTGATTGTTATTAATTAGGTATTAAATTAGGATTTTGGTTTCCTAGTAGGGTTTGATTTTGTATCAAGATAAAATTTGCAGACTACTTTATGGTATTAACTGATGACGCATGTCGATGAGGACAGTGAAAATGATTAACATTCGAGCTATTGGACTACAGAAGATGGATTTAAATTTTAAATTGAGGATTAAAAATGAATTTCAAATTCTTGAATTTTGAGAAGTTGATATATTGTCATTAAAACTTTGAGGAATTCAGATTCAATTTGATGAACCTAGACAAGCTATAAGGATTTTTGGAATTGATAAAATTTTCACTTCAGTATTTAAATAATTAACCTTTGAGGAAGGTATATGCATTATACTTTAAATTATTCGAGGAGTTAGTTTTGAGGACTTTGTTTGGAGAATAAAATCTTATAGTGAGAGAGATATATTAGTATATAATAGATGAGGTGCATTTGTAAGGATATGTTGGCTTGAGCATGATTGAGATTTCACTGCCAACTGGCTTAGTTGTTCATCTAGGATTGTATTGGAGAGAGAGCAGTACTTAGTATGGTGTGTTGCATTTGATATGCACTTGAGTGATAAGGATAACTAGTATCAGCGATTGCAGTAGGTAAGGAAGCTAGCAGTGAGTATGTTTCTAGTAGAACTGTGGTACTTAGAGGGATAGAGGTATCAGACCATGCATCTTTGACCTGTGCAATCACAACTAGGAATATTTATTTCCAATCTTTTACCTTAAATGTTGCTTCTTTAGAACTATACTGTCCTTCCTTGATGATATCGCATTTTTGCCTTAATTGATTCTTTGGGATCTGTCTTCAGGATGTCGCCGCAGACACGGTCTATGAGAGCGGGAATATCAGCTTTAGAGGGGTCTGCCACCTCTCCACCTGAGGGACAGACAGCCGTAGTTCCTCCTACATCTCCGATGCACGTAGGAGTATCTGCACTTTTCGGGGATCCTCCTCCCCCACCTGCTCAGAGGATTGCCGCAGCTGTGACGGACAACCTTCCTCCTCTACCGACTCCGATTCCCGGAGGTTCGCCTATTGACGGGATGTAGATGTTTACCTTGATCCAGGGCATGGTAGATGCCCAGAGAGTGATGGCAGATGCTCAGCGAGTTCAAGCTGAGGCTCAGAGGGTGCAAGCAGAAGCGCACCAGGCACAAACCGAGCTGATGAGAGAAAACATGGAGAATGCTCATCAGGTGACTCTCCAAGCTTTGGAGAAAGTAGCACAGTACCAGCAGTTTCCTGGCCAGCAGCAGAGATCAGGCACTATAGTGGATTTCAAAAGGATGATGCCTCGAGAGTTTAAAGGCACCGAAGGGATACTCTACGCTGATGACTGGCTAGAGGATATAGAGAGGAGCCTGCGATTGACCCAGATTCTGGAGAACTTGCAGATAGAAGCCGCTGGCAGTCAGATGTTTGATATCGCACTCACGTGGTATCGCACGGAGCCAAGAATTACAGCACAAGGACTTACTTGGGAGACCTTCAAGGAACTCTTCAAGGAGAAGTTATTTCCCGACGTGGCATTGGGAACCTTGGAAAGTCAGTTTCATGACTTGGTTCAAGAAAACATGTTGGTCGACGAGTACGCTGCAGAATTCTGTAGATTGAGCCATTTTGCATCGTCTATGATTCGGGACCCAGGAGATCGAGCCCGAAAATTCAGAAAGGGACTGACGAGAGAGATTAGGTCGCGCACTTCTGGTCGTTGTACCGCTACCTTTGAGGCTATCTTGATGGATGCTCAGATTACAGAAGAGGATCTGGACCTCAGGCCTAAGAGGAGTCACAATACTTTTGGAGATACGAATGGTAGCACAGGACCAGCCAAGCATCCCCGTATTCAGCACCAACAACAGTACCAAGTACCATTTCATATTCAGCAACAACCATGGATATTTCAGCATCCACCGCAGTACCTAGCACCAGTTCCTATCCAACAACATCCATGGGCGTATCAGTATCAACAACAGTACCAGGCACCAGTCCGTGTTCAGCAGAATCAGCAACAGCCTCCAAGAGAGACACAGCAGACTTGTCATTTCTGTAAGAAGCCAGGTCACCTTTGGGAGAGCTGTAGAACGAGGCTAGGACTTTGTTTGCACTGCGGCACTGCGGAACACCGAGTAAAGGATTGTCTTCTAGCCCCTTATCTTCCCGGCCAGCGCGTAGCTTCAGATTATAGAGATCCAGTTAGACTACCTGTGGAACCGTATATTGCTCAGCACCCGCGAAGGGAACCACCCCAGCAGGGCGGGGCATTTGCGATGACGGTCGAGGAGACCGATACTGCAGGTAGTGTGTTAGCAGGTTCTGTTCTTTCCTTCCTTCTATTCCTATCTATTTGATTGATTGACTGATACCTTAGTACCGTAGCATGTATGCATGATTTCTTGTTAGAATATAGTTAGTAGTACACCCTGATGCAGAGACTGCAATACCATGATAAAAGACACCATGACCGTACATATTCCCTTAGGTTGCATGTTGTATGATTATAGGAAAGATTCTTGGGGTTTGACCATGACGAAGATTCATGAAGGAGTTATGACTTGACAAGAGAGACAAGATGATTAAATTTGAGGATAACCATTGATTTAAATAGAGGGTTAAGAAATTAACATCGCATAATTGGTGGTTTATTAATTCCAGGAAGATTATGACATAAATATATTGGTTATTAAATTTGAAAATTTTAGGAGATTTATCAATATATTTATTTAATTGCGAGTTATGAATTTTAGAATTTTATATGGGATGTTGCAATTAGAGAATCCTTAAGTATCGCATTGTTAAGTATTTTGAGGAAAGAGGAAATCGAGGAATAAAATTTTTTGATGGATTAATATTTGAATTCAAATTTGGGACGAATTTAAATTTTATATGTGCATTGATTAAAATCAAATTAGAGGAGTGAATATTAAATTCTGAGTATTGGATTATTAACTAAAACTTTGAAGGAAAATTTTAATAAAAAGGGAGTTTGATTCTATTTCGAGGATTTTTTTCAGGAATACAAATAATTTCAGAATTTTTGAAAAATCGTGAAAGGACATTGTGGATAATTACCTAATCTCATGGATGATGAATTTAAACTTTGAGGGAAAATAGTAATGTGTATGAATAAACGCTACTTTGAGGATTTTGAATTTCGAGGACAAAATTCTTTTAAGGAGGGTAGACTTGTCACTACCACATTCCGAAAACAGGGGTATTTTCGAATTTTTAAATATTTAATATTATTGGTAGTTACAATTTAGTAATTGCATGATAGTATATTTGATTTTAAATAAATGTGTGATGTGTAATTAAATCTAGTATTATATACAATGTTCATTTATTTTAAGCTAATAGACTTGACCTAGAAGCCCAGTAGATGAAGACCTGTCCAAATTGTGGAATTCTGTATTTGATTGATTTATTTAGAATTTAATTCTTGGAGATTTTCATTAATTACCGTAATTTATTTAATTATTGCGCCCTGCCTTTGCTTTGATATTTGGAGCGCTACCCTAGCTTTTGTCTTCCAACAAATTTCACAATCTTGCCCTAGACATGCCCGCCTTCCATTCTGCTATTTTTGCAACTCATAATTATGTTCCCTGTGCCTTATTTCTAGCCGCACAAAAATCGTCGCGGACGTTATTTAATAAATCCCTATTTTGTATCGTTGTGCGTTCCAATTGAAATTGGAGGCAATCTTGACCTATTTTTCGTGCGGCCCAAATTAGGATAATATTCTGTTCTGAGTCGTCTTCATTATTGGTATTGATGACCTGACCTGATTTTGGCTCCATGTACTCCTAATTAATTTTAGAACACAACTTACATTTATTTCTAATTAAATTGAGGATACTATTTAAACCAATTCTGAAAATTCCAATTTAATTCCAGTGCCCTGCAAATTGAGCCCATATCGATTATACAGCGTCCCCTGACCCTACGAAACACCGGACACCGAATCGCCCGCCAAATTTTCGTCATTTTATGTGTCTGTGCAAATACCCAAATTTAAGGGGGCTAATTTGCAAATTAGCATTTTGGTGCCAACACCCATTTGTTAAAACCAATGAGGAATCCTTAATATTTAATTAGCCTCTCACCCTCATCCCCACATGAATTATTTTCTCCATGTCAAATCTGGACCCCTCATTTAAAGGGGGTCAATCACCACCCTCCATCAACACCCTCTTCCTATTTAAAGTAACATCAAACCCTAATCCCTAGAAAACCTAGGTTTTTCCCCACCTCCTCACAGCCCCCACTTTCTCTCAGCCTCCAACGTAGGAAACCTCTTTTCTTCTTCTTCCCTTCTTCTTCTTCTTTTTCTTCTCCTTCTTTTTCTTCTTCTTCCTCTCTTCATTGATTTTGAAAATTCAAAGAGGAAAAGGGGGGAAACTGAGAGCTCCTGTTCACCCATCCCCTGTGTGCTCCGGTCAGGCGACCCGGCGGCTACCCCTGCTGCATTCCGGTCAGCGGCCGACTTCCATGTACTCCGGCCACTTCAGTCAGGCCGCTCCCCCGCCAGTCCACAACCTCCCAACGCCGCCACCACTATCAGCATTCCCATTGCCGCACCGAGCTCCCCGACCTCCGGCGTGGTCAGCCATCCTCCGGCACCGGCGCTCCACTACTCCTCCACCTCTACTCTTCCTCCCCTCGCCACCACGGTTCTCCTCTCCCTCGCATCAGCCAACCCCCTCGACTCCTCCCTCAACCTCCCTCCGGCGGCCAACTCCCCATCCCCGCTGCCAGCCGCTGAACTCATCCCTGTGCTCCCCGGACCTCTGAACTCCGGCGGCCAGACCCGACTCCCTGTTTACCCGTGCTCAGCCACCCTCCGGCCACAGCTCCCTCTCCGGCCGTGCTCCGGCCAGCCAACCCCCCAGTAAGTATTCTCTTCTCTCCCCTTCCTTCTTCTTATATATATATATATATGTATATATATACGTACGTATATACGTATGAGCATGTATACTATATGTATATGTATAATAGTTATCTAATTAATGTTTTAAATACATGAATATGTATAGCATTTATTTAATTAATATTTAAACACATAATGTATAGTATATATATAATGTATGTATTTAAAATATGAATATGTATATTATTATTTTTATTTAATTGTATGAGTACAGTATGTATTTAATTAAGGCATATGTAAATGTATGTAATCATTAATTGGTATATATATATATATTGGTATTTTCTTATAATGTGTATTTAATAGAGTATATGTTTAATATAATTGATATACGTATTTAGTATTGCTTGGTATATATATATATATATATATATATATATATATATATATATATATATATATATATATATACTAGTATATGTAGGTATTAATGTATATATATACATATATATGATGTATGAAATGTTTAATTAGTATATATGTACAGGTATATGTATATATTTAAAGAAATTAGTATACATATATGTATACTGGTATTTTTCATAAAATTGTACTTTATAAAAAGTACACTATATTATTAGAGTAAATTAAATTATTGTATTAGTACTTATGTAATTATATGAATGCATTAGGTATTTAATTAATGCTTAATATTAATGTATACGTATATATATATTGAACATGATTGGTATACAGGTATGTATGTATTTAAATCAATTTATATATATATATTTGGTATACACTTAGTATATATTTGTTATATATATATTAATTGGTATATATGTATACAAATATTTTAGTATATGTATGTAATTATCAATTAGTGAATACACAAGAAATAAATATACTTATTTATTTTGCTATATGTTTAATAAAACATAATTTTAGTATATATGCTAGTTAAAGATAGGTATATTTTTATCTACTAAATGATCCTAGGTGGCCAGTATCATACCCAGAGTAGTCCCAAATTCAGTGTTTATAGACTGTGTGTTAGCATAGCATCTGATGCAAATGTGGTTTGCCTTCTGATATGTTTATAGGACTGTTGGTTTACCCAGGGGATATTCTGGAACAGGACACCAATAATTACCAGCTAAGGACCCAAGGCAAGTACATTCTCTGATAATTTCCAAATCCTTGATAATTTCTATAAATTAAATAATCATGAAATGTTACATCTGAATCCTTGACACTGTGCTACACGGACTAGTATAGATTGGATCTGCAGTCATGAGATGTTACCTTGATTATCGTTTGACATTGTACACGACATGTATATTAGACATCGTACATGATAGATTGGACTTGCTCGTGTATCGTGACGTGTCATGGTTGGATCCACAGTACTAGTTGGGGGCGGGGAAGTAGTTAGTAAGAAATATGATCATAACCTCTTATTGTAGTATAGAACAATGTAAGTGTTAATCATGCTCTTCACCCATGATTAGCCAGGCCCTGTAGCTATCATACATGTTCCCAAGCCGATCACATTTTGAAACTACTATTTCAAACACTTAGAATAGATTACAGTTCCCTATTTAAATCATATACTACATCACCCGTATATGACACTGTTCCTTGTTCTTTTCATTTTCATACATGCATTGACTGTATCATATTGCCTACTGCCTGTCTCTTTATATTGCCTGTCTCTTTTTAATTGCCATTGCATTTATTTCACTGTCTTCTCAGTAGCTAGCATCACATGTTTATTACTTTATAGTCCTTATCAATTTAATGGAACTGTTATTTGAGATTTGTACTTTGCTCCTTCCAGACTGGAAACATTTTTCCAGACTATGCCTAAGAGGATTGGTAGCCAACACTTTATGGACCATATGGTGAGTAGCTGCACTTGGGCTTGATAGTTAGTTATGATTTCGGGAGGTCTAGCCGGAATCACCAATCTTCTAGTTAGTTCTTTTAGTAGACTATTTGGTACCGGATTTGTCTCCGGCATTTTATTGAGACTTGGATATTGTTGAGTTTGATTATTACTTTAGACTTGTGTTGTATTTAATTTTGTTTCGCTATCTTATCGTGCTATAATCCTGTGATTGAGTATGTGTTCATTTATTTGTGTCATCCGTGCCTCCTTATGGAGATTGGATGCTTGTGTGAGATTGGCTAGATAGTATCAAGACCTTGACAGCGTTCTACCGCCGATGCTGCGGCGTAGGCTGGACGTACTCACGTACTCGTGCCCCAAATTCCGGGTGCGGGTCGTGACAATCAGAACCATTCGAGAATGATCCACGGGAATAACACATGGATACTCAATGGGAGCTTCGATTCGAACAACGTGAACCACCTACAAAGGATAAAATAATCCAAATTTATGTAAGAGAAGAATTTTCATGCCCCAATTCCAAAATACCGAGGGACTAGCCATGTGACAATGGCCAGCAGCACAACTCTAATGGGCAAACCCAATTTAATGGACCCGTTAGAGTGCACTTAAGCTGTAATAATTATAAATGTAAGTCTAAACCATCTATCTCAATATAATTCTAATCTCATCCATAGAAAGAAACATAACTAAATATGATAGACTAATCAAGATAATAGATAAAAATAAATATAGTCTATCAACAAGTCCAAATAAATAGTATCTCGGGGAACAACCGATAAAATAAGTCAATACATATGTCCATGTGTCAAGATATGATATAACTAGAAACATAACTAACTGAGTATGTAACAGAATACTCAGGAGAAATTCTCTGGCATAAACTCTTCCTCTGGTGCCAGTACAGCTCCAACGTCAGCTCCTGTCCCGTATATCTCGGAGAAATCCTCCTCTGCTGTACCTGGGGACATAATCCGGATCTAGGTCCTCAGGAGACATAGCAAGGTACAAGAATAACTCAAGCCAAATAAAATACAGTATATAAAAATAGATCCTCAGGGAAAGCTATGTAACCAGCTATGTAAAATACAAATGAGAGCATCACTAGTACTCAGGTTAAGACCACTACAAGCTCTGTGTCGTAGAGCCGGTAGCAGTTAAAATCACGAAGGGCCAGTACATATGCCAAAGCTCTGGTACAGAGACTAAGGCACTCTCCAGTAACATAAGTATATATATACAATCAGCCTGTAGCCTGTGTGTCTCTCCCCACCCGATGTAACCTCATATCTCATATCCATAACACGAAAGATCATGACCTCTAGCTAGTACAACGAGTCATAATGATATATATGTATGCAAGTCTTATGTCACGAATCCTGTAAACCTATACAGAATATCCATGAATAACTGAGGAAAGATTATGTGATATGAATAGTGTCAAGTGTCATATGGTACGACGTGCTTCATAAAATAAGTACATAAAATATATAGGATCGTGGTATCAACTCTCTCAGCGAGGTTACACGACTATGCGTACGACGTCGATACCTGAATCTTGGTTGAACGTTAAGTAATGTCTTATGGTCCTAGGTTGAACAGGTACAACACAGAAGTATATATATAATACAAGCAAATAATAGCACAAGATCTTCTGTAAGTTGGCAAGGTACACTTGCATGGTTCTGAACTCCTTTAGTTCCTCCGATATAAGTGGAATCTTCAAGTATGCCTCTGGATACTAAAACAAATATTACCATCGCTCTCAGAATATATAAAATAGCTAGGATTGACTATCCATAAGTCCAATTTGGACACAGGGGCAGAATTGACAGTTTTTGGTCAAAGTGGAGTCCACATGTGGCCTACTTCGTACCAAAAAATGTGTCAGAGATAAAGTTATCCAAATTTGTCAAACTTAGTGTCTACCAGTCCAGAACGATGATATAAACCCACGAACGTCCAGAACTGAATTCCGATGAGCCGGTCACGAAAACGTCCGTCAAGTGGAACCGTGGGGCCCACGAAATAATATTTTATCAACGTTCTTAGAAATAAACCAAACTTGGGTCATAAGACCAGCATAACGCTATGAATCCGATGACAGAAGTTTCTTTGCGAAATAATAAGCACACACAAATTTACGAGAAGAGTCAGAACAGGCCGATACAGAGCTTTTTGATGGATATGCATTAATTCCGGTGGGTACGCATATCCAAATCAAATTCCATAAAATCCTACACGTCCATGTTGACGATACGCACCTTTTGGTACAATTCGCATACGATGAAGTTATCTCATTTAGTGGGACGCACCTCGTTTCAAAAAAATTTGGATTTAGAAAACTAATTTTTTGGTCAATTTTAACCATTAATAAAACACAGCATATAACAAACTAAGATAAACTAATTAAAAAGATTAAATCTCAGTTATGTTGTCTAATTTATTGTTCAAGTAGAATTTCAAAATATTAACTAGGTTGGAAGAAAAATAACCATGAACATGAGAGTTTGGGACAGTTTTCTGAACTACAAATTGGGTTATTTTTTTCTATTTTGCATCGCGAATTACGACCGACGCATGACACGATACACCGAACTAATTACACAGGGTTCAAGAGGGTCATGTGGTATTCGTATAAGATTTGACAGATCAATATTTGGATTACTGTGTAGGAAGATACTAGGGTGGGAAGTTGAGTACCTTACTGTTGCTGTTTGCTTGGAATTGGGCGGCCCTTCTTGCGGCGATCGTTGGTAGCGGTCCGAGGCTAAGGTTGGTTATGGTGGAAGAGGAGATGATGGTGGTGAGGTTCGGCTAGGGTGGGGGTTTTATAGGGTGTCGAGGTGGGTGTTACGGGGAGCTGAAGGGAGAGGGTCGGCGTCAGTTTTGGGGAGGAAAAGGAAGGAGTCAGGGGAATTTGTTGTTAAATTAGGGTAATGGGTTCGGGTTGGCGGGTTACGGGTTGCGGGTAGGTTTAGGATCTGGTCCAGTTTGGTTTGGTCTAGTATAGGTTGGGTTGGGTTGGGTTGGGTTGGTTTGGATTGGGTTGGTTTGAGTTGATTTATTATATATAGGTCATAAAAATAGTTTTTTGAGCCCAATAAATTCCAAAAAATTACACAATACTCTATTATAAATTATATACCAAAAATATAATTTTTGCACTATTTTATTAATTAATTTAATACACAAAAATATAAATCCATAAAAGAATATTTATTATAATTAACTAAAAATAATAAAAATTTCTACAACAATAATTAATGAAAATTTTAAATTAAATTTTAAAAATTAGGGTATTTACAAGAATCTTCCCCAAAACTAATCTTCATTAGCAATAGCCTTCTTGAAGAATATCAACAAGATTTACTCCAGGTAATAAATGAGTATATTGATGTCTTTGCGTGGAGTTACGAGGATATGTTTGGCCTAGGTCCTCAAATAACCACACACAAGTTCAATATTCTTCTGAATGCTAAACCGGTGAAATAGCAACAACGGCGGTTCCGTTCGGATATGAGGGATATAATTGAAGAAGAAGTCAAGAAACTTATAGCATGTGGCTTCGTTCGAGAAAAAAATATCCTGGCTGGTAGCCAATGTCGTTCCAGTCATGAAGAAAAATTAAAAAGTATGGGTCTGCATAGATTATCGAGATCTTAACTCGACCTATCCAAAAGACAAATTTTCTCTTCCTATCACAGATGTCATGATCGACAATACTTGTGGCTTTGAACGTATGTACTTCATGGATAGATTCTCATGCTACAATCAGATCAAGATATCATATGAAGATAAAAAATATACATCTTTTTATACATCATTGGGAGTTTACTATTATACGGTCATGTCCTTCAGCTTGAAGAATGCGGGTGCAACATATCAATGAGCCATGAGTAAAAAATTTCAGAACCATTTACGAAAATAGTAGAATGCTATGTGGATGATATCGCTATCAAGAATCGCTCCAAAGATGATCACCTTCAAGATTTGAAGACTGTGTTCGAATTGATACGCCAACACCAGCTGAAGATGAATCCAACTAAATCCTTTCTGGGAGTTTCCAGTGGCAAGTTCCTTGAATTTGTTATAACTTCCAAAGGTATTCATATCCACCCCGATAAAATCAAAGCTATCCTCGAAATGCAGCCTCCGTGTACTCTCAGAGAACTTCGTAGTCTGCAAGGTTGTTTAGCATACATTAGAAGATCATGTCCAATCTATCCGGACGATGTCGACCTTTTACTCAGTTAATGAAGAAAGAAGTATCCTTTGTCTGTAATAAAGTATGTCAACAAGCATTCTACGACATCAAATAATATTTAACAAATTTGCAAGTTCTGCTGTCTCCGATCATAGGGAAACCCTTTTTTCTCTATGTTCGAATAATGGATCACTCCCTAGGATCTTTTCTTGCACAAAAGAGTGATGAAGGCCATGAACAAGCAGTCTATTATCTCCGTCGTATGATGGTAGGTGCTGAACATCGATACAATCTGGTGGAAAATGAATGCGTTGTCTTGATGTTTGCCAATCAGAAAATACGACATTATGTGTCGGGTCAAACCATTCACGTCATATCCAGAGTAAATTCTCTCTGGTTATTGATGAGCAAGCCGAGCACACTTAATTCTCGGTTAGCTATATGGGCAGTGTTGCTATCGCCTTATGTCATGGTATATGTCCCACAAAAAGCAACAAAGGGTCAAGCAGTAGCTGATTTCCTACCAGCTCATCCGGTACCGAAAACTTTCAAACTATACGATGACATCCCAGATGAAATATTAAAGTCTAATATGGCAATGGGAGATGACACCTGGCAATTATTCTTTGACGGTGCATCAAGAATAAGACCCAAAGATAACATAATAGTTGTAGTTGGCATTGTCCTAGTATCTTCTGACAAAATACTCATTTATCGAGCATATTCACTTAGTGAACCATGCTCCAATAATGTGGCAGAATATAATGCTCTACTCATCGGTCTCCAATTTGCTAAAGAATTAGACATATAATTTCTGGAAGCCTACGGAGATTTCAAATTGATTGTCAATCAGATCAGGAGAGAGTATGAGGTTCGGCACGAAGACCTCATCCCTTATCATCAAGCGACAATGGAAGTGAATTTTACTTTCAAATAATTCTTCATTGAGCATGTACCTCGGTTAACGAATATGGAAGATGATGCTTTGGACGGCCTAGCAGCATCATTGGTTGTTCCCCTAAAGAGACGACACTCAATTATGATAACATGAAGAGAGTTGTTCTGTACAAAGAAAAACTTGTACATTGAATAAAGTTACGTCATAACCTCAACTTCAATAGATAAAAATTGAAGAGACCCTTTTATAGACTACGCTGCATATGGGGTTTATCTAGAAGATCCGAAGGAAGTCACTTCTATTAAAATACGCTCCCTCCGATTCTACTATGATGCCTCATCCAAAATGTTATATCGTCGTTCTTATAATGGATTGTTGCTACGTTGTCTCTCCGACCATGAAACAATCATTCCGTAAGGCTCATGATAGCATATGTGGAGAACATCAGCCGGGTCCTAAATTACAAGACCGCCTTACGAGAATAGGTTATTATTGGCCCACCATGGTGAAGATGCCGTAGACTATGCCCGTAAATGTAGATCATGTCAAATTTATGTTGATTTTATCCACCAACCAGCAAAATTCTTACACCCTACAGCTGCCTTCTGGCCATTTAAAGCTTGGAGAATGAACATTATTGGCCCGATTAGTCCATCTTCTTCTAGAGGACATTGATTTATACTTGCAAAAACTGATTACTTCTCCAAATGGGCAGAAGTAGTCTCACTCATTGAAGTTAAGATGTCCAACGTAATTAACTTCATCAAACGCCATCTTATCTATCGTTTCGGTGTTTCTCGAAGGATATAATACATAACAACGGCCCATAATTTGCCAGTCAAGTATTTTATCGGTTCTGTGACAAGAATCGAATATAGAATGTAGCATCTACACCTACAATCTAGCAGCGAATGACTTAGCAAATGCTTTCAACAAGACAATAATCAAACTCCTTAAAAAGTTTGTCTCATCCAACAAACACGATTGGAATGAGAAACTCGAAAAATATTTATGGGCTAATCGTACGACAGTTCGAACTCCAACTGGTTGTACACCATTCTCTCTGGTCAATGGAAGTGAAGTGGTCCTTCCACTCAAAATCCAGATACTTTCTCTCAGAATAGGTATTGCTAATGGGCTAAAAGTAGAGAATAATGATCAATTACATCTACAAGAATTAGAAGCATTGGATGAAAAACGTCTGCAAGCTCAACAAAGCATTGGATAAAAAGCGTCTGCAAGCTCAAGAACGCATTGAGCTATACCAATCACGTATTTTAAGAGCTTTTAATCGAAATATCAAGGAAATAATATTCCAGGTCGGTGAATTGGTCTTTTCAGTGAGAAGACCTATGATCACAACCCATAAAAGTAAGGTCAAATTCTAGGCTAAATAGGAGGGTTCTTATGTGGTGGAGACCGTATTCTCCAACAGAGCCTACAAACTTTCTAAGCCTAATGTAGATTTAATAATGATGCCTATCAACGACAAGTTCCTCAAGAAGTATTATGTCTAAGCACGACATATTCTTCTCCATCTCCAGCAGATTAAAATAAGATATACAGCCAAATATATTTTGTTTAATTCCTAAAAACTCGTAGCCTACACGTGTCATAACCTGCAGCCATTGTAAGGGTACAAGTCGGAAACAACGCCCAGCCTACGCCACAGAATCAGCGATAGAACGCTGTCTGGGTAATCTATCTAGCAATATAAAGAACCACCAACAATAACAATATACTCAATCACAGATCTAAGATGGAACGAGCACGAATAAGATAAAGAATAGAATAGTCACATACAACTCATGAGTCTGAAATAATATATCAATGAGTCTGAAAGAAATACTAACAATTAAGCTGGAGACAAATCCAGTACCAAGAATACTAAGAAACTACTAAACGCAGGTCATCTGTCTCAGTCGGGATAAGTCCCTCCTGAACCAGGGTCTCTGACTCTAAACCCACAATATCTTGTGGTCCATAATGTGTAGGGTACCAGTCCTCAGTGTCATATGGGAAAAATATATTCAGTCAGGAAAGGAGCATAGTACATCTCTAACAGCAATTCTAATCAATGATAAAAACTATGTAACAGTAAATAGATGCGAATATACGAGATGCGTAATAGTTATAAGAGATATACAATAAGAAAATACTCGAATGAATACAATAATAAACAATATATCAATAAACAAGAATACTAATGTCTAAGTGTGTGAGTACTAGCTTTAACATGTGATCGGCTTGGGAACATGATACAAGATATATGGCCTGGCTAATCATACGTGCGGTATATGATTAATACTATTCAATGCAAGACTTGATACAAGGAGGGTATGATCACATATCTACACTAAAAATACTCCCCACCCTCGACTAGTATAATAGATCTAACCATGGTACGCTATGGCACGAGATTCCCCAAGAAGATAGCTAGTCTTCCCGAGATTCAGTGTCTGTACATGTACAAGATAATCAATAAAACAAGGCTTGCACAAGATACACCATATACCAAGGAATAACATCTCATGACGAGATCCAGATATACCAATCCATGTAACTATCGTGTCAAGAGAACAAGGATATCTACACTAGATACAATGAACGTAGAGGATATCATAAATGAGAAACTATCAGAGAATGTACTCGCCTGAAGTCCAAAGAATAGTCTCACAGATGTCTAATACGGTGCCTCGAAGACCTAGATATGGAATACAACATCAATACAAGGTTCTGAAAAGAAAATAAGTTAAACTAGTCAATTTCTAGGTCAACAAGTCAAAAGTCAAACTATGTTCAACTATAGTCAACTACCTATTGCTAGGTTGCAAAAGTCTAACACAAGGATATTGGGATCAAATACTAAAAGTCTAGGTCACAAAACTCATCTCTTAAATACTAGGATATCGTATCTCCGGATACGTAAATCCAAAAAGGAATATCACATACAAATGCCAAAACAATATTATTAAATAAAATCTTAAAGACAAACATTAATTAGGTACTTTGGTTTTGAACCAACTTGGTATCACAATATTAATCCATAATCTAGATAATACCCCAAACCCAATACCTTGGGTATCCCCCAAACCTTGGTACTTACCTTGGTATCTCAAGGTAATACCAAAATACTTCTTATACTAACTACCCGTAATATATATATGCTATACGAATTATACATATACTATAATGGAATTAGCAATTTAGGATATATTTAATTATATAATAAATATCAAATATATATATATATATATATATATATATATATATATATCTAATATAGAAAATCTGACAAACTGTCACTAAAAACAGATGTTGACTATCGTTGAAATCTCCGATACTCTGATATATTGTCGATTTAGCGACGGTTCTGTTCCGTTGCTAAACTACTGTCACTGCTACTGTTTTATGTTCCTGCTGCTGCTGCTTTGGCGACGATTTTTGTCGTCGCTAAACTTCTGTCGATGCTAATGTTGAACGCTACTGCTACTGTGTTGCTCTGTTGCGACGTTGTTGCTGATGTCGCCTTTGCTTGTGCTGCTTGCTACAGCAGCTGCTGCTGCTGTCGCCTTTGCTGTTGTCGCCTTAAAACTATTATATATATATATATATATATATATATATATATATATATATATATATATATATATATATATATATATATACTATACATACCACTATATAATATATACTTACATCTAATACATGCAATTATTATATATGAATATATATATATTCATACTCCTCACACACACACACACACACACACACACACACACACACATATATATATATATATATATATATATATATATATATATATATATATATATATATATATATATATATGTATAAACATATGTATATATAGTATATATATAACACCATATCTAATTACATATACATATAGCTTACAACTTATAAGATATACATATATGTACATAATATTACATGTTACAATATAGTATCATATATATATACATAGTTACCACTATATAAAATATGCACCTAATAAATACATAGTAACATACAAACATACATTGTAATATGTATATATATAACTCTACATATATTTTAACCTATATATAATCATACAAAAATATGTAACACACATTATATAAATATAAATATAATAACATATACTTATCTATTGAACATATAAATATCTATACAAACATATATATATAATTATACTTACATGTAGAAGAATAGCCACCTAACAATATATACACATATAGTATATACATTGATATATGGATCTAAGACACAATATTACCTAATTATAATTACACAATAATATATATATATATATATATATATATATATATATATATATATATATATATATATATATATATATATATATATATATATAAATTTATATCACAAAGATAAGAGAAATAGACCTACAATCTAAATTACACTAACACATGGATCGTATCATCCCGTATCCCACTAGATCTAGGATACGCATGCGACACGAGTCCACTACACATCCAAACGTACCTCGAAGGACACGAATAAGTCATATATAATATTTATGAATAATACGAAGAGTCAAATATAAATTTACGTGTCCGTGTCAAAATATGACATGTACAAAGTCCTGTGTCGGAGTAAAAATCCCCAAATCAACATGTATCACCAAATTATTGGGATACGACCTATACGTACCCAATTATGGACACGACACTAGCCCCAAACATACAAGAACATGCCAAATTGATCCATAGGACCAATTGATACACACAACAAATGTCAATCTCGAAATTCTCCCAAAATTGACAAAAAAGTACCATAACTTTCTCAATAGGCCTCCTATGAACACCAACCCAAATCCTATGGGTAGCCTATGTATATGGGGTTATTTCTTATAGTTAAATCTCATATTTAGAACCTAATTTAAGAGAAAAAATTAAATTATACCTATTGGAAGATGGATTCCCAATGAAACCTCCAAATATGATAAAATTGGCCTCCAACTTGTAAATCCTTACTCCTCTTTGTAGACCCTTACTTTTTTCTTCTAGATCTTTGCTCCACTAGTCTCTAATAGTGATTTGGGAAAGAATTGGGATGAAATTTGGTAGAGAAATAAAGTGGGAATGAAAGAATTTGGTTGAGAGAAATTCTAAATCTAGTTTCCAAATGAAAGGAGGAGAGAGAAATTAATTCTCTTTCTCTATATAGGCCGACCCCTCTTTCCCCTCCCTCAAGCTACTCTAAATTATTTAATATACCCCTTGGGGTCTCTCATGAAGAAATAATTAAGGAGGGAAGCTTCTAGGCTGATGGTTTAATTAATTTAATCCATCACCTTAACAATGTGCTTTCTAAATGGGCTAAATTCTATCAATTAATACATGTTGGTCCTTGAGTGTAAACTAAACTAGTTAGGTCCACTAACACAAGTCCAAAATAAATAACTAACATCTAACAATAATTAAATAATACAACAAATAATTATTTATCATGCACAAAATTTAATTAAATATGAAATTACTAAAATATTCTTTCCTAGAAAATATGGTAGTGACAACATGACCTCTCAAACTATTACCTATATTCATTCTTGAATAAAATATGGTAATGGGTCCTCAAAGTTCCCCAATAGGATAATAATCAGTTCCAATGGAACACTCTCGTTGAGATCATCTAAATAATTTTCTCCAATAAAAATACCTCATTCTTATAACCCAATTGTTTTAAGGATATCTTATTCCAGACCCCCAGTTGGGTTGGGAATAATCTCACACGTTTATTCACCCATCAATAAATGTAGTGTGATTTACGTCCATATTACCTCTGAATCGTATTCCATTTATTATTCCCTAAAAAGAAGATAACAGTTCACCCTTGAACTACTCTTTCTTCTCTTCCTCGGTGAAATATGCTAGTGAACTATCACGTCCATATCATCTTTGAAATACTACGATATTGTACTACATCCATATTATCTCTAGTAAAATATCCAAAATCCATAACAAATAAGCATTGTTCAAAACCATAAGTTTCAAAATATTTTATTGAGAAACTTACAAAATAAGGAAGAACATAAGATAGAGCTGACTCAAGAAAAGTAGAAAGATCAAGGAAGAGTTAAGTCAGTCGAGCTAATTACTGGTTCTTTTTCAATAATGCTCTTCTATGTGCTTCGGTCATCCTAGAGTCCTCTGTAGCGAAATGATTCATGAAAGCATATGATTCTATCATCTTATTTCGAGCATGGTTAAGCTCTTTCTTGTTGTGTTCTAGCTCCAAAAGTTCTTCTCTTGCTAAATTATAATATACCAGCTTATCCTTATGTTGCTCCACAGTCACCTTCAACTCCTTCCTCTCTTGATTGAGCTGAGCTTCAAGTTCTTAAATCAGAATCCTAAGTTGCATTGTCCTATTATTATGTTCATTATGGGCAGAACCATGAAGAGACAAAGAAGAAGTCAATTCTTTCATAGAAGCATTTATCCGGACTGTCTTCTCAGTATGGATTGCCATATTCTCCTAGAAAGTGGCCCGAAGCTCCAAGAACTCAGTAGTAAGTGACTCGAATTCAGTCTGAACTAAAGCCGAGATGTCCCTACTATTTAGCTACAAATACTCATTGATAGGCTGCTCAAGGCTTATTAAGATTTGTTCAAGAGCAGCAGCCCTAGCTTCATCCTTGAAATTTTTGATCAATTGAATAATGGATAAGCTAGCATCCTTCACATCCCCAAAGGATAAACCTTTCTCGAGCACCATATTTACCAACCCCTTCAATATTGCGTAGAAAGAAGATCTATAATCTTTTACCAAAGCATTGAAACAAATGCTTGAACTTGGAGTCACGACAATTTTTGCTAAACCCCAACAATGGAGCACGAAGGCAGTTGTCGTGATATTTGTAGCTTGATATTAGGGACAAAAGATGAAGAACTCGCTACTCGTTCTTACGGGCTAATAGTGGAAGCTATTTCAGCAGCACTGGTCAATTCTACCACAGGAGCAGTTGAAGCTACTGATGGCATTAATGCGATATCCACAGCCAAAACTAAGATATCAGCAACTAAATTTATTTTATCCTATGAAACAACCGTCTCTTCAGCCCTCTCCGGAGCGAATCCTACCATAGTCTCATCCCCTAAAAAAAATCAAGCAAACAATATGGTCAATAAATAATATATTGTAATACACGTCGAGCTAAGGAAAGAAGTGACACATTGGCATGTGCTAGCCGAATTTATCATTACATGAATCTGTGACAATAAAGCATGTAATGCAAGAACTTGTGGTATAGAAAGGATAGAGAGACACGTATCAGCACCGTGTGGTACATATTCGTGTTCAGGAGTCTGATTCTCCAACGAATTTCATAAGCCTGTCAATGAAGACTCCACCTCGGAAGAGTCGGCATTAATGAGTAAATAATCATAATCACTCTAAGTCATGCTTGGTTATGAAACTATAACTTCAATATCAATCTCCCCTATAGCGTCTCCAAGCTCAGCTATATTTGCAGCAGATTGAGGCTGAGCTTGAATATCCTGATCATGCATATCTTCGAGGGCGGTAGCAACAATATCAGTTTACGGCTCGATCTTCTCAGCAACTTTGACCCGAGAAGGTAAAATTATTTCTACACCAGAATCAGAACTTCCCGGAGCATGTTGATCCTTTGGATCCGTTGGCGAAGGAGGAGGTATGAGTGCAATCGGTGTAATAAATTGAGCCACAACATCAAGAATAGAATCCGCAAAACTGAGTATTGCGGTAGTAGGAACGACACTTATTCCTGTAGGGGAGGGATCGAGGTGCTAATTCTTTGCACCACCGGATAAGAAACGGACGGTCCAGCCCGCTCTGGTAAACTAATCAGTTCGTCAATGAAACTCCTTCTTGAAGGAATAGAAGCCTGCAATTTTGGCTTCCTAGGTTTTACGACAGCAGTCCTCTTCTTAGTAGGACGTTCCTTAGTAGGGGATGTAATCCTATGCTTCCGAGATTTCTGCACCACTATGACAGGGGCGGGTGCATCTGGTTCTACATGAGGTAGAGCTTCTAATAACTCGTCTAATGGCGCATCATCCTCTTCTTCGACTAGAGAAGGTCTTGTTGACTCCGGATTGGCTCCTTCCATCGAGTTTCAAAAACTAACCTAATATCAAAGTCCACGTGAAATTGGTTTATGGTAAAACTGGGCAAAAGAATGCAATAGGCGTATAGGCGGTTTAGCTTCAAGAAGAGTAAAAGTGGCTCCCGTGCAACCCATGTTAAAAAATCTCCATCCCCTGGCGCCATCAATTAAACTTCCAGAGTTGGCTAAACATGGAGTAGCATTAACTACGTGCAGTTGATCATAGTCAAACTGCCTTGCAAATTGGCTAGGTAGATACGGTTCGAAGATGCAATGGTAACCATTTTTGTACATCAAGTGAGAGGGCCAGATTAATATTAACCATGGAAAGATACCTAACGGTAGCCTTGATATGGTGGTCCCCTCGTTACTAAAACTCAAACCATGGTTCTCAGTTGCCACGTCGGGAACAACACAGTAAAAGCTCAAAATGTTCCCTATATTTAAAGCTCGTCTGGCCTGAAAAAGTGTAGTATAGGTCCACTTGGAAAGCCTATATCTATAAAGGAACATGTGTTCCATCCTGTATGTCTGAGTCAAGATGGGTGCCATTAAACTCTGATTGTGCAAAACCAACCAGCCCATCAGATAGGTAAACGAAAGCTTTGTTTGAGGAAATTCTTCTCGTCGAGGATCTATTGCCAAATTAGCCGCAAGCTCCCCTAAACCAGCATTCAGTCGACATACCACAGCAGGTAATAATACCAATCGATGCCTGAAGACAAAATATGCTATGAGAAATAAAATATTCCTGTGGAGATGGTCCACTGAGCCTGAACTTCCGGGGACTACACATTCAGAGCCACAAAGAGTGATACCCGGCTAACAAAGCTTTAGAAGAAATATCCCTAGGAGTAAGTCTAAGATAACTCATAGCCTGTGTCACTGCGGCGAAGTCTCCTACACGACCCTCGAAGGATTTATCTTCAGCATTATGACTTGTCATAAGTTCTTCAACTCTGGTAGAACTCAAAGGTTGAAGTAGTCGAATCTCTGTCAGTTCCTTCTCGCTCCTATCATTAAAGAGGTATTGGAACCACTTCCCGATGAAGACGAAGCTAGAATCACTATTGTAATAATAATTACAAGCCAAATAGTAATACATCATCTCCTGATATACCTCAACCAGATGCGGCTCAGTCTGTGCTAAATTTGCCAAATTTGCTTTGGTAGGTACGTACTCCTCATAAGGAACCTCCCCCAAAGAAAATGTAGATATGTGTCTCATCTCATGTAAAGCAAATCCCAACTCGCCACGAGGAGTAAAAAAAGTCCCATTACTAGAGTTATATCGCTCTAGGAAAGTCAAGAACATATTAGCGTTAGGCGCAATACCATAGCAACTTGCTAACAAGGCATTGTATAAACCCGAGGATACGAGATTCTCAGTATATTCATCCAATATCCATGTTGTTGCCCGATGCCAATAGATATATTCATTTGTCAAATATCTCGGCGGTCGAGCATTCTTCTGAGGATAAATCCTTTCAGCATCAATATAAATGTTGGTGAATAAATGAGTCTGGATAGGTTAAATCAACGAGGAGACTTCACTCAGTACATTCCCAGAATGAAGTCCTCACATTTGGACTGAATGTCCATCACCAAAACTGAAGAAACGACCTTGTTTGTAGCTGATCTTCCTTAACTTAGCTCCATTAGTGATGTGAGTCAAATCCTACTCCATCTTACATGGATAGGTATAGTGGAAGAAGGCAGACAATGGAAGACCTTATGTCATCTCTGGGAGATATATGGCCTTACCATAAACATTGAACAACTACTTCTCCTTCTTATTCTTAGGCTGAGAAGATTAATGAGAGTTTCGCCACTTATCAGGGACGTCAACATTCGTTCCCTTTGTCCACTTATCAACAATTGACGTGTGCGAGGCATCTTCTTATCAGATTGGGAAAACTCAGTATTTGAAAAGTCTTCTAAATAGTTGGTATACAAAAGTCCAATAGTCGATCACATCAGTTCAGCCAGAGGATCCATACCCAAGTCAACTGCAAAAACCATAAACAAGGAGTCAAAAAATCTCATGAAGAGAAGTACTTGAAATTAACTCTATTATGTATCTTCTAAGATTCTAAAGAGATGTGCATTTTTCCTAAACTTTTAGGAATTATATTCTTTTTATGAATATTTTAGAAGATAAGCATATTTTATGCGCCAATTTGTCCAAACAGACGAAGAATGTACTAATCTGTCCAAACAGACGGAGAATGTGCCAATCTGTCCAAATAAATAGAAAGTGCGCCAACTCGCCAATAATTGGGAAAATGCGTCGATTCGCTAATAATTGAAAAAGTGCACCAAAATGGCTATTTTTACTCTGAACGATGAAGAATACTCCAAAATGGTTATTTTCTCTCTAAACGAGGGAAAATGCGCCAAATTGGCTATCTTCTCTGAACGAGAGAAAAGTGTGTGTGTACATGTGTCTCTGTGTTTTAGGTCTTCATTCTTTTTCTTTCTTTCATCTTTTTGTCATTTTTAGAAAGTTTACATTGTACTTTAAAAAAAATATAGAGAAGAAGAAGACAGTCGCCATGCTTATCAGATGAGAATGTGCTACATCTTCTGATGTGATTCTCGACGGCGGCATATTTAGCAGTTCTCTAGCGGGCTGAGCCGCCGTAGACCTTGTCGTTATTACCCGATAAGAGGAAGCCAATCCCTTTCCCTTGCTACTTTTCTTCGTCACATGAGTTTGCTTAGGATCCATTGCTAAAAGCTTCGAAGGAAGAAAAAAAGCTAGGGTTTTCTTGAGGAAGAGCGAGGCGAAGAGATTTGAAAGTAGTGGAAAAGTTTTTTCTCTCCTCGACCTATCCATTTATAGATTTGGGGGAAAAACTCTTCGGTTGCTAAAGACTCTTTGGGATCCACAAAGTGAATAATGATTGCAGTCACATAAGCAAATTCATTGGGATTCTGTCCGGAGTGCGCGCACAAACTTCTTAACAACTTTTATGCTTCTAATTCAAAGTAATTTTGAATTCAACTTAATGAATTCAAAAACTTTGAAGAAAGTTTTGTAGAAGCATAAAAAGTGCGCCTAAGACAAATGGTGCAGTTTCCTACAAAAAGACCCAACAAGAGCAGAAGAATGGCGCACTTTCTATTTGTTCCAAAAGAAAGACGCGTGTGTTTTCTTACTATGGCGCACTTTCTATTATTTTTCAGAGGATGACGCATTATTTAGAGGGAAAAAAGTGGCATACTTTCTTCATGTCACGAAAGCTGGCGCATAAACAATCGTCTCTCTCTCAAGGATTTAATGCAGCAGACTGACAGCTGATATATGCAAAAACCGAAGAGTCAAAAATCATCATTACAGCGGAGCGGCGACACAAAAATCCAGGTTATTGTTTAGCAACACAGCCATAATACAGATCCTTCAAAAGTGCGCCACTGAGCCAATTAAGTGCGTCGTAGTGCCACTCCTTCAAAAGTGTGCCACAGTCCTACTCCTTCAAAAGTGCACAGTAGTGCCACTCCTTTCAAAAGTGCGCTGCAGTGTCACTCCTTCAAAAGTGTGCCACAGTGCCACTCCTTCAAAAGTGCGCCGGTCTCCAGACGACTTCTAAAGTGTGCATACTATCCACTAACAGTGAGCGGTTATAAGTGCGTGTTATACATGCCGTACTTCTCATAAAAGGTGTAAAAATAACTATCCCCCACAACCTACACTTTTCTTGCATAGGAAGCTACGGGTCAAGTAGACAACAAGTTACGCACCGACTGAAGCAGAACGTGTGATTTTACTCCACCAAAAGTGTGCTCACATTGGTAAAACAATATTGGTTGTGCAATGTGCGAGGATATTCTCATAACCGCTCCTAAGCTCTATAAATATAGGTTCTTTGTAACCTATAAAGACCCACATACAGATAGACATACCCACACATTCCTATATATAGAAGGAGCTGCCTACAGTTACACAGATACGAGCACACACAGAGATAGAGAGAAATGAGCTAGAATTATCAAGTTCTTGAAATTTAAGAGCAGAGCAAGAGAAATAGAAGCTTTTATGTACCTCTGTGCCAAAGCTTTTCTATTTTTTAACTCTCCAAGTTGTTCATAGCAATCTTTAAGACTTTGAAATTCAAGAGCAGAGCGAAAGAAATTGAAGCTTTTACGTGCCTCTATGGCAAAGATTTCCTATTGTTCAACTCTCCAAGTTGTTCGCAGCATTCCTTTCAGCTCTTCGTTATCATATTCAGTTCTTTGTCAACGTGTGCATTTTTTTATCGTTGAGTGGTCCAAGGAGTAAAGTGATCGTCAGCAGATCAGATCTCTATAGCTATACTTTCTCATATTCAAAGAATTAATTGTACTTAGATCCCTGTTTAGTATCTTCATTTTTACTTTTCTTTCATTACTTTTTTAAGAGTTTGTAAACACGAAAGTTTTCTCGTTTTAATATTTCGTAAACATCGTTTAAACTTTTCGTAACCAAACAACTGTGGCATTAAGGATACGCTAATGGCTCTTCATCAGGAGTCTTGAGTTAAACTAAGCATGAGTTCACATGTATCAGATCTTCGCTCAAAGCCTCACGAGTCTCATTCAATAAATGAAGCAACCCTAATATGGAGAGTCGGCCTGAGGCATTGGCCAGTTGTGTCAATATGTCAAAATTATAGGGCTTTTCTAGTCCTTGGGGCTACATTCTTCTCCAGAGATTTGTTGCAGCGTACTTTATTTTGCTTTCCTTTCTCTGTCGTAGTAGGCTTCAAAGGACCAGGTTCGGTTGTGACCGGAGCAGCAGGAGTTGACGAAGTAGAAAGAGTGTCAGGAATATCTTTCGGGACAGATTCATAAGTTTTATGATAATCTTTGCCGAAACTGGTATCAGTCATGGCTTTTTCTTCGGGCATCGGAGGAAGAAGTACCATATTACAAGACTTGATTTTTTATTTGTCTAGCCCCTTCTTGGAGAAGTTTGTGGGCTGGTCTCATCATAGCCCAATCCACTACGGGATTTATTGGACTATACTCGAATTTGTAGAGGAATACGGCGTTCCTTTTCAAAGTTCAAACCTTCAGCTTTCTGAAAATCATACTCGATATTTTGCATCAAGCGTACACATTGTTAGCTGTATTGATAAAATTAGGGGCGTTCTTCCTCAAGCACCTGAGTCGAGGTCGATGCTCTAATGGTTGTAGAAGAAGAAGGAATTTGTATAGGAACACCTTCATAAGCATTGCATATTTTTTGTGCCATATATAGAGGAATGCTGCCAATCATGGACTATTGTCGGTGCATCAAGCGAAGCTTGCGTGTAGAGCTTAGTAGCCCAATGCTCAGATTTTGAAGTCTGATATCGAAAGATACATCTTTCCGTTGTTGGTCCTGATCTTCGTCTGAATGAGTATCCAAAGAAATTATATTATATAATTTATACTTCTTACCCTTCTTAGATTTTGAATTATAAGATGCTACTTCATGGTCCCAATTTGACAGCAGGTCGGGATGAATCCACATAACTTATCATGATTTATGGTAAGAGGCACCAATTCCTATGTTTGACTTCTCCGTGGCAGATAATTTACCCCTTCAATCGTAGCTTAAGGTATTGGGACGACGTCATTCATGAATTCTTGTGCTGGAAAGTCATCGAATTAAAGAGATACCATATTGGCAGTGACTGCCTTCTCTTCGTTGTGAAGGGTGATAGCTTTAGCATCTATCAACTAATATATCTTCATTTTCAAGATATAACAAGTCTTGGTAGGGTGATGTATATATCGGTGGTACATGTAGTACTTCGGGTCATCTGTTTTATCAGCCTCATTTGGTCGCTTCACATCAGGCAACTGTAACTTGTTGCTTTTTATCAATCATTCAAAAATGCTGGGGATATCGCTTCCGTCAAAGGAATATTCTTCCTTAGGCCTAGAAGAATCTGTAGCATTTTGTGTTGGAGTAGGGTGGGTTGCTTTGACAAATTTATTGCCAATGCCTCCTTTCCTTTGTTGTTGCGATTATTCGTACCATTGGAGGGACGCTTCCCTTCTGCGTCGGTCATTTGTAACCCCAAATTGTGTGCCATTTTTGTGTTGCCTTTAATAGCTTCGTTTCCGATGATGAACGCCGTTCAGTCTTAAAATTGAGTTGGACCTGTCCAGATCCCTACTATAGGAAGTAGGTTCTTTTTACAAGTATCAATGAATGCAGAATCTGGAATGCTAGGGGGTAACTTCAAAGTTACCTGCCTGAAACGCTCAACGAATTCATGAGCGGATTCCTTCTCCTTCTATTTTATATTGATGAGTGAATACATCGCCATATCTATGCCTCCCTCGTAGAATCATGAGAGAAAAAGATACTTCATGTCAACAAACAAGGATATACAATTATCTGATAAAATATGATACTAATCGTAGGCTATGCCGGCCAAGCATCCCATGAATAATCTGGTAATAAGAGCATCATATTTCTACAGATGAGCCATCGTCATATTAAAGAAATTGATATATTGGTTTGGTGATGTCCTGCCTTCAAACAAGACTATCGATTGGGGTTTATATTTAGGAGGGAATGAAATATTATTCCAATATGGAGGATAAGGTTGTTTCACCCTCATCATGCAGAGTTGGTCTTTTTTCTTTAAAATATCGACCTGTGCATGCAACTCTCGGATAGCTTCGAGAGGATCTTCTGGTCAGAGTGGTGCGACTAACTGAGAGGATCTGGGTTGAATATCATCATCGGCGGAGATTCACCCCCTATGTTGAGAGGATTAAGAGTTGGTGCTATTGACTCTTGGTTAATGACTGCTTCTGGATTTATATTATCCTGTAAAGACGTAGTTCCAGGAGTGGGCTGTGCAGGTATGAATGAAGCCACTTGGACGAGTGCTGGTGTAACAGAATATTGGACTGTCATTATTTGATGCAAATTTTATATCATAGTGTGCATGTCCTTGAGACCGTCCTCTAATGATTTGAGGCATTGTTCGGTAGATTCTGATGGAGAAGCTTCTTGGTCATCACTGATGGCGTAAACGTTAACATCCCTGTGTCCGATAGAGGGATTGAAAGAAAGAACCGTGTAGTTGGAGTCTACACTGTTAGTTTCAGAATCAGGAGGATTTCTACCCCTAGTGTAACCTCCGTATCCTGAAATTCTAGCTTAAATGTCGTTATTAGGTTAATTTGGGGCTATTGGGATTTTTTTCATTATTTTTTGGTTAATTAAAAACTAGTAACACTAATTTTATAGGACTTGCAAGAATTTATTTTAGTGTCAAACATAATTAAAAATATCCCAAACTTTTTATTAGGTTCTAAATAATCAAATATATTTTCTAGAATTTTTTGGAAATTTTTTGATTATTTTTAGCATTTATTTTGTGTTAATTATGAAAAACTGAATTAAAAACTAATTTTCAGAAAAAGAAAAACTAATAAAATCAACCTGCCCAGTCAGCAGCCAGCCTAGCCCGCGTGTCAGCCAGCACGACCCAGTCAGCAGGGCCCAACGCTCAGTAAGATAGGGTGAGGGCGGGTGCGGGTGAAGTCGGTCCAAGCCAAGCCAAGCTGAGTCGAGCCAAGTCCTAATCTGACTCGGACTCAGCCGAGCCAAACGGCTTGAACGTTGGCTGTTCGATCCAAGCGGGCAGCAGCGGTTGGATGCCACATGGCATATCCTTTAGTCGTGGCTTCTCTCTCTCTTTCTCTCCTATATATATATATATTATATTTGGTTTATAAATTCTAGGGTTTTTTTTAGCCGATTTTGGTGAATTATCATATAGAGTTTCCTTCATCTTTCAAAAGCCATTACTCATAAGCTTCGAACTCCAAACATGGCCTAGTTTCTTGTATTAGAGCCTTATTGAGGTTAGTTTTCTGAATATATAAATTATTTTATGAAATTATGAATATTATATTTTGAAAAATTCATAGAGCACAGCATGTCCGAAAATAGACGCATCTCGGTATTTTCGCGATTTTGGGAGAACCAAGAATCAGAATAATAAACCGTTTAAAGTTTCAAAAATCTAATGACGAGATCATTGACATATGTTTTCCCAAGATTTAATATAAAATATTTTTATACTGTAAATTCTGTAGAAATTCTAGGTTAACAATCAACCACCGTTGCACATTGCGATTTTAGGTATGTACAATAATTTTCAAACGAATATGAATTCGAATGAGCCATAAATTATAGCATATTTTTAACACTAAAATTTATAGGAAACCATGCATGAAAGTTGAGTTTGCATCGGTTGACTTTTTGTCAACAGATCGCCTCGATTTGCGTGCCATGAGTCTCGAGTTGATAAAATTCAGTTTCTTTGGACAAAATTTAGGAATTAACCTAAAAACCAGAATAATAAGATTAAAATAGAATTTTAGAATAATTATTTCAGAATTAAATAAATTAAAATAAATTATCTTTTGACATGGTAAATTTGTAATACATTGGCTATTTGGATTATGACTTGGACTCTGATTCATACCAACTAAGGACCACAGGCGAGTACATTTCCATGATTACTTTTAGTGCTTGATAGTCTTTATAATGCATGCTTAGTATTGATTATTTGATTCTTGACATATGTTACACGGATTAGTATGATGGATTTCTTATTATGAGATACGTGACTGTTCTGGATTATTGTTATTTCTTCGTGACTGGTTTGGAATCCATGTGTACTTGTGGGGAGAAGAAATACTTAGTGGACGTGTGAACTACCCTTTCTATCCTATGGCCTTTCTAGAATAATAGGAGCCGTGTACGACACGTGTGGTTTGTTGGATATTACCCCCTTGTCACTACTATATTTTCTAGGAAAAGATATTTTAGTAATTTTATATTTAATTAAATATTGTGCATGATAAATAATTATTTGTTGTATTATTTAATTATTGTTAGATATTTAATTTGGACTTGTATTAGTTGACCTAACTAGTTTAATTTAGACCCATGGGCCAACATGAATTAATTGGTTAGAACTTAGCCCATTTAGAAAGCCCATTATTAAGGAGATGAATTAAATTAATTAAACCATTAGACTAGAAGCTTCCTTCCTTAATTATTTCTTCATGAGAGGCCCCAAGGGGTATATTGGACATTACATGATAGCTTGAGGAAGGGGAAAGGGGGGGGGGGGGGGGCTATATTTAAAGAGGGGGGGGAAATTCTCTCTCCTCTTTTTATTTCAAAACTAGATCTAGAATTTCCCTCAACCAAATTCCTTCATTCCAACTTCATTTCCCTACCAAATTTTATTCCAATTCCTTCCCAAATCACCATCGAAGGCTTGAGAAGGAAGTATCTAAAAGAAAGAAGCAAGGATCTACAAAGAGGAGCAATGATCTATAAGTTGGAGCCAATTTTATCTCATTTGGAGGTTGCATTGGGAATCCGTCTTCCAATAGGTAAAATTCAGTTTTTTCCCTTTAATTTAGGTTCTAAATCTGAGATTTAACCATGGAAAATCAACCCATATGTATAGGCTACCAATAGGATTTGATTTTGTGTTCATAGGAGGCCTATTGAGAAAGTTATGGTACTTTTGTGTCAATTTTGGGGGAATTTCGAGATTAACAATGTTTGTGTGTGTTAATTGATCCTATAGATCAATTTGGCATGTGCTTGTGTGTTTGGTGCTAGTGTCATATCCATAATTGGGTACGTGTAGGTCGTATCCCAAAAATTTGGTGATACGTGTTGATTTGGGAGTTTTTTCCTCCGACACGGGGCTTTGTACATGTCATATTTTGACACGGATACGTAGATCTATATTTGACTCTTTGTATCCTTCATAAATAATATATGTGACTTGTTCGTGTCCTTCGGGGTACGTTTGGATGTGTGGTGGACTCATGTCACATGCGTATCCTAGATCTAGTGGGATACGGTGTGATACTCTCCATATGTGTGTGCCAATTATATGTAGATATATTTCTTGTATTCTTAAATCATGGAGTGTGTATTTGTACATACATATAGATATTTATATATAGATATGGTATATATAATTATGCTTCTTGTGTCTTAGATCTATGTATTATGTATGTACTATATGTATATATGTTGTACTATATATATGTATGTTATTATTATTTGTGTTTAGTATATATATTCTATATAGTTGTAACTATGTGATACTATATTGTATCTTTGTATTATTATGTTAGAATATATATATATATATATATATATATATATATATATATATGTATGTATATTTTAAAGAGGTATTTATATTTATATATGGATGTTATATGATTATTTATACATATATATATATATATATATATATATATATATATATATATATATATATATATATATATATGTATAGTTGTCTATATATATTAATATGTATGTTTGTGCATGTTACTATATCATAGTTTTTACATAATAATAGGGGGGTGTATGTATAGTTTTTATTGGTAATTATGTATATATATATTATGTGGATAATATATATATATATATATATATATATATATATATATATATATATATATATATATATATATATATATATATATATATATATATATATGTGTGTGTGTGTGTGTGTGTGTGTGTGTGTGTGTGTGTGTGTATTATATATATATTAGATTATATATATATATTGTGGCGACAAGAAGCTATTGGTGACAGTCGCCGTCACCAAAGTAGCAGCAGCAGCCGCTGTAGCAGTAGCAGTAGCAGCAATGGTGACAATAGCCGGAGCTGTCACCAAAACAACAACAGCGACGGGAACACTAGCAGCATCGGCGATAGCAAATTGGTGACGGCTGTAAACCGTCACCAAAGCAGCAGCAGTAGTGGGAACAGTCAACACCAGCAGCGACAGCATATTTAGCAACGGTCAGAACCGTCACCAAAGGGGCAGCGTATCAGAATATCAGGTTTTCAGCACTGTTTTTAGTGATAGTTGGCAGATTATATATATTTATACTTATATACTTATATATATATATTTATACTTATATATATATATATATATATATATATATATATATATTAGTATTTATTATAGATGTAAATATATTCTTAATTGCTAATTTTATTATAGTATATGTATAATATTTAGTATATGTATTATATATATATACGGGTAGTTAATATAACAAGGTATTGGGTATTACCTTGAGGAAACCAAGGTAATTGGGGATATCCAAGATATTGGATTTGGTATCAAGTTTGTGGATTATTGTTGTGATACCAAGTTGGTTCAAAACCACGGTACCTATTTAATGTTATAATTATGATTCTATATTATTAATAATTGTTGATATATATTTATTGATGTTACCTTGGATTCACGTATCCGGAGATACGGTATCCTAATATTTACGATATGATTTTTATGGCTTAGACTTTAGTATCTTGAACCCAATATCCTTGTGTTAGGCTTGTGCAATCTAGTAATAGGTATTTGACCATAGTTTGACTATAATTGACCATAGTTGACTCAGAGTTGACCTAGTTTCACTTTTGACATAGAATTAACTTATTGACCTAGAAGTTGACCAGTTTAACTTATTTTCTTTCCGGAACCTTGTATTGATGTTGTATTCCATATCTAGGTCTTCTTGGCACCGTGTCAGACATCTGTGAGACTATCCATTGGACTTCAGGCGAGTACATTCTCTGATAGTTTCTCATTTATGATATCCTCTATGTTCATTGTATCTAGTGTAGATATCCTTGTTCTATTGACACGATGGTTACACAGATTGGTATATCCGAATCTCGTCATGAGATGTTATACCTTGGTATATGGTGTATCTTCTGTAAGCCTTGTTCATTGATTATCTTATACATGTACAGACACTGATTCTCGAAAAGACTAGCTATCTTCTTGGGGAATCTTGTGCCATAGCATACCATGACTGTATCTATTATACCAGTCGAGGATGGGAAGTATTTTAGTGTTGATATGTGATCATATCCTCCTTGTATCAAGTCTTGCATTGAATAGTGTTAATCATACACCGCACGTTTGATTAGCCAGTCCATATATCTTGTATCAAGTTCCCAAGCCGATCACATATTAAAGCTAGTACTCACATACTTACATATTAGTATTCTTGTTCATTAACATATTGCTCATTATTGTATTTATTCTAATATTTTCTTATTGTATATATATCTCTTGTATCTATTGTGCATCTTATATATTCACATCTATTACTATTACATAGCTTTTATCATTGATTAGAACTGCTGTCAGAGACGTACTCTGCTCCTTTCCTGATTGGATATATTTTTCCCAAATGATACTGAGGACTGGTACCCTACACATTATGGACCTCAGGATGTTGTGGGTCTAGAGTCTGAGACCCTGGTTCAGGAGGGACTTATCCCAACTGAAACAGATGACCCGAGTTTAGTAGCTTCTTAGTATTCTTCGTACTGGATTTGTCTCCAACATATTTTGTTATTTCTTTCGGACTCATTGATGTATTTTTTTAGACTCATGAGTTGTATTGTGACTTTTCTATTATTGTATCTAATTCGTGCTTATTTCCATCTTAGATCTGTGATTGAGTATATTATTATTATTGGTGATTTATTATATTGTTAGATAGATTACCCAGACAACGTTCAACCGCTGATTCTGCGGCGTAGACTGGACGTGGTTTTTGACTTGTACCCTTACACCAGGTACAGGTCATGACACATTTTTAGTTGTGGCCCATGCAGGTCTAGCTTCGCAAGTTATGCGATGTCATGGTAGTACTACAATTTAGTTGTACTACTGCGAGCCTGCGATAGGATATATGATATAGGCTGAGATACTCAATCATATCTAGGAAAATTATTTTGATTCAACTATTCTCCTTTGATATTGATATTTGATCTCTTAAATGTCCTTTTCTTAAGTGTCTTACATCTTGTGCCATATTGATTCTTTCTTTCGCTTTGTCTCAGGATGCCGCCTAAGACTAGATCACAGCAGGGGAAAGCAGCTTCTGAGAGGTCGGCGATATCCCGAGGGCCTACACCACTCACTTCTCCGGTGATTGGAGTGTCAGCTGCTTTCGGAGGTCCACCACCTACTCAAAGGACTGTGCCAGCTATATTTGAAGGGCTTCCACCTCTACCTCCTGTGCTAGCAGAGACGACACAGATGTTTACACTATTTTGTGAGATACTTGAGGCACAGAGGGCTCAGTCAGAGGCACATCAGAGGCAGATCGACGTTCTACGGCAGGGCTTTGAGAGTGCTCATCAGCTTGCTCGTGCCGTAGTCGAGAGAGGAGTTTCGGTCCAGCAGCAGGATGTTCCTCAGGTTGCTCAGCTTCGGCGAGGCAACATTCAGAACTTCAAGAAATTGGAGCCTAGGGTCTTCAAGGGGACGGAGGGCATCGTCTATGCTGATGATTGGCTCGAGGACATTGAGCTTCTTATGAGGGTGTCCCGTCTTTTTGAGGATCTGAAGGTTGAGGCGGTAGGACTTCAACTGTTCGATGTCGCTCTCACTTAGTTCAGGAATGAGCCAATTCTGGTTGAGGCAGGACAATCTTGGGAGGTATTCAAGGACCTCTTCAAGAAGAAGTTCTTCGTCCGGACAGACATGCTAGACTTGGGGAGGCAGTTCGAGAGTCTCATTTAGGGGAGCATGTATGCGGAGGAGTATGCTGCGGAGTTCGGCAGGTTGAGACAATTTACAAAGTATTTGGTGAGGGAGCCGAAGGTTCGAGCTATTCATTTATGTTAGGGTCTAAACTAGGAAGTGAAGATTCTTATTCCATCTTTTTATGAGACATACTCGAAGATACTTGCGGAGGCACGCAAGGTTGAGCGGAAGTTGGATTTGAAGCCCAAGAGAGACCATGATTCTTTTTTGGGGGCCAACGGTAGTGCAGTATCTGCCAAACGTCCTTATTTCCAGTCTTGACCTTTTCAGCAGCCACAACAGAACCAGACTCCATCTAGGGCACCTTTTTATCAGGCACCACAGTAGCAGAGACAGTTACGGCAAGCTTTCTGCCACTACTGTAAGAAGCCCGGCCACATCTGGGAAGTTTGCAGGAGAAGGTTGGGAGTTTATTTATATTGTGGTACTAAAGGGCATCAACTGAGGGAGTATCCTTCCAATCCGCGTCGTACAGTTCAAGGAGCAACTTCAGCTCTGAGGGCACAGATGAGACCACCTATAGTACAGCCGAGGAGACCGCTTCTGACACAGCAGCAGCGTTATATCCAGCATCAATAGCAGAAAGGTGCACGTCAGGGACGAGCGTTTGCTATGACCGTCGAGGAGGATGAACCCACCGGAGATGTCATCGCAGGTTCTATTCTTCTTGATTCCATTTAAGCTTTAGCTTTGTTTGATAGTGGTGCTTTCCATAGTTTTGTATCTATTTTTTTTTGCTCTAAAGCATGGTTTGGTAGCTGAGTTTTTGCTTAGGACTTGCAAGATCATGACTGGGGAGGCATTATCCTGGTTAATGATATTTGCAAGGATCGAAGAGTTACTCTGGGAGGCCGGGAGTTGAGCGCGTGTCTACTTGTAATGCCACTTCCGAGCTACGATATTGTACTCGGGATAGATTGGTTGAGTAGGTACTGTGCTAGCATAGATTGTAGAGGAGGTAAAGTTTTGTTTGGTCCACCAGGAGAGCCAGAGTTTGAGTTTGCTAGAGGAGCTGCAGAGCAGGGAGAAGGCATTATTTGTGGAGCTATGGTGGAAGACAAGGAGTTGCTGCATCCGTTGATAGCAGAGTTCTTGGATGTGTTTTCTGAGAAATTGCCAGGTTTGTCGCTAGATCAAGATATTGAATTTTCTATAGACTTGGTGCCAGGTGCAGAACCAATTTTGCAACATGTCTAAACAGTAAATAACAGCGAGCTGGCCGAGCTGAAGAAGCAGGTGGACGAATTACAGGATAAGTGGTTTATCAGATCGAGTTCTTCACCGTAGGGAGCCCTAGTATTTTTTGTACCGAAAAATGATGGATCGGTGCGCATGTGCATTGATTATAGGGCTTTGAATAATCTCACTATCAAAAATAAGTATCCTTTGTCACGGATTAATGATCTGTTCGATCGGTTGAGTGGAGCCAAGGTATTTTCTAAGATAGACTTGAGATCAGGCTAACCATCAGGTGAAGGTGTAGCCGGAGGACATACCGAAGACTGCTTTTAGAACTCGGTATGGTCAGTACGAGTTTATGGTGATGCCGTTTGGTTTGACTAATGCACCGGCGGTATTTATGAACTTGATGAACAAAGTGTTCCATCAGTACCTTGACAAGTTCGTGGTGGTGTTCATCAACGATATACTCATATACTCGAAGACACCGGAGGAGCATGAGAAGCATTTGAGGATTGTGTTGGATGTGCTGAGGAAGGAGAAGCTATATGGAAAGTTGTCCAAGTATGAGTTTTTACTGGACAAGGTAGAATTCTTGGGGCATGTTGTGACTGGTGATGGTATTTCAGTGGATCCGAAGAAGATCACAGTAGTGGAATCTTGGAAGACCCCGAGTTCGGTAGCAGAGATCAGGAGTTTCTTGGGATTGGCAGGCTACTACAGAAAGTTTGAGCAAGATTTTTCGAGGATTGCCGAGCCGATGACCAGACTCACCAGGAAGGATATGGAGTTTGTTTGGACGGAGGATTTCCAGGTTACTTTTGAGGAGTTAAAGAAGAGGTTGACGTCTGCTCCTATTTTGACATTGCCATCAGGGTTTGGAGGTTTTACTATTTATAGTGATACATCGAAGAAATGTTTGGGTTGTGTTCTTCAGCAGAATAGGAAAGTGATTGCCTACGCATCCAGGCAATTGTGTCCTCATAAAAAGAACTATCCTATCCATGATTTGGAGTTGGCAGCAGTCATCTTCGCCCTAAAGTTATGGAAATATTATTTGTACGGAGAGCGAGTGGAGATCTTTACAGACCACAAAAGCTTGAAGTACGTTTTCATGCAGAAGGAGTTGAACATGAGGTAGCGTCGGTGGTTGGAACTGATGAAGGATTTTGATATATCCTTACAATATCATCCAGGGAAAGCAAATGTAGTTATCGATGCTTTGAGTAGGTATCCGGTAGCTATGTTCTTGACGCAGGATCAATATTTATTGGAGGACTTGGAGAGCTTGGGCATCGAGGTGATAGTTCCTGGTTGTGCTATACAGATATGGGGATTGCAGATACATTCATATTTGATGGATAGGATCAAGGAAGCACAGTATGATGATGTATCTCTGAGGAGTATCAGAGCTCAGGTGAGAGCAGGATTGTTGGATAATTTCACTATTGCTGAGGATGGATCTTTGAGGCATGGAGTTAGATTGTGTGTGCCTAGCGGAGATCTGCGTAAGGAGGTATTGCAGGAAGTGCACCGCTCTCAGTATTCCATGCATCCAGGTACCAACAAGATGTATTAGGATATGCGAGAGAGTGTGTAGTGGTATGGCATGAAGAGGGAAGTGGCACAGTTTGTATCCAGATGCTTAGTGTGCTAGCAGGTGAAAGCCAAGAGGAAGAGGCCAGGAGGTTTACTTCAGCTATTACCCATTCCAGAGTGGAAGTGGGAGCACATTACTATAGATTTTGTGTCCGGACTTCCACGATCTCCAGGAGAGAAGGACGCAATTTGGTTCATCGTTGATAGGTTGACCAAGTCGGACCACTTTTTGCCTTTCAAAGTGGGTTTGTCTACGGAGAAGCTGGCAGAGATGTATGTGAGACAGATCGTTAGGATACGTGGAGTTCCCATCAGCATAGTCTCGGATCGGGATAGTCGTTTCACTTCTCATTTGTGGAGGAGTTTGTAGGAGAGTTTGGGCACTCAGCTCAAGTTCAGTACTACATATCATCCTTAGACAGATGGGCAGTCAGAGAGGACTATTCAGACTCTCGAGGATATGTTGCACACTTGTTTACTTGATTTTGGGGGTTCTTGGGAGGACCATCTCTATTTGGTAGAGTTTGCTTACAACAACAGTTACCAGGCTAGTATAGAAATGTCACTTTTTGAAACTCTGTACGGTCGGAGGTATCGTACTCCCTTGTCATGGGACGATATTGGAGAGAGAGTTTTGCTTGTCCAGAGATGGTTGTGGAGACAGCAGAGAAGGTTCAGTTGATCAGAGACAGACTTAGAGTGGCGCAGGACAGACAACGGTATTGGGCCGATAGCAACCGGAGACCTTTGGAGTTCGAGGTATAGTTAAAAAAAAATTTGTGCTTATTATTGGTTTTTTGTTGTAGATCAAGTTCTTAAGGTGGTATTTTGTTCTATGTGGATGGCTTGGTATTTCTGAGGATTTCTCAGACACGAGGCATGATTCGTTTCGGTGGAGGCGGGAAGCTTAGTCCGTGATTTATCGGACCTTTCACTATTCTAGAGAGGGTCGGTGCAGTTGCTTATAGACTAGACTTACCACCTGCATTGGAGTGAGTACACAACGTGTTTCACATGTCGCAGTTGAGACGATACGTGGCGGATCCTAGTCATGTATTGGATCACTCGGAGATAGAGGTGGGCCCTACTCTTAGCTATCCAAAGCAGCCAGTTCAGATTCTAGATCAGAGAGAGAAGGTGCTGAGGAACCAGACTATTCCTTTGGTGCGTGTCGCATGGAGGCATCACTCTCCGGAGGAGTCTACCTGGAAGAAAGAGGATGAAATGCGAGAGCGTTATCCATATTTGTTTGTGCCTTGAGGTATATTATTTTCTAGTTATGTCTGTTCATTATTATGTTCTTTCATAGTTAGTTATGATTCTTTAGTTATGTTCTGTTATTTTCTGGAGATAAATTTGTCTTAGAATTTCGAGGATGAAATTATTTTAAGGAGGGTAGACTTGTCACTACCATATTTTCTAGAAAAGGATATTTTAGTAATTTTATATTTATTTAAATATCATGCATGGACTTTTGTTAGTGGACCTAACTAGTTTAGCTTAGACCCATGGTCCAACATGAATTAATTGGTTAGAACTTAGCCCATCTAGAAAGCCTATTGTTAAGGAGATGGATTAAATTAATTAAACCATTAGACTAGAAGCATCATTCCTTAATTATATTTTTATGAGAGGCCCCAAGGGGTATATTGGACATTATATGATAGCTTGAGGAAGGGAAAAGGGGGGGCCGACTGACCTATATTTAAAGAGGGAGGAAAATTCTCTCTCCTCTTTTTATTTCAAAACTAGATATAGAATTTCCCTCAACCAAATTTCTTCATTCCTACTTCATTTTCCAACCAAATTTTATTCCAATTCCTTTCCAAATCACCATTGGAGGCTTGAGAAGCAAGGATCTAGAAGAAAGAAGCAAGGATCTATAAAGAGGAGCAAGTATCTACAAGTTGGAGCCAATTTTATCTCATTTGGAGGTTGCATTGGGAATCCATCTCCCAATAGGTAAAATTTAGGTTTTTTTCCTTAATTTAGGTTCTAAATCTGAGATTTAATTATGGAAAATCAACCCATATGCATAGGCTACACATAGAATTTGGTTTCGTGTTCATAGGAGGCATATTGAGAAAGTTATGGTACTTTTTATGTCAATTTTGGAAGAATTTTGAGATTTACAATGTTTGTGTGTGTCAATTGATCCTATAGATCAATTTGGCATATGCCTGTGTGTTTGGGGCTAGTGTCATGTCCACAATTGGGTACGTATAGGTCATATCCCAATAATTTGGTGATACGTATTGATTTTGGAGTTTTTTCCTTCGACACGGGACTTTATACATGTCATATTTTGATACGAACACGTAGATCTATATTTGACTCTTCGTATTGTTCATAAATAATATATGTGACTTGTTCGTGTCCTTCGGGGTACGTTTGGATGTGTGGTGGACTCGTGTCACATGCGTATCCTAGATCTAGTGGGATATGGTGTGATACTCTCCATATGTGTGTGCAAATTATATGTAGATCTATTTCTTGTATTCTTAAATCATGGACTATGTATTTGTACATACATATAGATATTTATATATAGATATGGTATATATAATTATGCTTCTTGTGTCTTAGATCTATGTATTATGTATGTATTATATGTATATATGTTGTACTATATATATGTATGTTATTATTATTATATGTGTTTACTATATATATTCTATATAGTTGTAACTATGTTATACGTAACTTTGTATTACTGTGTTAGAATCTATATATGGTAGTATATATATATATATATATATATATATATATATATATGTTTTAAATGGGTATTTATATTTATATTTATATATGGATGTTATATGAATATATATACATATACATATATGTATAGTTGTCTATATATATTAATATGTTTGTGTGTGCATGTTACTATATCATAGTTTGTACATAATAATAGGGGGGTGTATGTATAGTTTTTATTGGTAATTATGTGTATATATATATATATGTGTGTGTGTGTGTGTGTGTGTTTGTGTGTGTATTATATATATATTAAATTATATATATATTAAGGCGACAACAGCTATTGGTGACAACAGCCGGATCTGTCACCAAAACAGCAGCAGCGGCGGGAACACTAGCAGCAACGGCGACAACAGATTGGTGACGGCTGCAAACCGTCACAAAAGCAGCAGCAGCAGTGGGAACAGTCAGTAGCAGCAGTGACAGCATATTTAGCAACGGTCAGAACCGTCACCAAAGGTGCAGCATATTAAAATATCAAATTTTCTGCACTATTTTTAGTGACAGTTGGCAGATTATATATATATAGATTTAAATGTATTCTGAATTGCTAATTTTATTATAGTATATGTATAATATTTTGTATATGTATTATATTTATATACGGGTAGTTAATATAACAAGGTATTGGGTATTACCTTAAGGAAACCAAGGTAATTGGGGATACCCAAGATATTGGATTTTGGTATCAAGTTTGCAGATTATTGTTGAGATACCAAGTTGGTTCAAAATCACGGTACCTATTTAATGTTGTAATTATGATTCTATATTATTAATAATTGTTAATATATATTTATTGATGTTACCATGGATTCACGTATCCGGAGATACAGTATCCTAATATTTAAGATGTAGTTTTTATAGCTTAGACTTTAGTATCTTGAACCCAATATCCTTGTGTTAGGCTTGTGCAATCTAGTAATAGGTAGTTGACCATAGTTTGACTATAATTGACCATAGTTGACTTAGAGTTGACCTTGTTTGATTTTGACTTAGAATTGACTTATTGACCTAGAAGTTGACTAGTTTAACTTATTTTCTTTCCGGAATCTTGTATTGATGTTGTATTTCATATTTAGGTCTTCGAGACACCGTATCAGACATCTGTGAGACTATTTATTGGACTTCAGGCGAGTACATTCTCTAATAGTTTCTCATTTATGATATCCTCTATGTTTATTGTATCTAGTGTAGATATCTTTGTTCTTTTGACACGATGGTTACACGGATTGGTATATCCGGATCTCATCATCAGATGTTATTCCTTGGTATATAGTGTATCTTATGAAAGCCTTATTCATTGATTATCTTGTACATGTACAGACACTGATTCTCGGGAAGACTAGCTACCATCTTGGGGAATCTCATGCCATAGCATACCATGGTTTGATCTATTATACCAGTCGAGGGTGGAGAGTATTTTAGTGTAGATATGTGATCATATCCTCCTTGTATCTAGTCTTGCATTGAATAGTGTTAATCATATACCGTACGTATGATTAGCCAGGCCATATATCTTGTATCAAGTTCCCAAGCCGATCACATATTAAAGCTAGTATTCACACACTTAGACATTAGTATTCTTGTTCATTGACATATTGCTCATTATTATATTTATTCCAATATTTTCTTATTATATATATCTCTTGTATTTATTATGCATCTTGTATATTCATATCTATTTACTGTTACATAGTTTTTATCATTGATTAGAACTGCTGTTAGAGATGTACTCTGCTCCTTTTCTGACTAGATATATTTTTCCTAGATGACACTAAGGACTGGTACCCTACACATTATGGACCTCAGGATGTTATGGGTCTAGAGTCTGAGACCCTGGTTCATGAGGGACTTATCCCGACTGAAATAGATGACCCGAGTTTAGTAGCTTCTTAGTATTCTTCGTACTGGATTTGTCTCCAACATATTCTATTATTTTATTCAGACTCATTGATGTATTACTTTAGACTCATGAGTTGTATTGTGACTTTTCTATTCTTGTATCTGATTCGTGCTCATTTCCATCTTAGATCTGTGATTGAGTATATTATCATTGTTGGTGGTTTATTATATTGTTAGATAGATTACCCAGACATCGTTCTACCGCCGATTCTGTGACATAGGCTGGGCGTGGTTTCTGACTTGTACCCTTACACCGGGTACGGGTCGTGATACCCCTAGCCATTTACATGTCAATAAGGTATTTCAAATCACATAGAGTAGTTGTTCCTATCTGTTCTTCCATACTTTGTAGTTATTTCTTTTATGGCTTGGAGATATTGTACTATATGTTTGCCATGACAAGACTTCAGCATTGGTTATTTTAGTTGCTTTATTGTGAGTTCAGTTTGTTGCTATCATATATTACTTACTATTTATTGTCTTATAGCTTCTACCATGTGTTAGAACTATTTTTACTGTGATTTACTCGTTCCTTTTCTGACTGGATAAATATTTTAGGTGACTATAATGAGGATGCAATCCCTACACATTATGGACCGTATGCTAGCGACATAATAGAGTCTGATCTTGCCCTTTTGGAGGATCAGGGAGAGTTAGAAGCTCATATACCGTTTGAAATGGAGTAGTTTAGTGGTAGTTGATTTTGTTAGTTATTTTGGACCAGATTGTTCTCCGGTAGTTTAATATTGTACTTTGGATATTTAGTTTTTGGAGAAATTTCTTGAACCCGCATCAAGACTATTATTTTATTATCATTTTAGTGTATTCATTTAAACTAGTGCCTATGATTGAGTATAGTATAGAGATGTATATATGTTGTGAGTTATAGATTATACTTGTGGCTTATTCTACAGCGTTCTACAGCCAACACTGCGGCGTAGGCTGGGCATACTCATGACTCATGCCCAAATCCAGGGTGCGGGTTATGACATTTTTAGTGGTGGCCCATGCAGGTTAGGTTTCGTACAAGGTGCGAACTCTTAGTGGTACTCAAGTTAGATGTATGACTGCGAGCCTACCATAGGATTTACATACTAAGAATAGAAAAATACTCAATTATAACTAGGGATCCCATATACTCAACTTGCTAACCCTACTATTTTCTTTCGTGCAATCGAACCTCTTCCATAGTTGATTGTCCTTCTTGAATACTTCCATAGCATATGCCATATTAACTTTATTCTTGTTGTTTTCAACCTTTCAGAATGCCACCCAAGACTAGAACACGTGGTGCCAGAGCCAATGGTGCTTTTCCCACACCATCCGCATCGCAGGAGGCCTCATCAACTGGATCGGGGAGTCTTCCTCCTCCTCCTCAACAATTACACGAACTCTTCAAAAGCATGATGGAGGCTCAAAAGACTCAGGCAGAGGCTCAGAGGCAACAAATTGAAATATTGAGGACATGAATAGAAAATGCCCAACAGGTTTTCCTAGCAGCCATGGAGAGGGTTGCCCAACAACAACAACAGCAGGCCGCACAACCGAAGGTGGGTAACATCCAGGACTTCAAGAAGATGGAGCCTCAAACATTTAAGGGGATAGAGGGAATCCTCTACGCTGATGAGTAGCTCAAGGATATCGAGTGGATCATGAGAGTTTTTCGGCTTTCCGAGGACCTAAAGATTGAGGTGGTTGCCTTGCAGCTTCACGATATTACTCGTACTTGGTTCAGAAATGAGCCTAGGATTGCAAATCCAAACCTGACTTAGAAGCAGTTTAAGGACCTCTTTAAGAGAAAATTCTTTCCTGTAGTGGCCAAAGGGGTTCTGGAGAAGCAATTCCAGAACTTGGAGCAGAACGGGATGACCGTGGATGAGTATGCTGCCGAATTCGGCAGGCTGAGCCAATTTACAGAGTACATGGTGAGGGACCAGGAGGATAGAGCTAGACGATTTAGAGATAGCTTGAACCAAGAGGTCAAGATCCATATTTCTTTGGCTCATACGACTTTTGCTGACATAATGGTGGTGGCTCAAAGAGTCGAGGTGGATATGGGTCTTCGGAACAAGAGCAACATGGATGTTATCGGCAATAGTAGTAATCAGGGGCAGGCAAAGCGTCCACAGTTTTAGCCAAGGACCTTTCAACAATAGTACCGTACCCGAGTTAGAGCCCCAGCTCCGTAAGTACAACAACAGCCACAGAGACAAGTGAAAGAAGCTCCCCCATACAACTATTATAAGAAATTAGAGCATTCATGGGAGATCTGTCGGAAGAGATTATGCGTGTGCTTATATTATGGATCACCTATGCACCAGATGAGGGAGTGTCCTACCGCACCCCCAATAGCGGATCCTCAGCCCAAAGAGGACCAGCTAGACCACCAGTGGACCCACAGCCGAGAGGACCCCCACTTTTTACGCAACAGCAGCAGTTTGCTCAGCACCAACAAAGGGAAGTACCTCCACAGGGTAGAGCTTTTGCCATGACCGTAGAGGAGGCTGAGCCGACTAGTGACGTGATAGCAGGTTCTATTCTTCTCGATTCTATTCCTGTTATTGCCTTATTTGATTTTGGTTCATCACATACCTTCATATTTATATCCTTTGTGCTTAAGTATAGTTTAGTAACAGAATCCTTGAGTAGGAGTTGCAAGATCACGACTGGTGGGGGCACTATCCTAGTCAGTGATACTTACAAGGGGCATCATGTTACCTTGGGATGCCATGATTTGGATACTAGTTTACTCGTAATGTCACTTTCGAGTTTTGACATTATCCTTGGAATGGATTGGTTAAGTATGCACCATGCTAGCATAGACTGTCGTGAAGGACATATACTTTTCTGCCTTCTAGGAGAGCCAGAATTTGATTTTGGTAGGGAAGGAGTTGAGCAAAGTTATAGAATTATTTGTGGAGCCACGGTAACATAGAAGGACTTGCCACACCCTATTATTGCAGAATTTTTAGACATATTTCCTGAGGCGCTACCAGGATTATCACCGGACAGAGATCTTGAATTTTTGATAGACTTAGTGCCTGGGGCAGAACCGGTATCCCAGCAAGTCTACAAGATCCACAACAACAAACTGGCAGAACTGAAGAAGCAGGTTGATGATTTGCTAGATAAAGGTTTTATTAGATTGAGTTTCTCGCCTTGGGGAGCCCCGGTCTTATTTGTACCAAAGAAAGATAGTTCGGTGCAAATGTGCATTGATTACAAGGCTCTAAACAACCTCACCATCAAAAACAAATATCCGCTACCAAGAATAGACGATATTTTTGATCAGTTTAGCGGTACGAGAGTATTTTCAAAGATCGATTTGAGGTCTGGCTATCACCAGTTGATGGTGAAGAAAGAAAATATTTCGAAAATTGTATTTCGGGCATGATACGGCCAATATGAGTTTATGGTGATGCCATTTGGGTTGACTAATGCCCCGACAATCTTCATAAGCTTGACGAACAGGGTATTCCAGCAATACCTTGACAAATTCGTAGTAGTATTCATAGATGATATTCTTGTCTATTCGAAGACACCGGAAGGGCATGAGAAGCATTTAAGGATTGTACTAGAGACCCTTCGAAAGGAGAAGCTTTATGGAAAACTCTAGAAATGTTAGTTCTTCCTAGATAAGGTAAAGTTTCTTGGGCATGTGCTGACTGGAGGTGGGATATTGGTGGATCCAAAGAAGATTACTGCTGTAGAGGCTTGGACCACTCCGAGTTCTGTTGCAGAGATCAGAAGCTTCTTAGGATTGGCCGGGTATTACAGAAAATTTGTAAAGAATTTTTCTCGGATAGCAAAGCCGTTGACTAGACTCACTCAGAATGATGTGCAGTTCATGTGGAACGAAGAATGTCAGGCTGCATTTAATAAGCTAAAGAAGATATTGACCACAGCGCCTGTTTTGACGGTACTATCGGGGACAGGAGAATTTGTCATTTATAGCGATGCTTCGAAGAAGGGCTTAGGATGTGTTCTAGAGCAGAACAAGAAGGTGGTGGCATATGCTTCTAGACAATTTCGGTCTCATAAGAGAAACTATCCCACTCACGACGTAGAATTAGCAACGATAATTTTTGCTCTAAAACTAAGGAAACATTATCTTTACGGAGAGCATGTGGAAATATACACTGACCACAAAAGCTTGAAGTACGTCTTTACGCAAAAAGAGCTGAATATGAGGCAGCGCAGGTAGCTAGAACTGAGAAAGAATTTTGATATTTCACTATAGTACCATCATGGGAAGGCTAACGTAGTTTTCGATGCCTTGAGCAGATATCCAGTAGAGATGTACTTGATAATGGATCATCACTTATTAGCAGAATTGGATAGCCTAGGCATCGAGGTTATTATTCCAGGAGTGGAGACGCAGATGATGGGCATACAGATTTAGTCAGGATTGATGGAAAAGATCCGAGAGACACAGTACCAGAATGAGGGTCTGTAAAACCTCAGAGCTCAAGTGCAGGCATGATTGATGGATGACTTCTCTATTACTGAGGATTGTTCATTAAGGCACGGGACTAGGTTATGTGTGCCTAGTGGGGACCTGCGGAAAAAGATCATGCAGGAGGCTCATCGTTCCCAGTATTCTATATATCCGAGAGCTAACAAGATGTATAAGAACCTGAGGGAACACGTGTGGTGGTATAGGATGAAGCGAGTTTTAGCATATTTTGTCTCCAAATGTTTAGTGTGCCAGTAGGTCAAAGCCGAGAGGCAGAGACCAGGAGGATTGCTACAGCCCCTACCAATTTTCGAGTGGAAATGGGAGCATATCACGATGGATTTTATTTCCGAACTCCCATGCACTCCAGGAGAAAAGGATGCAATTTGGGTCTTTGTTGACAGGCTGACCAAATCAGCCCACTTTTTGCCTTTCAAAGTGGGATTGACCACGGAGAAGCTCACCGATTTATATGTGAGATAGATAGTCAGGCTGCATGAAGTTCCAGTAAGCATCATGTCCGATCGGGATAATAGATTTATGTCCCACTTTTTGTGGAGTTTGTAGGCTAGCTTGGGTACCCAACTCAAATTTAGCACTGCTTACTACCCTCAGATGGATGGATAGTTAGAGAGGACTATTCAAACACTCGAGGATATGCTTCAGACATGTGTACTAATTTTTGGTGGCCCGTGGGAGGATCATCTTTACCTGGTAGACTTTGCATACAAAAATAGCTATCATGCCAGTATCGAGATGTCTTCTTTCAAGTCTTTGTATGGTAGGAGATGTCAAACTCCATTATCTTGGGACGACGTAGAAGAGAGAGTACTTTTGGGACCAGAGATGGTAGTTGATGCTGCAGAGAAGGTGACGTAGATTAGAGAAAGACTTCGGGTGGCCTATGACAGACAGAAGTAGTGGGCCGATAGTCACAAGAGACCGCTAGAGTTTGAGGTATCGATTCATTTATTTAAATATATATTATAATCTTAGATTATGCGTTAAGTTCCTATTTGGCATAGGTTGGTGACTTGGTATTCTTGAGGATCTCTCTGACACGTGGAACGATTCATTTCGGTGGAGGTGGAAAGCTTAGACCAAGATTCATCGGACCTTTCAATATTCTGGAGAAGGTCAGAGTAGTAGCTTATCGACTAGCCATACCGCCTATATTGGAAGGAGTACACAATGTATTCCATGTGTCCCAGCTGAGATAATACATGGCAGATCCTAGCCATGTATTAAATCATTCGGAGCTTGAGGTTGGACCAAGCCTCCGTTATCCGGAGCAGCCGGTAGAGATCCTAGACCGGAGAGATAAGATGCTTTGTAACCAAGTAATTTCCTTGGTTCACGTCGCTTGGAGGTATCATTCTCCTGGTGAATCCACTTGGGAGCGGGAAGAGGAGATGCGAGAGCGTTACCCCTATCTTTTTGCACCAAGAGATAATTTTCTTCTTGTATTTGTTCTGCCCTAAATTTTGACAAATTTTTTTTTTAGGAGGGTAGACTTGTAACCCCCTTATCGTGAAATTCTAGCTTAAATGTTGTTATTAGGTTAATTTGGGGCTATTGGGATTTTTTTCATAATTTTTTGGTTAATTAAAAACTAGTAACACTAATTTTATAGGACTTGCAAGAATTTATTTTAGTATCAAACTTAATTTAAAATATCCCAAACTTTTTTATTAGGTTCTAAATAATTAAATATATTTTCTAGAATTTTCTAAGAATTTTTTGATTATTTTTAGCATTTATTTTGAGTTATTTATGAAAAATTGAATTAAAAACTAATTTTTAGGAAAAGAAAAACTAATAAAATCAACCCGCCCAGTCAGCATCCAACCTGGCCCGCGTGTCAGCCAGCGGGGTCCAACGGTCAGTGAGAGAGGGCGAGGGCGGGTGCGGGTGAAGTATGTCCAAGCCAAGCCGAGCTGAGCGGAGCCGAGTCCTAATCCGACTCGGACTCAGCCGAGCCAAGCCGGCTTGAACGCTTGTCGTTCGATCCGCGGGCAGCAGCGGATGGATGTCACATGGCACATCCTTTAGTCACGGCTGCTCTCTTTCTCTCTCCTATATATATATATATATATATATATATATATAGTATTTGGTTTATAAATTCTAGGATTTTCTTTTAGCCGATTTTGGAGAATTGTCATCTAGGGTTTCTTCACTTCCAGAAGCTATTACTCATAGCTCCGGACTCGAAACATGGCCCAATTTCTTGCATTAGAACCGTATTGAGGTTAGTTTTCTGAATATATAAATTGTTTCATAAAATTATGAATATTAAATTCTAGAAAATTCATAGAGCACTGCTTATCCAAAAATAGATGTGTCTCGGTATTTTTGTGATTTTGGGAGAACTAGAAATCCAAATCATGAACCATTTAATGTTTCGGAAAGCTAATGTCGAGATCATTGACATATATTTTTCCCAAGATTTAATACAAAATATTTTTTACTGTTAATTCTGTAGAACTTTTAGGTTAACAATCAACCATTGTTGTACAATGCGATTTTAGGTATGTGCAATAATTTTCAAACGAATTTGAATTCAGAAGAGCCATAAATTCCAACATTTTTGACATTAAAAATACAGGAAACCATGCATGAAAGTTGAGTTTGCTACGGTTGACTTTTTGGTCAACAGATTGCCTCGATTTGCGTGCCATAAGTCTCGAGTTGATAAAATTTAGTTTCTTTGGACAAAAATTAGAAATTAATCTAAAAATCAGAATAATAAGATTAAAATAGGATTTTAGAATAATTATTCCAAATTAAATAAATTAAAATAAATTATCTTTTGACATGGTAAATTTGTAATCCATAGGCTATTTGGACTGTGACCTGGACTCTGATTCATACCAGCTAAGGACCACATGCGAGTACATTTCTATGATTACTTTCAGTGCTTGATAGTCTCTATAATGCATGCTTAGTATTGATTATTTGATTCTTGATACTTGTTACACGAATTAGTAAGGTGGATTTCTTATTATGAGATACGTGACTGTTCTGGATTATTGTTATTTCTTCGTGACTGGTTTGGAATCCATGTGTACTTGTGGGGAGAGAAATTACTTAGTGGACTTATGAACTACCCTTTCCATCCCATGGCCTTTCTGAAATAATAGCAGCCATGCACGACACGTGTAGTTTGTCGGATATTACCCCCTAGCCGTTTACATGTCAACAAGGTATTTCAAATCACATAGAGTAGTTGTTCCCATCTGTTCTTCGATACTTTGCAGTTATTTCTTTTGTTGCTTGGAGATATTGTACTATATGTTTGCCATGACAGGACTTAAGCATTGGTTATTCTAGTTGCTTTATTGTGAGTTCAGTTTGTTGCTATCATATATTCCTTACTATTTATTGTCTTATAGCTTCTACCATGTGTTGGAACTATTTTTTCTGTGATGTACTTGTTCCTTTTCTAACTGGATAAACATTTTAGGTGACTACAATGAGGATGCAATCCCTATATATTATGGACCATATGCTAGCGACATAATAGAGCATGATCTTGCCCTTTCGGAGGATCAAGGAGAGTTAACAGCTCAGATACCGTCTGAAATTGAGTAGTTTAGTGGTAGTTGATTTTGTTACTTATTTTGGACCTGATTGTTCTCCGGCAGTTTAATATTGTACTTTGGATATTTAGTTTTTGGGAAAATTTCTTGAACCTGAATCAAGACTATTATTTTATTATCATTTTGGTATATTTATTGAAACTAGTGCCTGTGATTGAGTATAGTATGGAGATGTATATATGTTGTGAGTTATAGATTATACTTGTGGCTTATTATACAACGTTCTACCATCGGCACTATGGTGTAGGCTGGGCGTACTCATGACTCATGCCCAAATTCAGGGTGCGGATCGTGACACCCAGCCTCGAATTCTGAAGGATGGTGATTCTCGTGACGAATGAGCTCCCGTCTTCGAGAACGAGTATTTTGGTATACCCCTTCAAAGGAGTCGACGAGTTGGTCAAATCTTCTGTAGCTGGGTGTTCTTGAAAAACTTTGTACTGATTGTCTCCTACCATGGGAAAGATGCCAAGTCATACATACTGAAGCAAAGAGCGGTTCGTCATCGTACTCCTGGTTGTCAACTTGCTTTGTATGTTGAGGATTAGGAGAGATTATGTAAGTCAATCGGTCAAACATAAACCATTTTGCTGATGCACAACAATATTCGATTATAACTCTATAAAAATTACAACGATGTTCTTTATGAAATATTGTTGTAATGTCAAAAGGGTCTCTCTTTTTACATTTTTATATAATAAGCTCACGCAAATCAAAAAAGAAAATAGAAAAGGAGGAAGAGGGCAGACTATGCCTCTTTACATGAGATATATTGAATCTTCTGTGCACATTTTTGGACCCTTGTATATAAAGTAATGTGCTGGCTTGATTGGCTAGTGATTCATCATATCTTGATTTTTTGCTCTTCAGGGAGGAAAGGAAGTTGTCTCTAGTAGTCCACTTATGCACACGCACAAAATTAACATATTGTGTAGAGATTGATCCTGTATGGCGCATATTCTATAGCGCAGACAAAGTTATCGCAGTTTGTCTACATATATTTAGTTTTGTACGGAGGTCTTAGCCTAGCACACGAGTGTCGCATAATTTTCCCTCTCTTTTGCGCGTAATCAAGATATTAGGAGAATGATTCTCTCGGACTAACACTTTATTTGTGCACTGGTTGGTTTGGACAGTGGTGTCCTTGCCTTGCTGGCCTTGCATATTACAACTAATATGCTTGGGCTAAGGTGCTTGGGTGTGGATCACCCTTTGTTCGAAATTATGCGAGTTACACAAATTATATCCCTTATTTAATGCAAGGAATTCAGAATCTTGGGTGTTGATCACCCTGTGCTTGAAATTGTAGGAGTTATGCAAATTATTTCCCTTATTTAACGCAAGAGAATTGTCCACCAAGTTATTGATCTGAACATAATTGATAGGGAACTCTCGTCAATCAGAATACTCTTTCCCTTGTTGCTAGCAACTTCAGGATATGTATGACGAGGTTAGGCACCCACACTTTGCAAGTTTTCCTCGACTTGAGTTTGGATGAGGGTGACCACTACCCCCAGAATGGAGCATTTCTTTAAATGCCTATTGGTAAAACTTTACGACCAAGGTATTCTACGTCGAACTGACCGAAGCAGTGTCGACTTGAGTTATCACCTTCTCGTAAGAGGAAAAGGAAGTCTCCAGCAGAGTCGCCATCTTGTTCGCGAGAAAAAGTTTATAGAAATATTTGTGTTACAAACTGTTGAAAAGAAAGAAAAGTACAAAAAAGATCATAAACAGGAATCTAAGAACAATTGATACTGGAGAAGTATAGATGTAGAGATCTGAGCTGCGAACGATCACTTTATTCCTTGGACCATTCGACGATGAAAAAATACACACGACGACGGAGAAATGCTCACGAAGACGAAGAAATATAGGGAATGTTGCGTACAACTTGAAGAGTTGAACAATAAGAAAGCTCTGGCACAATGACACGAGAAGTTTCTATTTCTTTCACTCTGCTCTTGAATTTTAAAGAGTTGAAAATTCTAGCCCCTTTCTCTCTATTTGCCTGTATGTGCTCCTCTCTGTGTGTATTCTGATGGTAGCAGCTTCCTGTATTCTTCTTGTCTATCTTGGTTGTACAAAACCTGTATTTATAGAGTTTACGAGCGGTTATGAGAGTGTGCGCACACTATGGACAGTCAATACTGTTTTACCATTATGAGCACACTTTTGTTGGATTAACACCCCACGTTCTGTATGAATGGACGCACAACTTGATGCCTATTTGATACATAGCTTCCTATACGAGGAAATAATAGGTTGTAGGAGACAGTTATTTGTACACCTTTTACGAGAAGTACGACATATAAGATACGCATTCGTAATTGCTCACTGTCGGTTAAAATAGTATGCAGACTTTAGAAGTCGTTTGGAGACTGGCGCATTTTTAGTAAGATTGGCACTACGGTGCATTTTTGAGGGAGTTGACGCTGCGGCACATTTTTGAGGGAGTTGGTACTGCAGCGCACTTTTAAAAGAATGACATTATGGCGCACTTTTGAAGAGATTGGCACTACAGCCCACTTTTGAAGAGAATGGCACTGCGGCACATTTTTGAATGAATGGTATTGTGGCACACTTTTGAAGAGATTGGCACTACGGCACACTTTTGAAGAGAATGGCACTGTGGCGCACTTTTGAAGAGATTGGAACTGCGGTGCACTTTTGAAGAGAATGACACTGTGACGCATTTTTGAAGCAATGACACTACAATGCACTTTTGAAAAAAATGGCACTACTGCATACTTTTGAAGAGATTGGAACTACGATGCACTTTTAACGAGAATGACACTGCAGTTGGGTCGCTAAATGACAACCTGGGTCTGCGTATCGTAGCTCCATTGTAATGATGATCTCTGACTCTTCAGTTTATGCATCTGTCAGCTATCAGTCTGGTATATTAAATATTGAGAGAGAGAAGATTGTTTGTGCGCCATATTTTATAACATTAAGAAAGTGCACTACTTTTCTACTATCTAAATAGTGCACCATCATCTGAAATTAATGGAAACTACGCCAAAGTAAGAAAATAGGCATCTTTCTTCTAGTACAAGTAGAAAGTGTGCCATTCTTTTACCTGTTGGATTTATTTATAAAAAACTGTGCCATCTATCTGAGCCGTATTTTTATGCTTCTACAGGCTTCGGCTGGATCCAAGTATCTCTGAATATGAGCATGACCAATGTGATAACCTGGTAAATATGGATCTCTGAGATTTAGAAATGATTTAGCTGGGTGCTGAGAAAGTGTATATTGAATATCCATCAAAGTGTCTCCAAGATCCTGAGTCTGGTGTGTCTGATAATCAAATGCACGATAACATTCATCTTCTATTTTAAAGCGAACACGCAATAGAGTAAGGATGGATTCCAAGGTTACTGGTGGCTCAGTATCAGGAGGAGAATTAGCGGGGTATGTATTGGACATTGGCCCCCTTCGTTCTAGAATTTATGTATTTCATGTGTCTCTGGCCCCTGCGTTCCAGACAGCATGGGTCTCATCCAATAAAATCTTCCTGTTTTGACTGAAAAAATACTCTCCAACTAGATGTGGACCACGTATCAAGCTGACAAAGTCACGCAAACAGAAGATAAGAACTGCCAAGATCTCCGACAACAACAAATCCCAAAAAAATATCCACGTGGCAGCTTGCCCTGGACTCAACCGATACTATGTGCCCATAGTTGCAATCGTATTATGTTAAAGGAGTCCCCTACGGCCAGCAAATAGCAGGACATTCGGCACCTATAGCCCATCAGCATGATGGCTATAAATAGGAACAATTTGGACGCCCCAAAGGTCAGATTTTTTTGCTTCAGAGAGAGACCATACCCTCCAAGTGAGCTACGTACGTGCACACAAGCTCAAGAGAGGGAGAAGAGAAGAGAGCAACCCTTACTCACTCGTCGGACCGTCAACGGAGTAAAGGAGCCTCCATAGCGCTCGATCTTTACTGCCACGCTACCCAGATTAAATATTGTACTTAGATTGTCTGTTTAGGACTGTTTTGTACTTTTTTGTTTGTTATTGAATGAAATAATTTTAATGGCGAACAAGGTGTAGACTCTGCTGGGGACAGACTTCTTCTCGGATGAGAAGGTTATGGCACAGTCCGACGCGTCGAAGCTGGAATCGATTCAGAGGATGTTGGTTGTACGCTTCGACCAGCAAGCCTACGAGGAGATGCTCTCTGAGGGCGGCACTTCTCCAAGGCTGGAAAAGCCTAAGAAAACCCGCAGGACATGGGTTGCAAAGGTCGTTGGGCCTCACCCAACTGCGGAGCATGCGCTTCCCATCTCTCTCTCTTCCGTAGGGACCGCATATTATGCATCCGCCTCTCGTGCGGCAACCTCTTCTGACAAGCATTAGAAGACCCGCAGGACATGGGTTAAAAAGTCTACTGCATCTCACCAAATTAAGGAGCATGCTCTCCCCGTCTCTCTCTGCTGCAGGGATCGCACATTATGCGTCCACCTCCTATGCGGTAGCCTCTTCCGACAAAGAAAGTGATCAACACTTGAGCTCTGGCAAAGAAAAATAATATGATGCAAGAAGTTCGAGAACTAAGGCGTGTTCTATGCGACCATATCAAAAGTTGCATAAGTTGGCAGCCGGGGGCAAATGTCCACATCCGACAACGGTCGTCTATCACAGGAAAATATCCACATATGGCCAGCATAGTAGCATAAGTTCTATCTTTGACTGAATCTCACGCAGTGCTAACTCCAAGCGCCTTGCTGAGGAAGGGAAAGATACAAACTTGGACTCTTCATACTACGCACCAGCGTGTGCTAGGACGAAGAAGTCTACGATAATGCGAGCTCGCTAACTAAAAGAAATTGCTCATTCGATCGACCATCAGCAGACATCGCTAACTATGCATGCCCCTGGCAAAAATTTGTACAAAACTTGTCCATGCGTCCAGCTCACAGCGACAATCGGACATGATCGGTCTAAAAAGTCTTCCAAACACAACCTGGGGCAAGTTTTTGTACGAACCCCAGGTCAAGATAAAAAATCAATACCTACACACCCATGTGCTCGGTCTACCCGAGCTCATAAGAAGTGTGCTAAGGTGAATCAGTCCTCGTTTGACTTGTGCAACATGATCAACCATAAGCAAAAAAATCTAGGAAATCAACTACGGCATATGAGGTATCCTCCCCAGGACACCATTGTGCCAATATTACCATTAATTGTCGCTGTGCCTAAGTAGCAGTATCTGCAGACAGTTAGTCGGCAGTCCAGTGACTGCAACCAAGAGCACCCATCTAGTGAATCTCGAAGAGCAGGTGCAAACACCAGATGAGGAGGACCTATTCTTTGCCTCATGTTACTCAGCTCAGAGATCTCCTGTTGTGAGGGGAGGACAAAAGTCTAGCACCTCCAATCCTACACTCTCAACCAGCGTATCAAGGAACCAGAGGCAGGCAACGGTGCCCACAGAAGGAGTGTTCATGGGTGAGCGCTGAAAGAAGAAGCTGTCAACCACTGGGGGTAGTTCTTCTCAAGACCCCGGGGGGATACAAAAGCTGGGGGTTATGATCCATCATAACTCTACAATAACCCGATGTTCTAAGGAGATAATGATTCCCAAGGAACAGATGCTGGGATCCCTGGGAATAGCCAACTCGGCTAGAGGACGTAGCTTCCTACACAGGGGGTAGTGTTTCCTCCGAGTACGAAGAAGATAAGGCACTACCGACCTTCTCGGATGACTCTTCACGGTAAAAGTCCGAGGCAAAAAGTATGACATCTACTATCCCATCTGTTTCTCCCTATATAAGAACATCATACATGGCAGGGGGCGATCACGAAGGCCCCAACAATCGGCAGCATCTCAAAACCCTCGAGGCCATAATATAGACCATGAGTGCGTCAATGATGGCCTTAACCCAGATAATGCTGGAGATTAAGGCAAACATAGTCTCACAACCAATAAGGTCCTCCGGCCAAGCAAGCCTGGACTCCGGGATAAACGGGGATTCAAATGAAACTGCTCCACCCGCGGACGGCAATCATCCCCTTCCCGGATCATCTACTACTTCCGCAGTTAATGAAGCTCGGGAAGCAATACGGGAGATACGAGAACTTTGGTCCCGCCTAGAGTAAATGGGTAATCAGGACTCACTGCACGAGCTCGGGATTCGACAACCGTATCCTCTAGAGTGGAGAGATATACCATACCCGCCCAAGTATAAACCCTTTAACTTGACTTCATTTGATGGAAAGACATCCCCCCGTTAATTCATGAGTTACTTTGAGACGACAATGGAGCATCTTCCTCACAACGATGACCTCTTAACTAAGATATTTGTTGGGGCAATGTTTGGAATAGCCTTTGATTAGTTCTGTAGTTTCCAAGATAATTGTATCTGGTCATTCGACGATCTCAAAGGCCTTTTTCTCGCTCGATTCTATGATGGGAGAAAACATAAATATATCCACTTTAATTGATATCACACAAAGGGAGAGAGAGTCTATACGAGACTACATACAGGCAAAAAGCATTAAAGTTACCCCCCGGTAACCCAGAGTCCATATTGATGGATACCTGCCGAAGAAATCTCCTTCCTACCGTCAGGATCTGGATGAGCTACTCTCAGTTTAAAGACTGGATGGCATTCATCATAAATATTGTCAGTGTTGAGAGAAGGTGAAGGACGCCCATCTCCTGGGATACAGATACCCGTTGCTGATAAAAGTAGAAAATGTCCTTGCAAGGACAACAACAACAACAGTGACAATATTGCCTTGGATGGCAAGGGGAAGTTGGCTCTTCTCGCCAACATAACTAAGAAGCCAGAGCAAACATCTACAGAGGCTCCAAAACTGAAGAAAAGTTATTCCTTCGAAGATGATGACGTCATGGCAATCATTGATGTACTAATACAGAAAAACAAGCTTTGGCTCCCCGACGTCAAAAGCCCTGTTGAGGCAGCTGAGATAAATAATCCGAAGTACTGCCACTACCATCGTTACGTCCACCATACGACATGGGATTTCTATACCCTGAAGTAATACATCTATCGTCTGCTTGACACCAAGGCCCTTACCATGGATTTTGATGACAAAACAGTTGTCGCTAATATAGTATCCCTCCAGTTCGGTTACTTTTCGGCAACAGAAGCCCAAGACGGAGTAATCCCGATCTCCCGGGCAATAATGGAGGTTGTCAATCTCTCGCCGGCTCATGACCAAACAGTCAGACTAATACCTCTCACCACGCCAGGTGGGGAGGTCATGTGGGTTTGTCCCAATCTTGCCCCAGAATTGATACAGTAGACAACACCATCTGCTACCAAGATTAAGGGCAATAAGTTCAAATCCTACTACACGGTTTCTATCCCGTCCAAAGAAGCTATAGTAGGAACAAGAAGGTCAGGCCTAGCGTACCAATGAGAGTACAACACCCCTAACGATGGTGCACTTCCAATTTTTGCACCTGTAATATCTCATCCGGGTCCATCCCAGCCTCCAGTAGTGGACAATTCCAAGCAGAAAGAAATTCGCTTCGACAAACCGCTACACAAAGATTCAACTCAAGGGCTAGAGAAGCCCTACAACATTGATATCTTAGCCCAGCTCGCCAATATTCCAGCGAAGTTGTCTCTATTCGAGCTTCTCCGAATTTTCAAAGACACTCAGGTTGCTCTAAGTGAGGTATTGCAAAATTCTGATACCTACCTGGCGCAAGTTAAGCCGCCAAATAAGGATCCTACCGCATGTCGCCACTACAATAATGTAATGGAGATAATACCCGATATTTTGTTCTCACAAAAAGATATATTGAAGAACTATTGGCACGATCGTCCTCTGTATTATACTAGGTACATCAGCGCCATCAAAGTAGATTGTATGCACATTGACCCCGGTTCGTCCCTCAGCATCTTCCTGCAGAGTCAGTTTCAGACTTTGGGCATCCCGATGCATCACCTGACAACAACAAATACTACTATCAGTGGCTTCAACGCAGGGAAGAGCTTCCCTCTGCGCAAGATTTGCCTGAAGTAGCAGATCGATGATCTAAAAACAGAGGTCACCTACTATGTCATAGACGAAGACGTATCCTATAACGTCCAGTTAGGACGTTCATGAATACATCAATACATGATCGAACCATCAACCTTGTACCAGTTCTTAAAGTACGTGGACGATCATGGCATCGTCAAGACTGAATTTGCTGATGTTAATCCATTCAAAGGGGTTAAAGCCTATTACTATTTCTCGATCCTCTACAAGCAAGTCCACTAAGATAAAGGTGGCAATAATGATAATAATGAGGCAGATACTGGGACAATATCGAATGAGCCCTTGAGAGTCCATCTCAAAGAACGTGCTTCCGACATAGCTCCTTCCCTCAGGGTAAAACTTTCCAGGAAAGCACCTGAGCCTCTGGTCATTTTTTTTCGTAGACCAAGTCGATCACTGAAGGAAGGTCCGGCACCCACTACGACTTTCGAACCTCTTATTGTAAATTTTACTCCCCGTTCATGATATATGTAATGGAAAGTATTTTATTTTAACATGGTTGCATGTGCATGAAGACTAGACTCATTCTTTTGTTCAACCTGGTTCATGGTTCATTTTGTGGGTTGGTTCAAGTCATGAGAACCTTTGGTTCAACCCTCTACCCTACCATATAGAACCTAACCTTTTCCCTCTCTCTCTCTCTCTCTCTCTCTCTCTCTCTCTCTCTCTCTCTCTCTTCACTTCTTTATTTCTTCTTCATGTTTAGTTTTTTCTTCCATTTTCCATAGACAAGTACACATTGTATAAAAAAATAGAGAAACCCTCTATTTTATTAGTTTATTATAATTTTTATTTGGTTCTAAACACTTTTAGAACTTGGAGTTTTCTATTTTTATGGGTAGTTTTGAATAGATCTATATTTTTAACTTAGGGCTTTTATGGATTTCATAAATTTTTGTAGGTTTTTATCTATTAAACATGTATTTTTTAAAACCAATTTTTACTACATGATAGTGCTTTCAATTTTAAATGTTTTGGCTTTTGATTCACTTGATTTGGATTTAAAATAAGGATTTGATGGTCAATTTTTTTTTTTTGGAGCTTTTCTGCCTTGGCCAAACCTGTTGTTGGAGAATACGAAGTTCACATGCGGCCAATGAGCTATGCAGCTGAGAGTGTCATTTAGCCTAAGAGGGTTATGCGACATGAACTCTTTGCCGCATAATGACAACATATGTCCATCTTGTTGGAAGCATGACTGCTTATTTACACAAGTGTCCTTGAACTCCTTATATTTTCACTCATTGAACGAATAAGAAATTTGCTAAGTCCAAAAGCATATACGACAGAGTGACCTTATATGGCAAGCAGAGCATGCGGCCATCTTTTCTTGGAGGTGCGACTTTGAACCATTGGTACTTATTTCTTTGATTTTGTCATTTCTTTCTAACACACTTTATTGTCATATCAGCCACATCAATCACTTTATTGTCACATCAATCACTTTATGTCACATTACTAAAAATTTATTTATTGGCCGTCACTTCAACACTTGTCCCAAGAAGTAGAATTTAACCCTTAGCTTGCGGCCCTGACTTCATATGTGGCCAAGTGATTCATGTAACCCTAACTTCCCATGCGGCCTAGAGACAATGCGATTTTTATTTTATTTTTTTGAATATTTTTTTATTCTTTAGTGATTTATATTTGGGTTAATGATTGTGTTATGATTCTAAGGAAGAATAGATTTAGTAACCAGACCTCGTGCCAGACATAACCATGAGCTAAGATTGGCTATGAACATGGCAAGAGTTGAACTAAGATTTCAGTATGAACCAGACTAAGTGGATAGTGACTAACTGGTCATGTGCATGACATAATCTTCGTGTTATAATGTGATCTTGATTCATATAACCCAATATATTATTGGTAATTGGACTCGAATAGTATATCTATGCTGATATACATTATTCCCTGAAAGTATATATGATTAGATGTACGACGAGGTACAACACACCGTGTCACATGTTAAGTAATTTATATTTGAGTTGTGCATCGAGAATTCTACCAAATTCCAGAATGCATAATATTATAAACATATATATTGTTTTTTCTAGCATGGGCATGATATATGAGTCAACTACCAAAGCGTGGCTAGGATATTGATTGACTAAATATTGCATACACGCTTGGTTGAATCCAGATTAAACTTTGATGTATTTGTAACCAGCATGCTCGTACTTTATATGACATCTTAAGAAAAATTCTCATGTATCCACGCATAAAGATTTTAAACACAATATAGGGCTAATTAGGTAACTAATAGTGGCAGTAATATTTAGAGAAAAAGGTATCTCGAGATCATGCCAATGAACCTTCCCATAGAAATTTATTCTAAGAGTGTTGTAGGATGGCCACCACAGATACTGTATATCATCCGCCTTAGTGAAGTACAGTTTTTGACCTATTATAAATAGTGTCGAGCTACTACTTCACTATAGGAACATTGGAACCGCTAATAACGTATTTTTAGCACAATGGCCCTACGGGGAACTAGTGCATCATGTAAGTGCCTGTATATTCCTTATTTGGCTCGGTTAGCTCATGTTTGGTACTGTCATGATCTGAAGATACCGATTATGCATTATTTTTTAGATAACCTCAGACCCCATAAAATAACAAGTCGTACAAGCGATTGGCTGATATAAGAAAATGGACTTCATTGTGATTATTTTATTCGGTTAGTAGCTTAGGGAAATAGACTATCATAGTGTTATGGTTCAACCCTTATCCTTATTTGGTTGTAGGATTGGGCCTTAGCTCTAGGGTATACTATGGACCTAAGTTATGACACTGAACCTATGTATTATTATATAATTATTTTTTAGGTTTTTATTTCTTCTTTTTGTGCTTTTTTTGTGTTACTTATTATTTGGGGTCTAACTATCCTGATCCACACTCGGAATAAGGGCACGAGTAGTGAGAAATGCCCAGCCTACGTCCCAGCATCGACGGTAGAACGCTCTCTGGGTCAACTCTATTATCTAAACATCTCATACAATATATATATATATGGTATATATCAATCATCTCAACTCTAAACGGAGGAACAATATGGTATCTGATAATGATAAACTATACACAATCATAATACAGACTAAGGAAGATAAGCACGAGATAGAGTAACGAAGGAAAAGAGTCATAATATATCTACAAGTCTAAAATAATATATACATGACATAAGCCTCAATAGAGTCTAATACAAATCTAAACAAATAATCTAACCCTCCTCAGGAAATGGTACTAAGTCCTCCTGCTTTAAAGAAGTATCCTCTAATGGTATGCCGTCTTGTAGTCCATAGTACGTGGGACACTAGTCTACGAGCCAATCATCTAAAAAATATATCCAGTCAGGATTGGAGAGAAGTACATACCTCTAAAAGCAGTTTCAATTACATAATCGAGCATATATAACAGATAATAGAAAAGAATACAAGATAACTAAACATCAGAATGAAATAAACTAGAGTGAACATATAATATACTGGAATGAAGAACAGATAATAGAAAAACTGCAATATAATGAAAATAAATAAAACTAGCTAATGTGCCATAGAATACAATTTTATTATGTTATCGGTTTAGGTTGAACACGAATAAAATATGGTAACTCGATTACACGTGTGATATGTAATCAACATGTACACGAATACACTTGGGCTTGATCACATAACCAACTCTTATTCCCCCATCCCTAACCAATACTTATGGATCCAATCATGACATATTACAAACACGAATATGGGCACACTAAACAAGAACAATGTGTGAACAAAAAGTACACGATAATCAATACCTGATACACACGATGAAACACATATGAATGAGTACCCACTGAACACGGTAAGGGAATAATATCTCCTGACATGATCCATATAGTACCATTCCGTGTAACCACTATGTCAGAATCAAGTATATAGTTCTAGAACATGCGTTATATACACTATTATAAAATAAAAACTAACAAAAAAATGTACTTGCCTGTGGTCCTGAGCAATATATATCAAACTGTGCCCGAACTGGAGTCCAAGTGACCTATATATGAATTATCATTTAAAAATAAGTATCTTGGAGTCAAAATAAACTTAACTAGCTTGAAACTAGATTTCTAGGTCAAACTAGGCTATTCGAGTCAAACTAGGTCAATTTCCTAATTTGGGTTCTATGTTATCAAATGGGTTGGCCTATATAGCTAAACTAGTCAATACTAGATTTATCAAGTCATTCTAGATTAATACCTTACTATTACTAAGTTTTCTAGGTTATATTAACTATTATAATATACTAACTATCTTTAATCATTTATATAGACACTTATTTATCCTAGTATCATGAAGTATCTTATCTTTCTTATTACCTATTTACCCCTTACCTTGCATTTGAACTCCATATCTTAGTTTGATACTCCTTTACCGTCATGTAGGTTACTTCTAGTATCTTGGTCCTTGGCACGTACACTTACCTCACCTCACCTAGAATGTTGAAACATACTCAAAGTACCCTAGATACTAACTTACCTCCAATACTATCCCTCAAGTCTAATACATTGACACGTAATCTAGACACTTATCCAATACCTAGTATCTTACCCTCACTAGACAATTACCTAACAATCAAGATACTTTTATCTTGATAATAACCAAGTGTCTTAATACCCTATGGATACCCCTTGATATACTCTTGATTCACAAGAGTATCACACCCTAGAGTTGATACTTAAATTCTAACACTCATAGGATTATCTTGTTGATACCCACTTGGATACTCATGATACTAACTCAATGCACTACTCCAACTTACCCACAACCCTACAAATTTCCTTCTATACTTATTGGACACTGCACTCACTGAAATACACTCTCCCATGCACTGTGCATTACATAGGTATAATTATGATATCTACACTCAACTGTAAACCCCCTGATTTTTCAAGATTTTAAAAACTGGATTTTTCAGAATTTTCTGGGATTTTTTGAGAATTTTTACTAATTAAAAACCAGGGTATTTTGGCATTTAATAAAATTAAATGATTTTAAAATATATTCAAATATTATGAAAATAATATTTTATGGTGTAAAATGAAAAACTGGACTTAGGATAATTTTCTGTGAATTTATTGGACCCCAAAAACATTTTTAAAAGCCCTAAAACTATTTTTTTAAATTAAAAATAAATAAACCCAAACAAACCGGGCTGAACCGGGTTCAAACCGGCCTGAACCGGACCGCTCCTTATCTGGTCGGGTCGGGCCCGCCCGACTGAACCCGACCCGCCCGGAACCCGCAGACCCGCCAACCCATTTTCTCCCCCCCTCCGCACGACCCGCTCCGCCAGGCCGCTTCTTCCGCCGCCTTGCCGGCCACGTCGTCGCGTTGCCCGCTCCGCACGTCCCCGCACCCGTCGAACCCTCCACCTCCTCGTCCGGAGCCACGACCCCGTCGCCTGCCAATAAAACCCTCCCCTCCGTTCTCCTCCCCCGACCCAGCAATCCCCGCCACCACCGCTCCGCCCGACGCTGCCATCGCTCCTCCCGACGTCGCCACATCCTCGCCGTGCCCTGCCCCGCATCCCCAGCCGCCTTCGCCCCTCCGGCGGTCCTCCCTCGACAGCACCCCAAGTCGCAGCAGCGACTGCTCCGGCTAAGGCAGCCGCCGGCGTCCCTCGCCCGCTCTGGCGTGCCGCCAGCGCCGCCCCTCCGGCCCGCCTCCGGCCGCGGTGCCGCCCCGAGCCGCCGGAGCTCCGGCATCAGCTGGAAAGCTAACCCTAGGCGTGACTTCGACTCGGACACGGCCCCTTCGTGTCTTGTCGGACACGAGAAAATTCAGTTTCTTGAGCCCTGTTCAGGTACCTGTTTCTCTCTGCTCGTTGTCCCGTTTTCGATTCCTTCTGTTGCATCGCGACCCCTGCGTGACCCTCTCGGTGCCCGTGCAACCCGCTCGGTGCATCGCGTCCTGTGGCGATCGCGAACCACGATCCAAAAATAGGAAAAACAATGCCATGTTTCACCCCGGAACTGAGTACGCCCCGCCAAACGGGACGACATGGTCGCGTGCGATCTTCACCGATACGTGCGCGTCGTCGATACGGACGTGCATGATTTCCCAGAAGTTGATTCGGATGTGCGTGCACACCGCAATCATCGCGTATCCGCGGACACCGTCCCGTATCTGCCCTTTCTGGAACGCGTTGTAACTTTGTGTACACACGTCAGATCGAGATGAAACTTACACCATCGGACTCATAGCGATACGTTGGTCCTGTGACCCAAGTTTGGTTCGATTCTGAGAACGTTGACAAAATTGCGTATCGTGGGCCCCAGAGGCTCCACTTGACGGGCGATTTTGTGACCGGCTCGTCGGAATCCAATTCTGGAAGTTCCATTGGGTTTGTATCATCGTTCCTGACTTGTTGACACTAAGTTTGACGAATTTGGAGACCTTTGTCCCTGACACATTTTTCGGTGCAAAGCGGGCCCACATGCAGATCCCGTTTTGACCCGAAAAGGTCATTTTTGCCCTTGTCTCCAAATTGGACTCAAGGACAGGCGTTTCTAGCTATTTGATATTTTCTAAATCTGATGGTAATGTTTGTTTCAGCATCCAGAGACGTTTCTGGAAATTGTACGAATACCAGAGCTACAGTTGGATCCATAACCACAGGCAAGTGTACCTTGCCAAACTTGCAGTTCTTGTTATTTATTCCTTTGACTATATATATACATTATTGTGCATGCTTGACCTAGGACCGTGTGACTTACTTAGCGTCCGATTAATAGTCGGGTGCCAACCCCATACGCGGAGTTGTGTACGTCATTTAGAGATGGACATTCGTGACCCTTTACATTCTCGTACTTATTTTATCAAGTACATTATAACCCAGGACACTTGATACCATACATATGACAGAATCTTCTTGAGATATTCATGGTGATTCTGTATAGGTTCAGGATTTATGACATAGACATTATATGCTTAGACATTATATTCATAGACATAGTATGACTCTCTGTATTAGATATGATCTCACGTGACATGGACATGAGACGTTATGGACATGAGACGTGTGGTTACATTGGGTAGGGAGAGACACACAGGCTACAGACTGATTATATATATATAATCCATAGTAAATACATAGTAAAACTCATAGTATACTCCGCTACGGGCTCCCAAACACAGAGCTTGTAGTGGTATCAGCCTAAGTTCTAGTGATGCTCTCAACTTGCATATCACATAGATGGTTATATAGTTTATCCTAATTATTTTATTTACTATTATACTGTATTTTGGCTTGTATCTTCTGTACCTTGTTACGTCCCTCTGAGGACCTGGTCCCTTGCCAGTTTTGCAGCATAGACCGCTATGGAGCCGGTTTGGAGTTGCTGATGTGTGTTGCTTTGTCATGCAGGAATTTGGTGCCAGGTACTTACATCTTTTCTTCCAGAATATTGGTTATTATTTATATTATTTATTCATCTGCTGATATAGCCTAGTTTTATAGACTCACATTCATTTTTGAGTCTATTCGAGCTTATTGGTTACTGGCGGCCGACTTTAGCACATGTAGCTCATTCTTGTATATTCTGTTCATTGTGGATTGAGGCATAAGATACTTATATTCGCTTGATTATATAGATAGTGACCCTTTTAGTACAGCTTATACGTATTCGAATTAGACCAGAGTCTGGTCGAATGCGTAGATGGCATGTTACGTATTCCTGGTCCTACGTATTTTGGGACTGGGGCATAACATATTTTTGTGGTGGCCCATGCAGGTCCTGATTAAATCGTTTCAGTTACTTTTTGGTACTGAACGAGCCTGTAATCAAGGTTAGCAGTGTTAGCATCTCAATCCACAATTGCCTTGAAAATTCTTTAGCACTTGATTATCGCCCTTGGACCTCGTAATTGTACTCTTTTAAATCTCCTCGACATCCTTATTATTGTTTATCATCTCTTCCTATTTCGGAGAGAGGAATGCTCGTGCACGGTGTTTCCTCCAGAAGTAGGTCCTCGTCAAGGCAGAAGAAGTTATGCTGGATATAGATATTTGAAGACGGTTACCCTTAGTAGGATAGTAGATAGGTTATTCCTATATGCTAGAGTTAGTGTAGAGTTCAGCATGAGAATTGAATATAGTATCAAAGACCTAGAACTAATAAAACCTTACCGTTGCTTATAGGTAGCAAGTAATTTGGAAGTATTGGAAGAAAGGAAAGAGGGTTTAACTCTAAATACTTTAGGGAATATATAGCTAGATGCTAGGGATCAGATGTGACTCATGATGGTGATACAAAAAATTGCATTGTGACCTTAAAAAAATGGAACCTTAGATAGCAGGCCCTAGTGGTTAAATCTTTAGATATCTTGTGACTTTTAGTATCAAGATTTGATCTAATGACCCAACTGTTACACCCCTACTATTGTGCCAAAGAAGAAATAGGACGGTACGTCTGTGTATAGGACATTGAACCCTGTAACCATCAAGAACCGGTCTTCCTTGCCATGCATTGACAACCTATTTGACCAGTTGAGTGATGTGAGTGTATTCTCAAATATAGATCTTGGATTCAGTTATCACCAGATTAGAGTACATAGAGAGGATATACAGAAAATTACCTTCAGGACCAAGTATGGACACTAGGAGCTCTTAGTTATGCCGTTAACCAACGCACCATATGTGTTCAAGAGTTTGATGAAAGGAGTTTTTGTACCTGGACAAGTTAGTGGTTGCATACTGATGACATCTTGATATATTCCAAGAGCCACGTAGAGCACGAGCAGCACTCTTTCAGCAGGCCCGACAGCAGAAGAGGGCACCACCCGCAAGGGCATGGGACAAGCTTTCGCAAATGACTTTGGAGGACGCACAGACTCATGGAGTAGCTAATGCGCGTAAGTGATTCGTAGCTGCCGTTTCTAGAATTATTTTAGCTCGTGCCTATTGGTTCGTGACCTCAGCCCCAACCTAGTAATTTGGAACTTGTTAATAATAACCTAGTTTTTCTAAAAGATGTAATTCTGTTGCTTTAACTAGATTTTCTTTACTCTGGAAAGTGCATAACTTTCATTCATAGGGAAACGACATTTTTCCTAAAGTGTCTTGTGATGTGTTTCAAACAATGCTTGCAACTGTGTCATCTCTATTGACCGGTTATTCTTTGATTGTGATGACGCAATCCTCTAAAGGGGGTAGATTGTAAATCCCCTGATTTTTCAAGATTTTCAAAACTAGATTTTTCAGAATTTTCTGGGATTTTTTGGGAATTTTTACTAATTAAAAACAAGGGTATTTTGGCATTTGATAAAATTAAATGACTTTAAAATATATTAAAATATTATAAAAATAATATTTTATGGTGTAAAATGAAAAACTGGACTTAGGGTAATTTTCTGAGAATTTATTGGACCCCGAAAACATTTTTAAAAGCCCTAAAACTATTTTTTAAAATTAAAAATAAATAAACCCAAACAAACCGGCGAACCGGGTTCAAACCGGCCTGAACCCGGTTCAGCTAAACATGAATCGGACCGCTCCTTTTTGGGTCGGGTCGGTCCCGCCCGACCGAACCCGACCCGCCCGGAACCCGCAGACCCGCCAACCCATTTTCTCCCCCTCCCCCGTACGACCAGCTCCGCTCGGCCGCTTCTTCCACCGCCTCGCCGGCCACATCGCCACGTCGCCCGCTTCGCACATCCCCGCACCCGTCGACCCCTCCACCGCCTCGTCCGGAGCCACGACCCCGCCGCCTGCCTATAAAACCCTCCCCTCCGTTCTCCTCCCCCGACCCAGCAATCCCCTCCGCCACCGATCCGCCCGACGCCGCCACCGCTCCGCCCGACGCCGCCACCGCTCTGCCCGACGCCGCCACCGCCTCGCCGTGCCCTGCCCCGCGTCCCCCAGCCGCCTCCGCCCCTCCCGCGGCCCTCCCTCGACAGCACCCCGAGCCGCAACAGCGGCTGCTCCGGCTAAGGCAGCCACAAGCGTCCCCCGCCCGCTCTGGCGCACCGCCAGCACCGCCCCTCCGGCCCGCCTCCGGCGGTAGTGCCGCCCCGAGCCGCCGGAGCTCCGGCATCAGCTGGAAACCCTAACCCTAGGCGTGACTTCGACTCCGATACGGCCCCTTCGTGTCGTGTCGGACACGAGAAAATTCGGTTTCTCGAGCCCTGTTCAGGTACCTATTTCTCTTTGCTCGTTACCCCATTTTCGATTCCGTCTGTTGCATCGCTACCCCTGCATGACCCTCTCGGTGCCCGTGTAACCCGCTCGGTGCATCGCGTCCTGTGGCGATCGCGAACCGCGATCCAAAAACAGGAAAAACAATACCCTGTTTCACCCTAGAACTGAGTACGCCCCGCCAAACGGGACGACTTGGTCGTGTGCGGTCTTCAATGATACGTGCGCGCCGTCGATACGGACGTGTGAAATTTCGCAGAAGTTGATTCGGATGTGCGTGCACACCGGAATCAACGCGTATCCGCGAACACCGTCCCGTATCCTCCCATTCTGGAACGTGTTGTAACTTTATGTACACACGTCGGATCGAGACGAAACTTGCATCATCGGACTGGTAGCGATACGCTGGTCCTGTGACCCAAGTTTTGTTCGATTCTGAGAACGTTGACAAAATCGCGTATCGTGGGCCCCACAGGCTCTACTTGACGGGCGATTTTGTGACCGGCTCGTCGGAATCTAATTCTGGAAGTTCCGTTGGGTTCGTATCATCGTTCCTAACTTGTTGACACTAAGTTTGACAAATTTGGATACCTTTGTCCCTGACACATTTTTCGGTGCAAAGCGGGCCCACATGCGGACCCCGTTTTGACCCGAAATGGTCATTTTTGCCTTTGTCTCCAAATTGGACTCAAGGACAGACATTTTTAGCTATTTGATATTTTTTGAATCTGATGGTAATGTTTGTTTCAGCATTCGGAGATGTTCCTGGAAATTGTACGAATACCAGAGCTACAGTTGGAGCCAGAACCACAGGCAAGTGTACCTTGCCAAACTTGCAGTTCTTATTATTTATTCCTTTGACTATATATATACATTATTGTGCATGCTTGACCTAGGACCGTGTGACTTACTTAGAGTCCGATTAATAGTCGGGTGCCAACCCCGTACGCGGAGTTGTGTACGTCATTTAGAGATGGACATTCGTGACCCTTTACATTCTCGTACTTGTTTTATCAAGTACATTATAACCCAGGACACTTGACACCATACATATGACAGAATCTTTCTGATATATTCATGGTGATTCTGTGTAGGTTCAAGATTTATGACATAGACATTATATGCTTAGACATTATATTCATAGACATAGTATGACTCTTTGCATTAGATATGATCTCACGTGACATGGACATGAGACGTTATGGACATGAGACGTGTGGTTACATTGGGTGGGGAGAGACACACAGGCTACAGGATGATTATATATATAAAATCTATAGTAAACACATAGTAAAACTCATAGTATACTCCGCTACCGGCTCCCAGACACAGAGCTTGTAGTGGTATCATCCTAAGTTCTAGTGATGCTCTCAACTTGCATATCACATAGATGGTTATATAGTTTACCCTATTTATTTTATTTACTATTATACTGTATTTTGGCTTGTATCTTCTGTACCTTGTTACGTCCCTCTGAGGACCTGGTCCCTTGCCAGTTTTGCAGCATAGACCACTGTGGAGCCGGTTTGGAGTTGCTGATGTGTGTTGCTTTGTCATACAGGAATTTGGTGCCAGGTACTTACATCTTTTCTTCCGGAATATTGGTTATTATTCATATTGTTTATTCATCTGCTGATATAGCCTAGTTTTATAGACTCACATTTATTTTCGAGTATATTCGAGCTTATGGGTTACTGGCGGCCGACTTTAGCATATGTAGCTCATTCTTGTATATTCTGTTCATTGTGGATTGAGGCATAAGATACTTATATTCGCTTGATTATATAGATAGTGACCCTTTTAGTACAGCTTATACGTATTCGAATCGGACCAGAGTCTGGTCGAATGCATAGTTGGCATGTTACGTATTCCTGGTCCTACGTATTTTGGGACTGGGGCGTGACATGTTAGGTACTGCTTAAGCTTAAGGCATGTGTACTGCTTAAGAATATATACTTATATAGATATATAAGTATAGTATAGACTAGTGTATATATATATATATATATATATACATCACACGTATACATTATATACCTATATAAATATATATTCTAGTGTCAATTGATCAAACACTTAACTTAGTTTAGTCTTAGGTTTCGCTTTTGACCTTCAACAGTTCCGCCTGAATAAAGCCATTCCTACTTTTGGCAGTTCCAGTCCGTCCTTCGCCTTGCTATTCATCAGAAGCATCCAGCAGGAATCGAACCTGCTTGCCCGGTTAGGCGCTTTAGCCATTCAGCCATGGATGTTAGGGAGTGAGCTAGGTTTTTTTGGTCTTCCTTCTCGAGCTTCTATTTCTTCCGTTAAGGTATATTCGGGAAAAGATGGAATAGGAAGACGTGTTTCCAGAACGAAGAAGATACGGGTGGAGAAGGGGGAGTTAGCAAAGTTGGACAAGATTGGAATGGGCATAGGAACATGTATTGATGTACCAGATCGGCTAATGCTCCCAGGTTGATGCGATGTATTCCACCAGTTGACTGGAGACTTGATTATTGGTATATCGATCTTTTTTAATTCGCTTAGAGAAGGGTCGACATCTTCCGGAGAGATTGGAAATGAATCTTCTAATATAGGCGAGACGTCCTTGAAGTCCTTTCATTTCAACTCTCTTATATTCCGAGATGGCTTCATCTCGAGGATGGTTTTTCTTTTGCATTTGGACCAGCCACTGTCTCTCTATAGAGGACAGTCGGGATCCGATGTACACCATTCTGGGTTCTCCTCCGTCTCCGATATCAACGGCCTCGACGTCTTCTATGACAGGTCTTTCGCTGCTCTTTCTTTTCTTCTCGTCTGCATAAATCGGCTCTCCGATTCCATTCACTCTCTTTGTCCCATCACCCGGGAAACCCCCTGCTAGCGGTGATGGCTGCTGTAATTGCTAACCGTTCTTCTGGTACGTGGGAGACTCATCCCCCAGACTGTACCTTCTTCCGGTAACCGGTCTAGCTTCGGTGTCACTGCAGCGACACCGACTTACATCTTTCGCATGCTGGCTCGGTCGCATTAGACCGAGTGGCACTTTCGGGCAGTACTCTTGATTGAGTTCCATCATCCCATACTGAGTGGGAAACCTGACCACCTGGTGATAAGTTGACGGGATAGCCTGAATTTTGTGGATCCACCACCTAAAAAGTATGGCGTTATGTGTACTTGTGATATTCATGATACGTGTCTGAATGAAAGGCCAAAACCAAAATTCTCCATAATTAATCAATCATGAACATATATAACATCTTTATATAACCAATGTAGCTTGCTACAATAGAAATTGAAGAGAATTGTGCAAAACACCAAAAATTGGGCCCCATATCACACCGTATCATAAAATACCATGATTCGTCCTACACGAATCCATTTGTGGACACATACCTTATCCCATAACCTCGATCTAAGTTTAATTAGATCTAATTGGTCTCATGACACACAATTGATGTGTTAAATTCGTAATTCCCCTAAAATACGCACCAAACTCCATATAGAACTCATATTTTGTCACGACCCGCACCCGATGTAGGGATGCAAGTCGGGAACAACGTTCCAGCCTATGCCGCAGAATCGGCGGTAGAACGCTGTCTGGATAATCTATCTAGCAATATAATGAACCACCACCAATAATAATATACTCAATCACAAATCTAAGATGGAATGAGTACGAATAAGATAAAAGTATAGAATAGTCACATATAACTCATGAGTCAAATAACAACATCAATGAGTCTGAAAGAATACTAATAAAATAAGCTGGAGATAAATCTAGTACAAAAGAATACTAAGAAGCTACTAATCCTGGATTATCTGTCTCAGTTGGGATAAGTCCCTCCTGAGCCAAGGTCTCTGACACTAAATCCACAACATCTTGAGGTCTATAATGTGTAGGGTACCACTCCTCAGTATCATCTAGGAAAAATATATCTAGTCAGGAAAGGAGTAGAGTACATCTCTAACAGCAGTTCTAATCAATGATAAAAACTATATAACAGTAAATAGATATGAATATACAAGATGCACAATAGATACAAAAGAGATATACAATAAGAAAATACTAGAATAAATACAATAATGAGCAATATGACAATGAACAAGAATACTAATAACTAAGTGTGTGAGTACTATCTTTAACATATGATCGGCTTGGGAACTTGATACAAGATTTATGGCCTGGCTAATCATACGTGTGGTGTATGATTAACACTATTCAAGAATAAGACATGATACAAGATGGGTATGATCACACATCTATACTAAAATACTCCCCACCCTCGATTGGTATAATAGATCCAACCATGGTACGTTATGGCACGGGATTCCCCAAGAAGATAGCTAGTCTTCCCGAGAATCAGTGTCTGTATATGTACGAGATAATCAATGAAACAAGGGTTGCACAAGATACACCATATACCAAGGAATAACATCTCATAACGAGATCCAGATATACCAATCCATGTAACCATCGTATCAAGAGAACAAGGATATCTACAATAGATACAATAAACATAGAGGATATCATAAATAATAAACTATCAAAGAATGTACTCACCTGAAGTCCGGTAAATAGTCTCAAAGATGTCTGATACTGTGCCTCAAAGACCTAGATATGGAATATAACATCAATACAAGATTTCGGAAAGAAAATAAGTTAAACTAGTCAACTTCTAGGTCAACAAGTCATTTCTAAGTCAAAAAGTCAAACTAGGTCAACTCTAAGTCAAACCGGTCAAACTTGGTCAAACTATGTCAAACTACCAATTTTTAGGTTGCATGGGTCTATCTCAAAGATATTTGATTCAAACACTATGAATCTA